>CM028669.1:112651876-113146876 GCA_016760335.1 Gastrodia elata
TACTAGGGGTGAAATTTTGAGAATTTTAGGAAGTCATCAAATTTTATTAAATATTTTAATATATTTTAATGTTCAGAAAAATAAGATAATTAAATTGATATCTGATTTAAAATCTAACTTTATTTTTGAGTTCATCATTCTCAATTTAGCTAATGGTGAATTTTTATGATTTTTTGGAGCTTGTATGATAGCTTAATTTTGATTGATAAAATAATTTTAATATAATTAAATAATTAAAATAATTAATTTAAATTTTTATAAATCCCAATGGCTTTACTTGTTACCATGGTGATCCCGCATGGGAAGGCAGAACATGGAATAGTTGGGCCGGAAAATCTGTGCAATTCCATGTCTTTGCAACGCAATTTGAGTGGCCTGTCGTCCAGATAAGATCTTGTTGTTAGATCAAAGGCTTGATCCAATGGCCAGAAGTTCCCCATCCATTTAATTAACCTCAGGATTAGATCTGGACTAGCAGATATGGTTTGAGGGCTATGATCAACATGAGCACTATGATTCTATAGTCTTTTACAGCATGGCCATGCTCGAGGCCGAGTGAGTGGGGGTATTGACTGCAGCTGCCGTCCTTTCTTTATGGCCACCTTAAACCCCTCATTTTGATGCCATTGAAAAGCCTAGCCCCTCCCACGACACCTGGTTGACTGAATTGGATCTCTGGACAAAAGATTTGTTGGCGAAAGCTTAAGGAAGGGAGCCCGTCACGGTCTTGAGCCTCCACCGACTCCATACTTGCTTGATTTCTCATTGTTATATTTTGAAATTGTATTTTTAGGCCTAAGCCTTTGATACCTGAGCTCAATTGAGCTCGGGGGCCGGTGGCCCATCTGAACATGGGAGGATCTGGCCTATACAATGATGTACAGTGCTCGATCTTTCGATTTAGGGTTTAGGGTTCTCGATGCTTTCACTGGTGGTCGTAGTCTCCATGGGTCAGCCTTGACCCATGGAGAATATCAAGACCAAAAGTGGGCTAGGGAGGGCACTATGGTAGGCTCAATCGACCCCCACAATAAACATTTGCCGGTGTCATTTAGCCCAAAAATCATGGGCGATTGGGAGACTCTTGTTTAGGGTTTATGTGTCCATCAGGTATGTATCTTCAAGACTTTTCATTCCATATGTAATATGAGTTGAGATTTTGTTTGATTGCAAAGTAATGCATAACCATAGGTCTCCTTTGCGTTAGTGCAGTCGATAGAGATAAACAGTGTCGAGTGGGCCACTGACCTGACACTGTTCCAATGGAATATTCCATGAATATTCTTAGAATATTCAGAATATTCGCGGAATATTCTTAGAATATTTACTGAATATTCTAACTCAATGAGCCGCTGACCCGACGTGCTCGCTCCTTCCATTAGCGCCATTCTGATCGAATTGTTCCTACCATCTGCGTCATCCTGTGGAATTAATTGAACGGTTAAGGTTAAATATTATAATAATAAAAATAATGCAAATTAAATTAATTGCTCAACTTTTAAAATAATTTTCCAAATATAGCAAAATTATATATCATTTTGATCAACAAACATGAGAGGAACATTAATATGCAATTTAATTTAAGATTTGAAAACTATTTTTGCTAGTCATTTTTTAATTGTAATTAGGAGTCATAAGATCCTAATTAGGCCAAATGATATCCAAATTAGACATATTTAGTGTCATTTTACTACTTATTGTATAAGGATTCCATATTTGCTATTTTTATTTCAATTGGGCATCATTTAGAGAATTTAAATTTTTAGTACCTCAAATTATCATTAGATGTATTTTTCATGATTTGGGAACTTGTATGTTATAGGCTGATAACCCTAGGACAGCAAACTTATGGTTGCATTTGGATCTATATGACACTTTAGGAAGTGAATTTTAGCCTTGGAGATTGCAGGTAATTACTTGAGGAGTAGACTAGTAAATCTAAATATCAAGCCTTCAATATAGAAATTGTAGGATTTCATGAAATCCTAGAATTTGATTGGACACTTGAATCATTCTAAACCCTAGGATGAGTTTGACAACCTCAACTACCCATGCTAGTAGGAAACACCACAAGGATCATTAAGTGTTGTATTGAGCTAGGTCTAGTAATTTACCTTCCTCAAGTGTAGATTCTACCTTAGCCATTCTAGCTTTTAACTTAATGTTAATTAACTCTTTAAAGTGATCTAGCCTCTTAGTAAACACTAGAACCCCTAGTTCACTTATACAAACCTAGAAGTTATTAGATTGTAACCCCTCCCTTAAACCCTATAATCAATATTTCACTACCTTGTAGTTAGTTAACTTGTAATTGTAAACAACTTTTTCTTGAGATTTGAAGCTCCCAAAATCACTTTCTTGCCCTTGCCTTATCTTAGAAGTGGAGAGATATAAGGTTTGGAGGAGAGAGAAGAAAGAGGGGTGAAGATTTAGCAATTGCTCTCAAAAGGAGTGAAATGAAAGTAAAGGAAGAACTTTAGGTTTATAATTAGGGTTATAGTGGTTAAGAGTATTTATAAAGGTTTTAGGATTACTCCAATGATGATGGTTCTATCAAGGGAGAATTTGGGTGGCTCAAAATCATTTGACATAAATTTCACCTCAAATGGGACAAATTTTTATAAAACTCTAAAGTGTGCACTTAATTTGGTGGTTTATAGGTGAAAGCCCCAAAATTAAGGTATAATGGGATCTAATTTATCTAAAAGTAAAATGTTTGCATTTTCCAAAATTCAACCAAAATAAAATACCAAAATACAAATTGATGGGTCTAAATGTAAGTATCAAAGCTAGGAATTCATAGACACCAAAATTGTCCAATTTTCCAAAATATTTGGGCGTAATTTGTCTCCGAAAGTTGGCCAATTTCGGGTTCGCCAGTGACGTTAACATCGTTTTTAATGCCGTTAACGCCGTTACACCCAGCGCTTACACCATTGATGTTGTTATATCATTAGCGTGATCTGTGCCGTCTATTTCATTGACAAATGTCAGGATTCGTTGGATCCGTCGCTTACGATAGGGGGCGTTAGTGGCCTTTTTACGGCGTTTACTGTCGCCGCTAACGACCAAATATATATATATATATATATATATATATATATATATATATATATATATATATATATAATATTATTTTTTTTTCATATTAAAACTTCTCTCAAAATTAGCTCCAAAAATTTTTAAAAATTCTCTAATAGCTAATTTGTACGTCGTAAATCCAAAAATGTCAAAAATTTTCAATTGTGACAGAATATTTTTATATAATTATTTTGATTTAAAACTATCATAAAAAAATGAGAAAAATGCACTCATGAAAAATATTGTATCATGCAACAAGGTTATTCAAAGTAATTAATTGTAATTGTGATATCTATTCTTGTCTAATTAACCTAAATTAATAATCTTAAAGGTTGTTATAAAAATTCAATTAGTTTACGCAAAAAAAGTATAAAAGCAAGATCATCAGCATCCTTTGATTTGTATATTTCATAAAAGCTGATCTAATTTGATGTTAAGATATATATGTGACTAAAATTAAAAAATATGATTAGATTACTAAATATTACTAATTCATTAGTCTAATATGATGTACTGATATATCTTTTAAATCTAACTATATTTCATTAGAAATATTAGGGTAGCTCCTCCACTGAGGATAATATACCTCAAATGCTTAAAGGATATTGCCCTAGATTCTAACTTAGAAGCTAAAATCATAATTATACTTTTTTTAAGACTTAGGCTTAGATTACTCAAGCTAAGATATTAATTTGGATCAAAACTCCTCAAGTTTGGTTAAGCTTGAATTTTGAAATTCTAAGCTTTCAAACTAATGTAAGATCAAGCATTCTAAACTAGCTAAGGGTCTAATAAAATATTGAGTGTAAATTCCCTAAGTTGATTAAAACATGAATATTTTAACTAACTAAAATTTTCCCTTATAAATTGGGTATCATATCTTACCAATTTTTATTCCTAAGTGTTCATTACTAACAAAATAATCCATTGACACCTTAAACATAATTTTCTAAATTATGTGTATACTAATTTTCATTAGTTACTCTTACTTACTATTAAAAGTGATTAACAAAAAAACTTAGCGAAACCTTAATTTTATTCTATATTATTATTCCTTATATATTTTTGATAAAAATGATGTATAATATCATTAATTTTGTATTTAAGCTTTTTAGAATTTTCAATTAATACAAATTGTATTAATTTCAAAAAGTTTTGATTTTGCTTATTGCATCATTAATTAGAATCAAAATATTCCAGGATATATTCCCATTCTATCATTGGGCTACGACGTGGATCAACAGAACTCGATAGCCTGCAGAATGCTAGATGAACATTCTATTGTCTAAGACATTGTGTGTCACAAACTAGCCTGCCCCATCACTGTGCTTCTCTCCCGCGTCTATCCGCTATTACCTGAATTAGGACAGACTTCTGCTACTAATTCTTATTGATTATGGCCAACTCTGAACTAGAACTAAATACCAAAACACTCATGGTTACGAGGCACACTGATTGGCACAAAAAGCCCCATGGTTTGTGGCACCAGTCCAAGGCACTGATTGTCATAACCTTACTCGGCAAAACATGGGCATCTAGGGTCCACTATGGAGAGTGAATTATCCCTCTACTATTCACACCAGAGCTAGGTTAATAAGCTTAAACCTTGACCGAGCCAAGATGGTTCGATCGAGCCTATCCACGGCGTTTGAGCCCACCCAGATGGCGGAGACCCAGCCCAAGCAAAATTCACTGTTCAATATTATGGAACTCGATCGCATCACAACTCATTTGGGCTAACTTGAGCCCAAGTTAGATCAATAATCATCAGTGGACCATCCAATATTCCCATCAAATGCATAAAGGCTGCGATTATAGCTCATCATGATGGGTGATTTTCTAAAATGGGCTCGTTGTCATGGGTTGTAAAATCGAGTTCAGTTGCTTCTTTAGAAGATCCATTCAATCCTTAATTGATCCAAAATCAATCAATTATCGGTCCTTACCATGTTAAATACATTTTAGAGCATCACTTAAAGATAACAAGTGAATTAGGGATCTGAACAGAAGGGTTTAGAGGAGTACTTTGCACTGAGAGGGTTCAGGGGTAATGTTGACAGTACAAGTAGATTCTAAGCCACATTGATCAGCTGAGCACCTTCATGAGTGTCAGACAAAGCTTTCGAGCACATGCACGATGAGTTTTTCTCTCTAAATCATTAGAGATATGCATTTGAGCTCATCGAGTTCAGTCAACTTTAAGAGGAGAATTTAAGTGAACAAAGGGGGAATAAGAAGGAATTAAAGGTCTTAAGAACTCCAGATTGCATTAAGAAAGCTCTCAAAGGTTTCATGGGAGTTTAAATAGGCTAAGAAGCTCAATGGGATTGGGCAATGGTCTTTTCTATTTGAGCCCAATTATAGGCTCTCTCGGCTACCATTTGGAGATGAGACTAGGCCCATGTGGCCCGAGAAGATCCTTTCCATTAGCAGAAAATATTGGTGATGTAAGGAATCATGGGGAGTAGGTTATGATAGCAATTGGTAGGTGATTTGCGTGGTTAGAAAAATTCGGAAAAGATGTTGAATTACACCGGAATAAATCCTACATGTTGAATTTAGGCCTCTAATTTGACGGATCTGATTAGTCAGTTTTGCATGAAATCCTCGCCATCTAATTTGAGATAAAAAAGGTAGAATGGTTTAGATGGCACTGGATAGAGCCATGGTACATCACACTCAACAACGAATTTTCGCCATTTGATAATTCAATTTATTTAAATCGAATTTTAATTAAAAATTAATTTAAAATTTAAAGTTTTAATTAAAATAAAAATACAAACAATATTTTGCAAATATTTCGACAATTTTATATCCAAAATTATGAATTTCAAACACCTAGTATATTTTGATGTGAAGAATTCAAATATCTATTCATATTCAGGGTTCGAAATCAAAATAATTTATCTAGTTTTTTAGGTTCTTACATTCACTAAAATAATCAAAAAAATATTCAATGATTATTTTACCTCCAAATATTTAAATTTTTTTCCTAATATTATTTAGAACCTATTGATGCTAATTTTAGGCTCTAATTAAGCATAATTAGATTGGGTAATCACCTTGAGTTGTTATAGCTCAAGCCCTCAAAAGCTTCCAAAAATTCTAAGTATAAAAACTCAAGATTATTACCCTTATTAACCTGGAATAAACTAAGTCATAATTTCTGTTCCATTAGACTTAAATAGTCATTAAAACCCAACCATAAAAGTTTGGGATTCATTGGACATCGATTGGATCAATTGGTTATTTTGTCAATTATTTGGCCGATAAAATTAGCTAAATTAAATTGATCTCGAAATTCTAATCTAATTATATTTTTGAATTTCTCACTCTCAAATTAACTAAAGGTTAATTTTTGAGAATTCTTGGAGATCATTTAGTCCTAAATTATATTTAATTTAATTTAGATTATTTAATTTAATTAATTAATTTTAATTAAAACTATTTAATCAAACGGTCGGCTGGGTTCAAATGGCGAAAGAAATCCTAACTATCTTGTGGATCATGAACCTTAGATCCCGTGGCTCTCACTCGCCCTCGCTCGGATCACATCTCAGCCATTGGATCGCATTCGCATTTAGCCGTTAAGATCTAGCACATCTAGAATGCAGTGCATTTTTGTGTATCGCATCAGATGGCAGGCATAGATCTTGCTACTGTGGATCATCTCCTTCGTTCGATCATCCCCGACAACATATATTATCCCGTACCAACAACTATTCGGAGCTGTTTCTGACTCCTGTGCTATGTCGAATGGTCGTTGCCCATCTTTTTCATTCGGTTAGGCAGCTCCCAATGAGCCATGAGGCCCAGCTCTTCCATGATTGGAAATGAAATCACCGAGCCTCTGACCCAATCTCAACCCACAGCCCGTTCACGTTGCTTTCTCCAAGGGCTATAAATAGCTCCAAACCTCTCACAGTGAACTCTTTGCCCACTATGCACCCCTATTGAACTCTTGGAATCCTCTGCCCTCTCATTGTCTACTCAAACTATTTTTGGCTCTCAGGAGATCTCCCCTAAAAGTTCTGTGAGTATGGTCTGAAGTTCAGACCCCCAGTCAAAATTTGGTCTACCTTAGAATCTCCTAGGATAGCTCGTAGTCTTTGGCCATCTTCTGCCAGCAAGCATATTTCAGCAAGGAACCTCCCTCTCCATGTATTGAGCTCTGTCAGCTCAATGAATTATCAATTTAGCTTCATATAACTACTATATTATTATGAATACACTCTAGGATTGATAATATTGGTTTGGACGCTGCTAGATCATGACAGTTGTTTGGACTGAGTTGTCGCCCAACAAAGGCGTTTAGACTCACACTGGTAATGGCTACCTCTTTTTAATTCTTGCTAGTAAGAGGTATCATGTATGGATCACAATCAATCGATATATATATATATATATATATATATATATATATATATATATATATATATATATATATATATATATATAAGCTTGCTCAAGCATGGAAATTAGCCAATGACTATTAGGGGTTGCTTTTGTATTGAATAGTGTTGGGCCCAAGTAAGGATCCAAGGATCCGATGATCCCCAAACCTAGCCACCGTAAGGCTTTGATTTATCTCGGCATGCTGAACATGTTGAGACTGAGAGCTAGTCGTTTGATGAATCTGTTGGGAGAATTAGCTCCCCATAGTAAACCATAATTTCCACAATCAAAGCGATTTTGGGCATATTGGCTCCTAGTGCACCTGATGTCCCCGCATATGGCTTATGGATGTAATCAACGCTTCGATTGGTCAGGATTATTTTGTAAAAGAAATCAGGACATGGGGTGGACTCGTGGGCAAGAATTGAGCAGAGGATCCTAACCCTAGCGTGCTAGAAGTCGTGAAATCCATTGAAGATAAAGCATAATGACAGGTCAGGTCGGCCTCTGATCTGCACCTTTTGAACGGGTTATTTAAATCATCTGAATACTTGGAACTATTTTCTTTCAGGAAATTCGGCTGATAATTCTAAAGTCTATGATTTAATTAATTGAAACATTCCATTTAAATTATTTGAATAAATAAGTCAGTTTAAATTCAAATTATATGATCCAATATATAATTTTTATCAGAATAATGTGAGGAATAATAAACTGTCAAAATATTTAAGTTTTCAAAATTAGTTTTCTTAATATGGTTTAATTACCTAAAAAAAATGGATTAATGAATATTATTCTCATTTCTTAGCCAAAAATTTATAATTAAGGTTTCTAAATCTGCACCAGGCAAGTGAGAACAAGTTTGAGAATATGAAAATATTTTATTGCTAATATTCTCACTAATCACTCACTAATAATCCTAAAATCTATTTATCAAATAATTGAGCTAAATGAGCTCTAATTTTGGTGACCTGAGTATCCATGAACTACTTAGGCAGAGTAGAACTTATTAGGAGATTAAGATCAAAATTCCCATAATTAAATGAGCTAATCTATAACAACTCTAGGTTGTTATCCTACTTAATTTCAATTTAATCAGGCATTTATTCTATTTCCATTGCAATTAGAATACCAACTGAAGCTAACCTTAAAAGTTTGAGGTATATTGGACCTCTCTAAGTCAATTTAGTTATTTGATTAGTCTAGATGCCTTAAGTTAGACCTAAAATATTTTGATCTCAGAATTAAAATATGATTGTATTTTTGAATTCCTCACTCACACATTAGTTAGGGGTGAAAGTTTGGTAAAATATGGAGATCATTTATGCCATAATTCTATTTAAATTAAAATAGTCTAATTGCACTCTAGGGTTTCCAATAATTAGAAACTGCAAATATACCCATTTATCCTTTGGAATGATCCTAACTCCCCCTGAGCCTATAAATAGCCTCAGAATTCCTCCCTTGTGCTCTTTGCTTCTTAATTGAATCTGTCTGGAGCTCCCCAACCCAATTTGCCATTACTATCTGCCCAAGCTTCCCTAGGTATCACTGGCGTGCATACCACTGATTGAGGCTATTCTTAGTGTTCAAGAATCTTAAGTGAAATCTTTTGAAGCTCTGCAGCCCCTGGCTTCCTGTCTGTCAACTGATCCAAGTAATCCCGTCAGTCTAAGTACCCTTATGTTTTAAACTGAGTCGTGTAGGCTCAGTTCTCCTTCAATTTGTTCTCTAAATGTACTGCTAGACTAGGCAATTATATCTTGAATGATTGTAAGCCTTGGGGCGGATCTAATAGATCGTATCGATCGATTGGGTCTGCTCCATTTGATCACATTGGGTTCTAGTAGGGACCCATTTATCTAGTCCATCATATACCCTCTTACCATAGGGCATTGATCCATCTCACCTCCCTGAAAATGTAGGGATTAAGCCCTGGGTCAATTATGGCCTCCATGGGGAGAATTATCTTCTCATAGTAGTTACATTGCGGGAGGTCTCAGGTAAGTAAGGTTTGGGTGAACCAGATCACATCATAGAGGGCTTCAGGTCTCCATCAATGCATCTGACTATGGTAAACAAGTAGCAACCATCAAATGGTTGTGCCGCAGCCTGGATGCATGGGAATTAGTGGATTAGGGTTTTTGTAATCGGGCTAAGGGTCAGGGTGAAGGATCGGGGATGACGACACCGTGAGGGTCAGGTCAACCTGTGACCCACGCTGTGCGACAATGCCAGGCTCCCCGGGCCCCAGTCGACCCACGCAGTTTGGATCTCGGGCCGAGCTCGTTTTAATAAATCCGATTAATTGGATTTATTTTCCTTAAGGAAAATAATTCAAGTAATCCAATCATAGAGAAATTAAATTGGAAAAATGTAGAATAAATTATTTAAATAACTTTTAATCCACTGATTCAAACCCTGTGATATTATATGCCAGATTTATCAAAAAATCACAAGGAATCAGTATATAAAATAATATTGAAATTTTAATGGCTAGATTTTCTAATTTTGCTTAATTACTTCAAATCTTATTTAAGGTTGATTAGCATGTATACTTAACTAAATTACATGATTTAGGTGCCATTGTGTTCCTTATGCCTTGTTGAATGCATGTACTAGGTGGATTAATTTCATAATTAATATATTCATAATTTTGCCTTAATCTTATAAATGCATAATTAGTAAAAATTAGGGTGCCTGATTATTCAAATTTAGTAAACTCAGTCTTTAATTGTTCACATGAATAAGTAGAATGTAAATGCCAAGTTTCATAAATTTCTGATGGTTGGATTTATAATTAGGTGCTAATCCATTTAGATTGATTTAAGGTTTGATTTAGCATAATTACTCTCTATTTTCTAAATTTTTTTGTTATTATGCTTTCATAACAGTAGTATGAATGTAATTAAAATTTCTCATATACTATGAACACTTGATTTGATTACATTGATATTATATCTATAATAAAGTTTAAAATCTTAAGAACTTGATTAAGTAGCTAATACTTAAACCAAAGTTGAAGTTTGCCATGAATAATACACTAATAATACATTGATTTGTCATTGACTTATAAAGTAACTATTAGTTTTAGATTAAAAAAGCTAGGGATTAAACCTTAACTTTCCTGATTAAGACCTAAACTCTTAATCACTTAATAAATTGACTTGATTGAAATATAATTCAACTAACATGATTTTAATAATGTATCTGATTTAGTACTGATCTTAAATCATTGAATTATAAGTGCTAAGGTTAATAAAGAACTTATGTGATTTAAACATCTGAATCTAAGCTTAAGATCCTTGATTTTCTCTTATATAAGATTCTTAGCATGAGAATAATAATAAAATTGTATTGATATATAAAATGATCTAATCCTAATAATTTTAACCTATGATTATAGTATAGGATGTGATCAGATCGGTCTGACCATTGATTTGATCTAATGAATCCAAGCTTAATAAATGAAACTTATGAGCTTAGCATAATGTTAGAGGTGTCAGATCTTGATGATCTTGCTATAGGAGTGTAATGTAATATCTAAAAAGCCTAATAAATGTTAGCACATTGAGGTAGGAAGATCTTTTGTTGAACCCTGAGGTAGAAAATTAGATGATTCTCCCTTAGCCTTAATAGTTGATCTTAAACCCTTGTGGCAGAATTCACCTAAGGCCTTAGAATGAGATTTCTCCCATATGGTAGCAACCTATACTGAGTGACCTTTTGGTCACATTCTTGGAATCTTGTATAAGAATTACCCAATTAGAGTTAGTATTCAAAGCTTTGATAAATCCTTGAGTGTTAAATAGAATTGCTGAAGACTCAGATTATTAGTTTGTTATGATTATGTATATTCATGGTGTTGAGTCACTCCAACAATATTTAGGATTGGTTGAGTCACTCCAATATTGACTTATGATCAGGGGCTATCCTGAAAGATTAGATGAATACAGTCCCGCTAGAGTAAATCATCCAAGCCTATGAGTATTATAATGAGTGAACTAGATCCTTAAATTGGGGAAGAATAACTATAACAGGGTTTTGCCTTCTATCTTGGTGCGCCTCGATAAGTGCAGTTATAAACAAACTAAGTGCTAAATTCACCGCTCATGGAAACTTACAACCATGTGTATACAAAATTTTCAACTGATAATTTAAAGAAAAATCCTAAGTAAGACAAATTATTGGAATTTGAACTAGGAGTCAGAATTTACTTATATGGATTCTGCACAATAGAGATATTTGATTTATTATCTGATTTTAAGAGATGTAGTGTAGAGATATGAGCATGAACATAAGCATGATGTACGAGTATTAGTGATGATCTATGTGTTACAGAATGTTGCATACATCAATAGAGGAAATTTAGGATGCAATGGCATCATAGTAAATAGTATTTCCTAACCAGATGTATGTAGACATTGAGTCATATGACTCATAGAAATTCAATGATATTTTTAGTTTCATATCAGTGGCATACAATATTGTGGCATGCATAGATGCATGATTTCAATAGAATACAACATAATTTTACATGCTTTTTACTCAGTTTTAGATTATATACTATTTTTATTCATTATTAGTATTCAATATACAGTCAGCTTTACTTTACTTCAGTTTTGTACAGTTCCAATTTTCAGTTACCTTTACGATTTTTCTACAGTTTTGTTTACCTTATTATTAAATGTTAATTTAGTAATTAGAACTATTATACTAGCTTTTATGTGTTAGACTTTTTGTCTAACACGTGGTACTTTTGGGATCCAACAATTTGCTAGATCCCAAGCAACTTGTTATGCCAGACCTGGAGGACTCTCAAGAGATTCTGGAGGAGTTCATGAAGTCTTAGTGGATTTCTCCTTCAGCTTTACTATTTTATTTAGCTTTCTTTTAGTTCAGTATTTAGACTCTGGTCTATATTTTCAGTAAACCATTTATAATAATTTTGGATATATTTTCTTTTCTTTTCTAAGATGAATATTTACTTTAGCTTCTGTGATGAATATCTTTTGCATATATGCTTTAGCTTATGCACTCTGTTTATATATTATTTATACTTAGTATTGTGATGTGATCATCATACAAGAAATGCTGATATTTTATACACATATTGGATTCTTTATGTTGTATTTTAAATCTAATGTATGCATTTGTCTAATACGGATAATGATACTACTCTTATCTTAAGTATTAGCTCTCGACCCTCATTTGGGGTTGAATCAGTAGCCTTCAGTGTTAGTTTGAGCTATTCGGGGAGATGGGGTATTCCTTCCTGAGTAGAGCACCGCTCTGCTGCCGAATTGATTAAGTTATCTCTTTTGCGCGTGGCGACGGGGAGGCGCGCTACATAATCACTTCTTAATGTGCTCAAATCATAATTACAGCTCATTAACCATAACTCCTAATCATATTGAGTAATCAGAATATTAATCCTTATCTTAGGCAATAAGAAACCTTTTAGCATTGTTAGAAATCAATTTGGAACATTATAACTTAAAATGTTCATTTAGACCCTTAATGAAGGGGCATTTTGGTCATTTTGGCCAAATAGTGTTTAAAGTGAAATTTAGGCCAATAATAGGTCCTTTATTCCTAAAATCAGTAAACTAAGGGCTTGAAACCAATTTAAGGTCATTAAGACTTATAATCTAGCTTAAAAGGTGTAACCCTATATTTGCCCTAAGGTTAATTAAATGAATTATTAAGATACTTTTGGGATTTTAAAACTCACATTTTCTTCTTAAAATGCCTAACAATACTTATCAAATCAGTTATAGTCAATCTTAGATTTTAGTTAGACTTTCAAAATATCTCATAAGTAGAATCTTAAATGAAATTCTTAGAAAATCTCTAAAATGGCTAAAGCTTTTTAAGTCTTAGTCTTAAATCTTCATTTATAGTTCTAATAAATTCAATTCTATTGAGCAATGGAATTATTGAATAGATTAAATCTTGCTTAAGGTTAAGCTTTCTGTTGAGATAAATCCATGAAGTAAAAGTCTGATTACTTTATCTTTTAACTTTAATTATTTAGCCTATCTTGTGAGAATAGAAATTTTCATCCTAATGGGTTTAAGTTTATTCGATAAGATTCCTTAATTTAAGGAATGAGAGAATTGTGAGAAAACCTTAGATCCTTTGATGTTAGCACCTGGGGTTTAGTGGTTTAACCCCATATTTGGAGTTTGGCTCTAATCCTTAAATCTTAGTTTATTAAATCAAAATTGGCTTTGGGATAATGAATATATCACAGGATGGTTGATTATTTATTCTAACCTTTATAAATGATTTTATCTAAATTTGAAATATTACTTGTTAAGTTCTTATGTTTTAACCTTAAAGGGATGTGATTCTAAGTATTTACTCGATAGTAAGATGATTGGAGAATCTGAACTTGTATTTTCTCAGAATAGTTAGAATAAATAAATTAGTTAATAAGAGATATCACATAGGTTATTCGTAGAGTCATGCTTATTCCTTGACTTTTATTGCTTTGCATTTCTTATTTTGATCCTTTTTGCCTTGAATATGTCACATAAGATGAATTTGGTGCATGAAAATGAAAACTTAGTTATTAGGATAATAGTTGCATCAGGTTCATATAAGGATGGGAGATTTAGTTTGCACTCCTTAGTAAAATAACTAAAATAAACTTGCATCAGTATTTGTGCCTCTCTAGTTCAATTCAGTTTCTGCTATAGCTCTGAGTAGCTAAATTACTTACATGTTATAGTACAGTTATAATTACAATAGTTTTATTAGCCAGGCCTTTGATATGTCAATTTTACTTGTTCACTTTCAGTTTGTACGCTTTAATTTCTATTTTAACTTTTATACAACATTACTTGTACTTATATGCATGTTAGGATGCTAGTCTTGATTATTATTTGACTTGATTTACTTATATGTGTCACTCCTTAGTTTTTCTTATTGCTTACCTATCATATTTCTAATTAATCCTATTCCTATTAGGATATTTACTTAGACCTTACATTTATCGTATAATTTTAATAAGTAGTATTACCTAACCTAGTTGTAGCATCTAGTTTTAGGTATTTTCCCTTATTTACTTTATTTTGATAAGTTATAAATGCTTTATTTATGGCTTTTATTTCCCATTGTGGCTTATTGCTCCCATAGCATGTGACGGACCTAAATTATATTGTCTGAACTTGCACGCAAGTGTATGTGGTCCAAAGTAATATGGGATGGCGAGATCTCGATATTTACCATTCTCTGAGAATAATGTGCAATATGTTACTTGATTTTTTCCACTTTTAATAATGTTTAAAAAATGATTTATTTGTGTTTGTGTTCCTAGATTATCAATCCTAAGTTACTTTGGTTTGGAATCAATTTGGGATAATTGGGGAGAGTTAGGGCTTAACATGTAGTTCATCAGGGTTTTATACACGGATACTCTTCTTATGAATTCCATATTAAGCAAGTTGATTTAATATTTGTTTTATCATCAAGAGATTTAGGATTCTCCAATAGAATCATTAAATATACTAAATCTCATATGGTGCTCTTAGATGAACAAACTAGGGTTCAATCTTTGTAAATAGATATCCACCTATACTTTTAGTGGTAAATCATCCCTTACATCTAAGTGATAAAATTTGCATTTTAAGTTTATGATCATGTGGTCTTGATTTTATCTATGTCTCACATACTTTCACTCTTAAATAAGCTAAGGAAATGAGCTGCGAAGCTAAATGAGCTTATATCACATTACTCATAGCTTAACGCTCTTGAATTCCATGTGTAAATTAAAACTAAGCTATGGAGCTCTACAGATGAGTCTCGGTGCACATGCATCAAGTTCGTACATTGCCTTGGAGTGGGCAATGACTTATGTGGACTATGTAATATCATCCACTACCTAACATACCTCCACCAAGTGATATGAACTTTGTCATGAAGCTCAGAGAATTTTTTATTTTTTTTCATGGCTCAAATAAACAAGCTCTTGTGCAAAAGTGATGCACAAGCTATTTTCACACAGCAAATGTTGACCACACATTCATGGCGTTAACGCTCGAAAGTGCACAACCTTTTGATAATGCAATCATTAAGCTTAATGATATTTTCATTAGATATGATAAATCAAAGATTTATAGAAAAATAAATAAATATAATAAATACTTTTTATGCTAGAATTGTCTACTTTCAAAAGTTTTTCAACAATTTCAGGGAAAAAAGAGGAGCTGAGCTAAATGTAGGTAAAAATAGGATATCTAGAAGAAAATTACTATCGTGCGCCAAGCGCACCACAACACACAGTAGTGGGCTCAACCCGAGAGCTTGACGCTATAGTGCGTCGCAGTATGTTCTACCCGAGAGCTCAGCACTACTGCGCACCATAGCTGGCTCAACCTGAAAGCTCGACGCCACTGCGCACCACAGCGGGCTCAAACCAAGAGCTCAACTCTATCGCGCACTGTTGCGGACTTAGACTGGAGAGTCCGACGCCACCGCGTGCCACAGCGGAACCCCCTGGATCCAAAAACTTAGCAAAATTATCAAAGGCCCTCGCTACAGTGCACCCCAGCAGTCTCAACTCAAGACTCAGGTGTTACCGCGTGCTGTAGCGGATACAAACCAAGAGCTTAGTGCTACCTCGTGCCACAGCGGATCAACTAGGTTATGACTTAATGAAAGAAATTCATAGCATCCCACGCCATAGCGCGCCCTAGTGCACCACAGCACGCTTAATCATGCTCAACCCGAGAGCTCGGCGCTACAGCACGCCGTTGGGGGCATTCACTTGACAAATATTCTGATGCCAAACCGCTGTAGAGTGCCCAAGCGCGCTGCTGTCCGCCGCAGCGCCTGTTGTAAATCCAGCCATAAATGAGCATTAAATTCAACATGGGGATGACCAAAAATTCAATTCTTTTGTTTTTCCATAGCTGCCATTAAACTCAAATTGTTTTAAGCTTTGTCATTTTCAAGAGAAATAAGGGGAATATTCATTGACAGCCATTAAAGCAAAAGGAGATGAAAGGTTTGGCAGATTTAATTCAATGGGTGAAGGCTGCAGTTATAAAAGGAAGAGAGAAAGACTTAGAGAGGGTTTCCCTTTTTGACCTTCTCAGTTCTAAAAATTATGAAGCTGCGTCAAGAGAGAAAGGAGAAACCCTACCCAAGGAAGGAAAATGTGACCACTAAGGGAAAGCATAAAGAATTTTCAAGGAACCAGAAAGGAAGGCGAGGTGAGAGAGCAAGAAGGAAACCGGTGAACGCAGGGGTTATTCCTAATATTTCTCTTAATCTCCTCTTTAATTTTCTTTCTATAAGAAAAATGTAGAGGTTCATTTCCATATTTTGTATTTCCTGCATTTCATTTGTGATTAGAGGCTAAACTCTCATTGGGGAGGGGGTTGGGGATATGTTATGTAATTAATATGAGATGAAATAGTATTTGTACTCATTTTCTTCAATGAATAAAATTCTTAATCATTTTTGGTTTATAAATGAACTTTTTGAAAGCATGTAGTTCGATAATTAATTTATTAAATTAAATGGTTATTATTAAAAATACTATTAAGCCAACTAGTCATATTAAAACTAAGGACATGCACATAAAGGTCCTCGTTGCAAATATATGTGACAATATTCGCCGTGCGAAGATTCTCAGTGTAAACACCCTACAATTAATGTAATAAGTTGAACTTGGTAACTTAACTCTTTAAGAAGCACCATAGCTCACCAATTGGCGTAAAACTAGGAATATGTGCATTACTGCTTAGAGCCCAATGATAAGCTCTTGAGCATAATAGCATTATTCTTTGTAGTCGAGAGGTAGATGCATATGAGCCAAGAGCCACTAATTATGCTCCGTACCTCATCATAAGTTAAAGAAGAAAGAAGAAGAATTATTAGCTTGTGGAGGAATGTGAAAATATCAGAGAATTTTTTATCTTTTTTCATCGCTCAAATAAACAAGCTCTTGTGCAAAAGTGATGCACAAGCTATTTTCACACAGTGATGTTGTCCACTCATTCATGGCATTAACGCTCGAAAGCGCACAACCTTTTGATGATGCAATCATTAAGCTTAAGGATATTTTCATTAGATATAATAAATCAAAGATTTATAGCAAAATAAATGAATATAATAAATACTTTTTATGCTAGAATTGTCTACTTTCAAAAGTTTTTCAACAATTTCAGGGAAAAAAGAGGAGCTGAGCTAAATGTAGGTAAAAATAGGATATATAGAAGAAAATTACTATCGCGCGCCCAAGCGCACCACAACACACAGTAGTGGGCTCAACCCGAGAGCTTGACGCTATAGTGCGTCGCAGTATGTTCTACCCGAGAGCTCAGCACTACTGCGCACCATAGCTGGCTCAACCTGAAAGCTCGACGCCACTGCGCACCACAGCGGGCTCAACCCAAGAGCTCAACACTATCGCGTGCTACAGCAAACTTAAACTGGAGAGCCCGACGCCACCGCGTGCCACGGCGGAACCCCCTGGATCCAAAAACTTAGCAAAATTATCAAAGGCCCTCGCTACAGTGCACCGCAGCAATCTCAACTCAAGACTGGTGCTACCGCGTGCTGTAGCGGATACAAACCAAGAGCTTGGTGTTACCTCGCACCGCAGCGGATCAACTGGGTTATGACTTAATGAAAGAAATTCATAGCATCCCACGCCATAGCACGCCCTAGTGCGCCACAGCACGCTTAAGCATGCTCAACCTGAGAGCTCAGCGCTACAACGCGCCATTGGGGGCATTCACTTGACAAATATTCTGTTGCCAAACCGCTGTAGCGTGCCCAAGCGCGCAGCTGCGCACCGCAGCGCCCATCGTAAATCCAACCATAAATGAGCATTAAATTCAATATGGGGAAGACCAAAAATTCAATTCTTTTGTTTTCCCATAGCTGCCATTAAACTCAAATTTCTTTAAACATTGTCATTTTCAAGAGAAATAAGGGGAATATTCATTGACAGCCATTAAAGCAAAAGGAGATGAAAGGTTTGGCAGATTTAATTCAAAGGGGTGAAGGCTGCAGCTATAAAAGGAATAGAGAAAGACTTAGAGAGGGTTCCCCTTTTTGACCTTCTCAGTTCTAAAAATTATGAAGCTGCATCAAGAGAGAAAGGAGAAACCCTACCCAAGGAAGGAAAAGGTGACTACTAAGGGAAAGCAGAAAGAATTTTCAAGGAACCAGAAAGGAAGGCGAGGTGAGAGATCAAGAAGAAGACCGGTGAACGCAAGGGTTGTTCCTAATATTTCTCTTAATCTCCTCTTTAATTTTCTTTCTATAAGAACCATGTAGAGGTTCATTTCCATATTTTGTATTTCCTGCATTTCATTTGTGATCGGAGGCTAAACTCTCATTGGGGAGGGTTGGGGATATGTCATGTAATTAATATGGGATGAAATAGTGTTTGTACTCATTTTCTTCAATGAATAAAATTATTAATCATTTTTGGTTTATATATGAACTTGTTTGAAAGCATGCAGTTCGATAATTGTTTTATTAAATTAAATAGTTATTATTAAAAATACTATCAAGCCAACTAGTCATATTAAAACTAAGGACATGCACATAAAGGTCCTCACCGCAAATATATGTGACAATATTCGCTGTGCGAAGATTCTCGGTGTAAACCCCTTACAATTAATGTAATGAGTTGAACTTGTTAACTTAACTCTCTTATAGCACCATAGCTCACCAATTGGCGTAAAGCTAGGAATATGTGCTTTAGTGCTTAGAGCCCAGTGATAAGCTCTTGAGCCTAATAGCATTATTCTTTGTAGTCGAGAGGTAGATGCATATGAGCTAAGAGCCACTAATTATGCTCCGTACCTCATCATAAGTTAAAGAAGGAAGAAGAAGAATTATTAGCTTGTGGAGGAATGTGACATAATCCGTTTAGCCCAATAATTCACTTCCTTAGCTAAACTACAATGGAAGCACGTAATGCTAATTGAGTGGAATCAAGTTTATGTGACCGCTGAAATTAAAATTATAAATCTAATAACTTAAATGTAAGAAATAGGATTTGACTCATATCGATCACACAAGGGTCTATGAGCCGAGAGTGAATCTTCTTGCGTTCATCTCGTGCACTAGGCGTGAAATAGTTGGAATTAGAGGACCAATCAAAGGACTTCTATTATCACTCTATTATAATTCGTATGTGTTTAAGTACCATTTAAGGTGATGAATAAGAGTACTTACACAAATCCCTTAACAAATTGCATGATAAAACTCAACTCTCCTTTCTTCTCAAATTGTATTTTCGAATTAAGATTTTTGCATTATTAATATGGAGCCAGCCAAACCACAACATATCATTAATCTAAACATTATTGAAAGTAAATATACCTTAGTAATAAAAGCTATGTTCCCTGTAGATGATAAATCTCGGAACTCACCTTTCAATATTACTTTGAACTGCGTACACTTGCGTGCGAGCGCAAACGTGCATTTACAGTCTGTCAAGTTCTTGGTATCGTTGCCGAGGAATGGTGAACTATTTTGTATTAAGGATAATATGTGAGTAAATAGTGATTTAGAGTTATCTTTATTCTGCATATAATCTCTTATCTTTTGTAATTATATTGGTTGTTAACTGTAGCTGTAGTTTTGTTAATTTAGTTTTTTTTTAATTCTTTTTTTCTGAATTACTGAAAGTGCTTGCTGTAATTATTCTTTCTAGCTGAATATTTGAATTGTATGAGTAGGAGAGAAAGCTTGAACATTTTATTTGATCCTGAAATTGAATGCACATATCTTAGAGCTAGAAGAGAATAAAATTTGCTAAATAGAAATCCAGTTGAAATGGAAAAAATAGATAATAATCTAGTTGGGGAAATAGGAGAGCAAAGAGGGAGAGCTTTGAGAGAATATGCCTTACTTCATTATAAAATGTTTGAACTTACATCCACTGTGGAAATCCATGATGGGGATAGCATCTAAGGGACTCCTTAAAGCGTTCCCAGCTATTAGTTATTTCAAACCTTAACCTGGTGGTCTTTGCACATGGGAAATATTTAAACAAGAACTTCCTAGCTAAATTGTCCCAAGTGCGGATAAAATTTGGTTTTTTCTTATTGAATTTAGCGATTAGGGTTAGAGCGTGAGGGGCCGCAAGTTCAGCACCTTTTCAACATATTCTTTCTACAATAGCTTTAGAATCTCTGCACTTCTCTCCCTGTTGATTATCATTCAAAGAATCTACTTTGCTGGCTAACATACTGTAAATACACGTCTGCACTAGCACGCAAGTGTATGTGGTCTGAAGTAATTTATATTGTCCACAGGGAATGGTGGTTTTGTTACTAACTCTTACCTTCTTTCAATAATGTTTAAAAAATTCATTTTGGCATTTTGTTTGGTTCCTAGATCAACAATGCAAAAGAACTTAAATTGAGATACTATTGATTAAGAAGAGAGAGTTGGGATTTTGTCATGTGACTGGTAAGGAATTGGTGTTGTAATTAATTCATTGCAATTTATAAAGTACTTGGATTATGCCAATCAAATCATGTGAACATAGTGTTCTTTAAATTGGTCCTCTAACTCTAACTAGTTCAAACCTAGTGCGCAAGGTGAATACACTAGGGTTCTTTCTCAGCACATAGATTATTATGAAATCACATTAGATTTATTTTAGAATTCCTACATCTAGGTTATCAAAATAATATTTAGTTGGGTGATCTCACAAGCATTAATTCCCACTAATCAACTTCATGCGCATTATACGCAGTTTAGCTAAGGGAGAGAATTCACCCGACCACATGGACTATGTCACATCATCCATGGGTACTCGACGCTCTCTCCCTCCTTCAACGTCTGCTGAGCCGTAGAGCTTGATTAAAGGGTCTTGGCTCACATACATCAATCACTTGGCTGAGCTTTAAGGAATGGTGCCATTAGGCTAAAAAGCTTGTTGCATAACTCTAAGCTCTAATTCACACACTCCTAGTTCTAGCTAATTAGAGAGCCATGAAGCATAAGATTATTACTTTAATTTTACTAAATCATCCAACCATTCAAAATATGAGGTGTTTTACACCGAGAATCCTCGCTCGGTGACATCATGTCGCGGTGAGGACCTTTTTGTGCATTGATGAATCCATAAATTATATCTAAATTAAAAGTAAATTTCATTCATTTTTGATACTAAAAATTGCTCCTTAATCAAATATTGTCTATCTTTTCAAGAAAAATGCCATCCAAAGAATTCTGAGCCATTAATGCAATTTCCCATTTTTTCAAAGGAGACCGCTGCCACACGCTGCAGTGCGCTGCAGCAGGTCATTTTAAAAAATCAGGCACTGACGCGCACTGCAACGGGTCTGTTTACGAACCACAGGCGCGATCACGTGCTGCAGCGGTTCGGTTTGCAAAACCACGGGCGCGATCGCGCACTGCAACAGTTAAGTTTGCGAACCGTGGGTGCGATTGCGCACTGCAGCAGAGCTTTTTCTGAAATGCTGTCGCTCCAGCGCGCTGCAGCGGTGCGATTTGCAAATTCTGGTGCTACCGCACGCTGCAGCGGAGCATTTTACGAAATGCTACCGCTCCAGCGCGCTGCAGCTATGCTATTTGCAAAATGCTAGCGCGGTCGCGCGCTGCAGCGGGTCACTTTGCAAAAAATGAACGTGGTAGCGCGCGGCAGCGGGACACTTTACGGATTTTACTTGCGCCATTGCAAGCCGCAGTGCGTCGTAGCGCGCTGCGGCACGCTGTAGTGGACCGCCGCAATTTTCTCTGGCAGAAGCATTTAATGCGGCTGGGACAAGACCCCCAACCAACATATTGTCTCCAGCCATCATTCCCTCTACAGCTGCTACGTTTTTAATTGGAAGAATGGATTTTGATGTGATGAGAAGGATAAAAGAATGGAAGTTATTGGTCATCTCACCTTCAACTTGCATTTGACATCATTACTCAGAATTTTTATTAGCATTGCTCGTTATTGAACTCAAGTATGAGGATACAGCACCTCTCCTATAAATATCACTCCTCTTGACTATAGGAGGGTTCCAAGTTTTGCTCAAATCACTTAAGGAAGGAGGAGGGTTGCATAGTGGAAGAGAGGAACTCCCCAAGGGTGGAAGAGCCAATTTACCAAGGAGAAGAAGAAGGAAGGCAGCACTAGCGACCTAAAAGAGGAACTTCAAGAAGGAGAAGAAGGATCCTATGAACTTCTAAGAAACATTCATAGTATCTTCTAAACTCTTCATTTGTAATTTCTTTTCTTAGTTTATCATGAAAGGGTCTTTATCCATGTATATATTCTTTTTCATCTCTTTTATAATAGATAGCTAAATCTCCCTTGAGGAGGGTTGGGGTAATCCCACGTGTTTGGTAGTTACATTTTAATTGTATGAAGTTTTCCTCAAGTATTAATAAAATGTATAGACTCAATGCCTTGCTCAAGAAATGCTTATTATTACTATAGTCTTGATTGTGAATTAAAGGAAAATGAACTTATGAACTCAAGAACTAAAGTGTCTTGTGCTCTATAGCTCACCTTGAGTTAGATGCTAGATCTAAGAGTGTATGAGAGCTTAGAACTATGTGAGAAAGTTCTAAAGCTAGTGCACCTTAATCTAAGCTCAACTAAGGTGTTGATGCATGTGATGCTAAGACCCACTAATTGAGCCCCTTAGCTCCACATAATTGAGGGAGGGAAAGAAATAGTTGTGTGCTCATGAACGAGGTGACATAGTCATTGAGCCCACTATATTAAATCCCTCATTTCAACTATGTGCGATGCAAGTGACGCTCTTAGTGGAATCAATGCTTATAAGATCTTAAGAATTTAATAATCCTCATCTCCTTGATCAAGAGATAAGATGAAAATTACAAACCTAAACTCTTATAAGAATATTTGTGCTGAAATAGAACCGACCGTGTGTTCATTTCGTGCACAAGATTTGAACTTGTAAATCCTTGAGATAAAACTCAAGGAAGAATAATGTGCACTTAATTTAAATCTAAGTAAATGAAAGGTAAACACTTGAGGAGTCATCATGCATAAGTGACCTATCATGACATGTGGGATGAACCCAACTCTCATCTTCTTTTATCTTACTTAATTTCTACTTAGTGATTATTGTGCTTAGTTTAGAACCAACTCAAACCAATTACTCATAGCTTAAATATTAGTGAGAATAGATAAACCTTAGTAACAAAATAACCAATTCTTTGTGATTCGATAAATCCCAAAAATTAACACTTTCCACTTATTACTTCAGACCACGTACACTTGCGTGCAAACACAGACATGGAAAACTGCCCGCCGCAATTTTCATGTGGCTTTTCCCATTCTTTCTACGAGATAGAGCCAAGAATTGGCTCATCTCTCTTCCAAGCGATTCCATCCGAACGTGGGATGATTTGGCTAAGAAATTCTTAGCCAAATATTTTCCTCCGACGAAAACTGCTCGATTGAGAATTGAGATAACCAACTTTACTCAGTTTGAAGGGGAGACACTCTATGACGGATGGGACTAATTTAAAAAATACCTAAGCATTGCCCTCATTATGGGTTCCCTTGTGGAAGCAAGTTCAAACATTTTACAATGGATTGAACGCCCCTACAAGGACACTCATTGATGCAGCCGCCGGGGGTTCTCTTAGTTGTAAAACCCAATTGGAGGCTTATGACCTCTTGGATGAAATGGCAAACAATGCCTACCAATGGCCTCTCCATAGGAATGATCACCATAATAAAAATGTATGTAACACACTCGGAAATTCACAGCAAATCCTTGTACTCCAAAAGCAAATTTCTCAACTCACTAAAAAATTAGAATGTGGGTATGTGAATTCTTCATGAGGAAGATGGTGAGTTAAGAAATGTCAATGTAATTTTGAATCATGGAAGGAATAGAGAGAGATTGGAAAACTCACTTATCGAATTCAGAACCTCCATAATCGAATTCATGAATAAAACTGATGCCACCTTAAATAGGCACGAACACACTTTATTAAGGCAAGAAGAGTCAGTAAAAAGAATAGAACAAAAGCTAAAGGAAATAATGAAACAGTTAGAGCAACCTTCATTAGTGGGAGTCATCAGTAAGTATGAAGAGAAGTCAGGGAATGCAATAACCCTAAGAAGTGGAAAAATCACCAAACCAGTTGATAAAAAGGGAAATCAAGAAAACATAGAGCTAACTAGAGAGGAAAAGGGGGAGGAAAAAGAAACAGTCATAAAAGAGAGGACTAATATTCAAGATGAAGAAAAGGAAGAATCTAGAGATCAACTTAAGGCAGTCCCTAATATACCATATCCTCAACATTTAGCCAGGGAGAAACTTGATGCCCGATACCACAAATTCCTAGAAACTTTTAAAACTCTTTATATAAATATCCCTTTTGCAGAAGCTCTAGAATAAATGCCTAGTTATGCTAAATTTATGAAAGATATCCTCTCCAAGGAAAGAAAAATTGATGAAAAAGAAACTGTAGCATTAACAGAAGAGTGCAGTGCAATCCTTTAGAAAAAAATTCCCATCAAGAAGAAAGATCCGGGGAGTTTCACTATACCTTGCACTATTAGAAGCCAGTCCTTCCAAAAGGCCTTCTGTGATCTAGGTGCGTTCATTAATTTTATGCCTTTCTATATATTCAATAAGTTAGAAATTGATCACTTAAAACCCACCTCTATTCTCCTCCAATTTGCTGATAGATCCATAAAATCCCCTTTAGGAATAGTGGAAAATGTGCTCGTAAAGGTTGACAAATTCATGTTCCCTGCTGATTTCGTCATCTTGGATATGGAATATGAAAATCAAGAAATTCCTATTATCCTAGGTAGACCTTTCTTGGCCACCGGAAGAACCTTGATTGATGAAGATAAAGGGGAATTAAAGTTGTGATATGGGGAGGAGGAGATTAAGTTTCATGTGAATGATTCTATGAGACACCCATCTAAACCCAATGAGGATTGTTGGAAAATCAATTCAATAGAAGAAGCATGGGTAATGAGAGATACAGATGAAGAAGGACTGTTAGCAGAGGAGAAAGATGAGGACCTCACGAACACGGATGTGATTGAGGAGTTGGTTAAGGAGAGAAAAATAATTCAACCCTCTATAATCCTCCCTCCAGAATTAGAATTGAAGCCTCTTCCCTCACATTTAAAATACACTTATCTAGGGGAAAAAGAATGCCTTCCTGTAATAATCTCCTCCCTGTTAACCCAACATCAAGAGAGTATTCTATGTGAGGTTTTGAAAGGGCACAAGAGAGCAATCGGTTGGAGTATAGCTAATTTGAAGGGGGTTAGTCCAACTCTTTGTATGCACCGAATCCTTTTGGAAGATAACTCCAACCCTTCAATTGAGCCCCAACGGAGATTAAATCCCAACATAAAAGAAGTAGTTCATAAAGAAATCATTAAACTCTTTGATGTTGGTATCATTTTCCCAATTTCAGATAGTCCGTGGGTAAGTGTAGACATGTGGTCCCCAAAAAGAGTGGGATGACAGTTGTTCTTAATGAAAACCATGAATTGATCCCCACTAGAATCGTGACCGAATTGAGTGTGTGTATTGATTATAGGAGATTAAATAAAGCTACCCGTAAGGACCACTATCCTCTTCCTTTTATTGACCAAATGCTTGATAGATTGGCAGGGAGCCCCTATTTTTGTTTTCTTAAGGGGTATTCAGGATATAATCAAATCCTTATTTCGCATGAAGACCAAGAGAAAACCACTTTCACCTGCCCCTTTGGGACATTTGCCTTTAGAAGAATGCCATTCAGATTATGCAATGCTCCAGCCACCTTTCAACGCTGTATGATGGCTATTTTTTCTAACATGATTGGGGAATTTTTGAAAATCCTTATGGACGACTTCTCTGTCATCGGGAGCTCTTTTAATCATTGCCTAACTAATTTAGGAAAGATTTTAAGAAGATGCAAAGAATCAAATTTAATCTTGAATTGGGAAAAATGTCACTTCATGGTCAAGGAGGGCATTATTCCTGGGCACTTGATTTCAAGAAGAGGGATAGAAGTTGATAAGGCTAAGGTTGAGGTAATTGAAAAACTTCCCCCTCCCATCAATGTGAAAGGAATTAGAAGCTTCCTTGGGCATGCAGGTTCTTATAGAAGATTTATCAAGAACTTCTCAAATCTAAGTATGCCACTCTGTAGATTACTATGGAAGGATGTCGAGTTCAGCTTTGATGAAAATTGCTTAAAAAGTTTCAATACCATAAAAATTGCTTTAATCTCTGCTCCAAAAATTTCTGCTCCGAATTAGGATTCACCTTTTGAAATTATGTGTGATGCGAGTGATCTTGCAGTTGGTGCTGTCCTTGGGCAGCGAAAGGAGCGAACCTTCTATTCAATTTACTATGCTAGTAAGCTCCTAGATGATGCTCAAAGAAATTATGCTACCATAGAAAAGGAACTTCTAGCTATCATCATTGCCTTTACTAAATTTAGGTCTTTTCTCATTGGGTCAAAGACTATTATTTATACTGATCATGCAACTATTAAGTATCTCATTTAAAAGAAAGAAGCAAAACCGTGCTTGATACGTTGGGTGTTGCTCTTGCAAGAATTTGATCTTGAAATCCGATATAAGAAATGAAGTGAGAATGTGCTTGCAGATCATTTATCTAGATTGACCCACCTGGATAATGATAAGCTGACCAAAATTTGTGAACCATTCCCCGATGAGAAGCTATATGCTATCGCTTCAAATTATTCTCCTTGATTCGCTGACATTGCAAATTATCTCGCAGGAGGAGTCATACCAAAAGACATGAGTTACCAACAAAGAAATTTTTTTTTTGCAGATATCAAAATTTACTTTTGATATGATCTATTTTTGTACAAGTGTTGCAATGATCAACTCCTAAGGAGATGTGTCCCTGACTCAGACATTAGAAATATTCTCTATCATTGTCACACATATCCGTATGGAGGGCACCATGGGATTGAGCGAATGGCTGCAAAGGTGCTTCAATCCGTATTCTTTTGGCCCCATTTATTCAAAGATGCTGTCGACTTTGTCAAAAGCTGTGACAAGTGCCAAAGAACCAGGAATTTAAGCAAAAGGGATGAGCTCCCTTTAAATGGAATTTTTGAAGTGGAGCTATTTGATGTGTAGGGAATCGACTTCATGGGACCATTTCCCTTGTCCCAAACCAATATGTATATTCTTGTGGCGGTTGAATATGTGTCCAAATGGGTAGAGGCATTAGCATGTGTGAACAATGATGCTAAAACTGTTATTAAATTTCTCATGGAGCATGTGCTAGCTAGATTTGGGATGCCCAGATTTTTAATCAGTGATGGGGGAAAATATTTTTGCAATAGGCAGTTGGAAAATGTCTTAAAAAGCTATGGGTGAGGCATAAGGTTAGTACTCCATACCACCCTCAAACTAGCGGGCAAGTTGAAGTCTCCAATAGAGAGCTTAAGCAAATTTTAGAGAAAACTGTGAACCAAAATAGGAAGGATTGGACTTTAAAACTTCAGGATGCCCTATGGGCTTATAGAACTGCCTTTAAGATCCCTTTATGAATGTCTCCTTATAAGCTCATTTATGAAAAATCATGTCACCTTTTAGTAGAATTGGAGCACCAAGCTTTTTGGGCAATAAAAAAATTAAACTTTGACTCCCAAAAGGCAGGTGCGCAAAGAATGCTACAATTAAATGAACTTGATGAATTTATGTTAAATGCCTATGAGAGTGCCAAGTAGTATTAAGAGAAAACAAAAAAATAGCATGATAAGCAGATTAAGCCCAAAAAAATTTAACCTGGAATGAAAGTACTGCTTTTTAACTCAATATTAAGACTATTTTCAGGAAAACTGAAGTCAAGATGGACAGGACCATTTACTATCACGAAGGTTTTTCCTCATTGAGCAGTTGAAGTCATCTCCAAAGATGGCATTTTTAAGGTAAATGGAAATCGGCTGAAGTTATACTTGGAGGAAGAAATCTTTCAAGAAAAGAGCGGATGAACCCTTCAGGACCTCTCGGATGAAGGTATCACATAAAGGTCTTTCTCGTGTCGGGCTGAGACATTAAAACAAGCACTAATTGGGAGGCAACCCAATAATAAATAGGTTGTATTTTTCTTTTTATTTTTTGTTGTATTAATTGCTTATCTTTGTACTTTTTCATTTAGTGTGCTTTATTTGAAATATTAATTTATGAATTCTCATATTCCCTAAGTGTTCTAGTACTTATAAATGATGAATTTTTCTAAGTTATTAATGAAATGAAAGTCACAAAATATCAATAAACAAAATGGTATGAAGAAAAATGGTGCTTAACAAAAAGTGATCAAATATATTAATAATATTAAAAACTTTTTAACTAAGGTATGAATTAAGGTTAATCTAATTTCCAAAAATTTAAATCAATACTATGAACTAAGTGTGAGAAAAAGCTTTAAAAAAAGTGTGCTAGGCTCACGTAGGACTTCATGATCACAAATATGTAAATTAGGGATGAAGAAAAGTATCTCTCCCTAAAAATGAAAAGAAAAAAACATTATAAAAAGGATGATGAAAAATATCTCTCCCAAATGAATGACATGAAAAAGGATGATGAAAAATATCTCTCCTTTAATCTGTTCATCTTTGTGATTCATAAGAAGGGGCACATATGACACAATACTCTCGAGTATTTCACTACCTCTCTAATCTAGGTTTTCTATAGAATCTTCCTCACTACCTAGTATCAAGCATGAAAATCAAATACTTGGAGATTAATTGATTAACCTTACTTCATATCCAAGGTTAGAACATCTAAATGCCAATTGACTTGAATCACTTTAGTTAAGCACATGTCTTGACTTACATATCAAAAATCTAAATTGATATCTTTTGTTGACTATCATACATAAAAAATAGAAAAATACTATTTTAAGCTTACTCGAGGATGAGCAAGAATTTAAGTGTGGGGTGTGATGAATTCATAAATTATATCTAAATTAAAAGGAAATTTCATTCATTTCTAATCCTAAAAACTGCTCCTTCATCCAAATTTATCTATCTTTTCAGGGAAAATGCATATCCAAAGAATTCTGAGCCACTGGTGCAATTTCCCATTTTTTTAAAGGAGACCGCTGCTGTGCGCTGCAGCGGGTCATTTTGTAAAATTAGGCGTTGACGCGCGCTGCAGCGGGTTTGTTTGCGAACCACGGGCGTGATCGCGCGCTGCAACGGTTCGGTTTGCAAAACCACGGGCGCGATCACACACTGCAGCGGTTAAGTTTGTGAACCGTGGGTGCGATCGTGCACTGCAATGGAGCTTTTTGCGAAATGCTGCCGCTACAACGCGCTGCAGTAGTGCAATTTGTAAATTTTAGCACTACCGTGCGCTGTAGCGGAGCATTTTGCGAAATGCTACCACTCCAGCGCGCAGCAACGGTGCTATTTGCAAAACGGTAGCGCAGTCGCGCGCTGCAGCGGGTCACTTTGCAAAAAATG
The DNA here is from genome assembly GCA_016760335.1 of Gastrodia elata. Classification (NCBI taxonomy): domain Eukaryota; kingdom Viridiplantae; phylum Streptophyta; class Magnoliopsida; order Asparagales; family Orchidaceae; genus Gastrodia; species Gastrodia elata. Next base: position 112,681,802 of record CM028669.1, read on the forward strand.
AATGCGGTAGCATGCGACAGTGGGACACTTTGCGGATTTTATTTGCGCCATTGCACACCGTAGTGCGCTGGGGCGCGCGGCAACGGGGCGCCACAATTTTCTCTGGCAGAAGCATTTAATGCAGTTGGGATAAGACCCCCAGCCAACATCTTGTCTCCAGCCATCATTCCCTCTGCAGCTGCTACGTTTTTAATTGGAAAAATGGATTTTGATGTGATGAGAAGGATAAAAGAATGGAAGTTATTGGTCACCTTACCTTTAACTTACATTTGACATCATTACTCAAAATTTTTATTAGCATTGCTGGTTATTGAACTCAAGTATGAGGATGTAGCACCTCTCCTATAAATATCACTCCTCTTGACTAGAGGAGGGTTCCAATTTTTGCTCAAATCACTTAAGTAAGGAGGAGGGTTGCATAGTGGAAGAGAGGAACTCCCCAAGGGTGGAAGAGCCAATTTACCAAGGAGAAGAAGATGGAAGGCAGCACTAGCGACCTAAGAGAGGAACTTCAAGAAGGAGAAGAAGGATTCGGTGAACTTCTAAGGAACATTCCTAATATCTTCTAAACTCTTCTTTTATAATTTCTTTTCTTAGTTGATCATGAAAGGGTCTTTATCCATGTATGTGTTTTTTTTCATCTATTTTGTAATAGATAGCTAAATCTCCCTTGGGGAGGGTTGGGGTAATCCCATGTGTTTGATAGTTACATTTTAATTGTATGAAGTTTTCCTCAAGTATTAATAAAATGTATGGACTCAATGCCTTGCTCAAGAAATTCTTATTATTACTATAGTCTTCATTGTGAATTAAAGGAAAATGAACTTATAAACTCAAGAACTAAAGTATCTTGTGCTCCATAGCTCACCTTGAGTTAGATGCTAGATCTATGAGTGCATGAGAGCTTAGAACTATGTGAGAAAGTTCTAAGGCTTAGTGCACCTTAATCTAAGCTCAACTAAAGTGTTGATGCATGTGATGTTAAGACCCACTAATTGTGCCCCTTAGCTCTACATAATTGAGGGAGGGAAAGAAATAATTGTGTGCTCATGAACGAGGTGATATAGTCATTGAGCCCAATATATTAAATCCCTTATTTCAACTATATGAGATGCGAGTGACACTCTTAGTAGAATTAATGCTTATAAGATCTTAATAATTTAATAATCCTCATCTCCTTAATCGAGAGATAAGATAAAAATTACAAACCTAAATTCTTATAAGAATCTTTGTGCCGAAATAGAACCGACTGTGTGTTCGTTTTGTGCACAAGATTTGAACTTGTGAATCCTTGAGATAAAACTCAAGAAAGAATAATGTGCACTTGATTTAAATCTGAGTAAATGAAAGATAAACACTTGAGGAATCATCATGCACAAGTGACCTATCATGACATATGGATGTTCATGTGATGTTTTGTATGTTTTTTAATCCTTTATTTTACTATAAATCTTGAATTTATCAACGACCCCAAGTCCTTCATGTCAAACTCCCTTAACATAAGCTCTCTCAGTATCTTTACCTCCTCCATGTCTGATCCTACGATCAACATGCCATCCACATACAACAATAGGATATTATAGGAGGACTTACATTGCCTTATGTAACAGCGGTGATCTTCCTAGCATCTTTTGTACCCTGATTCTGACATGAACTTATCAAATCTTTTATACCACTGCCCTGGCACTTATTTTAAGCTGTAGAGGCTCTTCTTAACCTTGCACACTAGCTCATACCTTTCATTTTCTTAAGCCTTGTACCCTTCAGGCTATTGCATGTATAGATCTTCTTCGAGTTCTCTGTGAAGGAATATAGTTTTGACATCCATTTGCTCCAGATGTAAATCTTTAACTACAACTGAGTTTAGAACAACCCTGATGGTTGTCATCTTCACAACTGGGGCAAATATTTCACTGTAGTCAACCCCATGCCTTTGTTGGAAACATTTTACTACAAGTCTCACCTTGTAGCACTTGCTCCCATTCAGGTCTTCTTTCATCCAGTAAACTCACTTGTTCTAAAGAGCTTTCTACCCAGCTAGTACGGGTGCTAACTCCCATGTTCCATTTGATATGAGTGATGTCATCTCATTATTCATGGCAGCCTCCCACTTGCTTAAGTCTTTAACTTGAAGTGCCTCTTCCAAGCTTTCTGGTTCACTACTATCTGTTAGTAACAAATAGAATAAAGAAGGAGAGTACCACTGTGGTGGTCTAGACACTCTAGTGGATATTTTTAACATGGATGTTTGTGGTTCAATATTGACACCCTCCTGAGATTCTCCATGTTCTCTAACATCTGGCTCAACACTGTCATCAATCTCTATGTGCCGAGGTTCTCCAACTGAAGCATCCTTTGAGTCAGTCTTGACTCCTATACAATCTTTGTACAATTCACTTTCATTGAAAGTGGGTCCTTACTTTTGATGACTTTCTGGTTCTGATTGTCCCAGAATCTGTATTTAAACTCACCCACACAATATCTAACAAATGTGCACTTGATCGCTTTAACATCAAGTTTGCTCTTGGATCATGTATCAATATGCACGTAGGATGAGTAGCCAAATACCTTGAGATGATTCAGTTTCACCTCCTTTTTGCTCCAAGGTTCTTCGGGGATCCCTTCATTCAATGGTACGGAAGGTCCCCTATTGATTAAGTATATAGCCATGTTAATGGCTTCAACCCAGAATTGCTTTGGAAGATCTGCTTGCAATCTCATGCTTTTAGCTCTTTCTATGATCTTTCTGTTCATCCATTCTGCAGCACCATTTTGCTGCAGTGTTCTAGGGACTATAAACTCCCTCTTGATTCCTCTCAAGGCACAAAACTCCTTGAACTCCTTATCACAATACTCACCGCCATTGTCTGACCTTAAGCATTTCAGCTTTAATCCAGTCTCGTTCTCCACCAAAGATAACCACTTTCTAAGCACATCGAATACGTCAGATTTATGTTTTAGAAAGTAAGCCCATACCTTCCTAGTATGATCATTGATGAAGGTGACAAAGTATGTTGCTCCAATTATGGAAGATGTAAGAGCTGGTCCCCAAACATCTGTATGCACCAACTCCAATTTTTTGCCTTTCAGCTCCCTTCCAGCTTTGGAGAAAGAAGCTTTATTCAACTTTCCCTGCACACAATCTTTATAGAAATCTATATCAACTGACTTCAGCCCTTGAAACTTCCTTTTTGACTGTAGAGATTTTAGCTCCCTTTCACTCATATGGCCAAGCCTCTGGTGCCATAGATCTACATCTATCTCCTCTGCAGCTGCAAAAGTGTTAGATACTTAATTGATCAGCTAAAGTATACCTTCCATACTGGCTTGTACAATAATGAGTGCACCCTTGGTGACCTTCCATGAGTCTCCCATGAAACATGTGTTGTATCCCTCTTTGGCTAACTAACTCACTGAGATCAAGTTCCTTCTTAGATATGACACATGTCTAACATCCTTTAGCTTCCAAACTGCACCGCTTGGTATATTCATATCCACATCATATCTACCAATGATGTCGCACGCCTTATAATTTCCAAGGCACACTTTCCCCAAGTCACCGTTGGTATAGTTCTTGAAGGCACTCCTCGACGGAGTCGCATGAAAAGAGGCGCTCAAGTCCACAACCCAGGACTTCTTATTGACAAGTGAGAGGATCAAAGCATTCTAATCCTCCTCAGCTAAAATATTTATAGTGGCGTTCATCATCTTACTACCACCATTTGACTTCTTTAGGGTAGGGCAGTTCTTCTTGAAGTGACCTGCCTTCCCACAGTTCTAACAATTAGGCTTTGCTTTTTCGAGTCTTGATTAACCTCGCCGAGACATCGGCCTATTTCTGGTATGTCTTTTCTCAGATTGTCTCTCTCTACTTTCAGCATCCAGTGATGAGGTAGATGTCTATCCATGAGACTTCTTCTGCACCTCCTCATTCAGCACTAGCCCAACAATGTCGTTAAACTTTAATAACACATTCCTTGATGAATTGCTGATGGTTGTAACCAGCCTATCCCAATTGTCTGGCAACAAAGAGAGGAACAACAAAGCTCGGACCTCATCATCAAAACTGATGCCAACCAAACTCAACAGGCTCGTCATGGTGTTGAGCCCATTGAGGTGTTCAGTCGCTGAATGGCCATCCACCATCTTCATATTAAACAGTCTCTTCATTAAGAAAACCTTATTCAAAGCGAAGGCTTCTCATACATCCTCATTAGGGAACTTATGAGATCTATAATTATTTTCTCATTAATAATATTAAAAATAGCAGAAGAAGACAGTGATAAGCAAATCAAACCCAAAGCGATTCTATCAAGAACTTCCCATTCTTCATCAGTCACAGTTGCAGGTTTCTTATCGGCTCCTTTTAATAGTTGATACAGCTTTTTCTAGTAGAGCAGATCCTCCATCTACATTTTCCAGAACACAAAATTTGTTCTACTGAACTTCTCAATCATGTGTCTCATTTCTTTGGCCATTGCTCTCACTCAAACAAGCAAACCCTCCTTAGGAACAAGACAAAGAACCAACTCTTTGATACCACTTGTTGTTGTTTTTGAGGCACACAAAATCTTCTAAGCTTTTGAGGATTGGGAAATGCGTTGACGGTTACCAAGCAAGTCTAGAAATCACAAAATCACAAAAGAAATATCATAGCACATTCAATCATCCAAACACAAAGATATACGTGGAAAACCAAAAAATGGGAAAAACCACGGAGCCACACCAACGAGAAAATCAACTATGAAAACTTTAAAGGTTATAGAGTTACAAGAGTTTTATCACCTCAACCAAGAGTTAAGCTCTACTTTAGAATGGAGAGGATGAGTAGAGGCTATCACTTGGATTGCTTTATCACCTTGCAAAACCTGCATTGAACAACAGCTCCCTTAGGGTTCCTTCTAGGGTTCTCCTTTCCACAACCACTTGAACCTCCAAAATGAATGCAAAAGCCTAAGAAAAGCCCTTAGGTTTTCCACCACTACTTAGGCTTAAGTAGCTAGCTCCATTTTAGACCCAAATAGTCCAAAATGTCAGTTTGGATCTGACCATTCCCTCTTTAATCTCAAATGTCAGATTGCATTATTGATCCGATGGTCTAGTTTCCCGATTGGTCGTCAAGATATGGGTAATCCAAACTATTATATCTTACATGTCAATCAACATACGGTCCATTGTTCGCCAGCCACTGCTCACCTTTGTCTCTTGAATGCCCACACTCGATAGACTAAGATTCATTCGTACAACCATGCCAAAAGCTATCCCCCACTTCTTGTGCCAAGTCGATAGGCCGTTAGGCTATCAAATCAAATTGGTTAGGAAATCTCATCAAGTTATGAAGCCTGATACTTCCCCATTCAGCAATCAGATGCCAGGTTTGCTGATTTGAGCTCAGCCTGTAGAGTGACCTCCCAGCTCGCTCTCAAAGCTATAAATAACCCTTATTATTCCCAGTGAGGCTTTTTCTCACTAGGGATATAACGCCCCATCCCGTCACTGCCCCAAACTGAGATATTAAGGACAAAATAATTGGCGGCTAAACGGTGCGTTATTTGGGAAGAACTGCTAAACCTTCAAGAATGCTGCTAAGACTCTACCCATGGTGGGACTAAGAACTAATCCCTAAGATAAGTGTGATATCCTTATCTTAAGGATTCTATAAATTACTTACATACATTAGATTTATGAGATGTTATATAAAAGGTATCTAATATATATGAGTATTTATATATATTACATACCGATCGCATCACAATACTAAGTATACGTAGCAGTAATAATAGAGTGCGAAAGCTATAGCATTCATCCATAACATTCATCATAGAAGCCAATTAAAAATATTCATCTCAAAAAAAAAAAAGAGAAAATACATCCATAGTTAAATTATTACAAACCATATCTTAAAATAAAAAGGACATTAAATGTCTTTCAACTCACAATAGAAAGTAACTAAAATAACAACTAAAAGCTGAGCTAACTAATACTCCACTAGCTCCTCCTGGATCTTTTGTAAAGCCTTCAAGGATTGCTCCTCAAACTGCTCAGGATCCAACAAATTGTTGAATCCCGAAATGTCAATTTCCCAGACAAAAGAAAAGAAGAAAAGTACATTGTGTTAAACAATAAGTCTAGCACATCAAAAGCTACAACATATCTTATTATAGTTTAAAGAGATTAACATTTTAAATAAAATAGAATACTACTTCAAAAGAGTGCTAAAATAACTAAAAGATTTAAAATTATGTAGAACTGAAAGTAAGTAAAATAGTAACTAAAAGATAGAGTGCTAAAACAATAATCTATAAATGAACTAAAAGTGAATTAAATACTGAGTCAAAATCATGTTGTATGCCACTGAATATATATATATATATATATATATATCAAAATATGCCATAGAATATTATGCCTCAAATATGCATAACCTCGATGTTACAAGACATCCCTCAGATCCTGGGTGAGCAAAACCACTCTGCTAATATATCCTAGGTGAGCAAAACCGCTCCACTAATGCCATGATATGCTTATGCGATTCATGGTATGCCAACGGATTTAGTAACTAAATGCTCTTAAATCATTGAAAAAATAAAAAAATAGACAAAGACCAATGTAAATATCCCTTCTCATTCCTTATATAAATTTACTTTCACAAATCAGAAGTTTAACTATATGAACTATATCATTCAATTTTAATTCCATTGAATTTGACATTTAATTTGCATTATAATTTCATAACATGTTAAGACTCATATGCATGATTAGTATATCCTAGGAATGGTGATTTTATATTTGTTTAATTGCACTTATCAATGCACACAAGCATAAGGGACATAATTCTTTTATAGTCTATTTTCTTAAATTAAGCTATTCAATCTCCAACTTATAACACACTTTGGACTTAGAATGTTTATCCCAAATAGAATTGTACTTATTTAATTACCTAAGATAAGATTAAAACTCTATAGTTTTATTCAAGGTAAATTATCCAATTGCATATTCTACAGAATAAATCAATTATATGGATATGCACTACAATCTTCATATGATAATACTAATGTTCTCACTCTAACAGTTTATTTAATGATCAAGGATTTACAAGCTAATGAATCATTTCTCCATCATGGTAGGTTCTACACATAAAGGCTATAAAGGAAGTGATATTTAATTCATGCAATTAAGGATAATTGCCACAAAAGATAATCTCAATCTAAATTTTTTAGGTTTTCCTACCATAAGGAATAAGAACAGTCATCTAAGGTTATTAAGGTCCATATAAGGTCCCACCTTAAAATGAGACAAATAAGGCATTTCCTTATCTCAAAATGACCCTATTAAAGGTAGAGTGACAGACTATTTTTTTATGCATCTACGATCACATGCAAGTGCATGTGGTCTGAAATAATAAGAGATTGGAAGTCCCAAGATTTATCATCCACAAAAAATGGAGTGTTTTGTTAATAAATTATATTTGTTTTAACTGATGTTTGAACAATGATTTAGTTTGTGATGTTGGCTCTAATTTAACAATCAGAGTTTCATTGATTAGAAACTAATAGCTAAGAAAGTAGGGAAAGTTGGGTTTAACATGCAATTCATTTAAGGATTTCATGTAAGTACTCTTCTTTGTCAATTTTAAATGTCAAATTACTTGGGTGTTTTAATTATAATCAAGCAACATCATCTTCTCAAGGGTGTTCCCTAAATTAGACTAAATTATGCCTAATGCTTAGAGATGAGCACATGAAGGTTCAATCTCGGCACATAGACCCTCACATGATCGATATGAGTTAAATCTAATACTTACATCTAAGTTCTCAAATCTATTAATTTAGTTGCACATTCACATAAGCTTGATTCCACCAACTAGCATCACATGTGTCGATTCTGAGTTTAGTGAAGGAGGAGAGTCATTCAGCTAAGTGGGTATTGTAACATCCTCGCATAAACTTAGAACAAGCTATGGAGATCACTTGGTGGCTCTTGGCTCACACACATCAACATCTCAGCTTAGCTAAAGGAATAATGCAATAATGCTCAAGAGCTTGTCACTAGGCTCTCAGCAATTGTGCATATGTTCCTAGCTTAAGCTAATGGTGATCAGTGGAGCTCTAAGATTGTTTAATTTTCTCATCACTCTGTTCACCTTTTCAAACCCTAAAGACTTTCATTGATCATCCTCACACAGTGAATATTGTAACAAATATTCACATTGAAGACGCTTTACATGCATATCCTTAGTTCTAAAAAGCAAAACTAGTTTGACAGTTTTCTTAGTTCAAAAGCTTTAACATAAACAAAATATATTCATGACACATCATTCACTCAAGCAATTCTTCATATTAATAATCAAACAAATGATTAAGGAATTTATTCATTGATAATTTGGAGCGCAAACACTTTTAAATCCCTAAAATCATTACATGCTTTTGCCCAACCATCCATAAGGAGGGTTTAGGCTGCCATCACAAAGGAGATACAAGGAATGCAAATCAGGACTTTGAACCCTTGCATGGTTCTTACAAAAAAGAAATTAAGACAGAGATCGAGATACAATACTAGGAATTGCTGTCGCATTCACCGAATCTTCTCTAAATCACAGACCTCTTTCCATTCTTCATGTTCTGAGCTTGATCCTCTTCCCTTTTGGTAGAGCCTATTCCTTCCTTGGGAAGGGTTTATACATTTTCTTTAGCTACTGCAGCTTTGAATTATCTTATCCTTGAATATCAAAATGGGGAACCCTTTCTTAGTCTTTCTTCTCAGCTTTTATAGATCCTAAATAATGTCCTTAGCATTAGTGCAGCCATCCTTCCATCTCCTCATAAATTAAATAATTCTAATTGAATATTCTTTTATTCTCTTGAGAATGAGGAGAATTAAATGCATTTTCGTTTAATGGCTGCTATGGGAAGGTAAATATTTTTGAGATTTTTGGCCTCCCTATACTGCCCTTAATGCTCTTACCTGGCTGAAACTATGGCAGGTGATATGGCACCCCATGGCACCAGAGTCTCTATCTTAAGGCCACTACAACGCACTGTAGAAGGTGAGTTTTAAGTCCTATAGCACTGCGGCGCGCGGTAGCTCCAGAGTCCGTGTTTTGAGACTGCTACGGTGCGCGGTAGCGGGATGCTTTCGGATTTTTGCTAAGTCTGTGTCACAGTTGCTTCCACTGTGGCATACAGTAGCAGGATGCTTTCAGATTTTTGCTAAGTTTGTGTCACAGGTGCTTTCGCTGTGGCTCGCAGTAGCGCCTAGGCCTATGCTTACTTCTACTACAACACACGGCAGCACCAGAGTCTCTATCTTGAGACTTCTATGGCGCGCAATAGCGCGGACCTCTCTATATTGATCTGCTACAGCGCACAATAGCACGGAGCTCTCTGTCTTGGTCCGCTGCAGTGCATGATAGCGCGAAGCTCTCTGTCTTGGTTCGCTGCGGTGCGCAATAGTGCGAAGCTCTCTGCCTTAATCCGCTGCGACGCGTGATAGCACAGAGCTCTCTATCTTGGTCTGATGCAGTTTGCAGTAGCGTGGAGAACTCTGTCTTATGAAAGATGTAGCGTGTTGTGGCGTGCCCAGGCGTGCCGCAGTGGTTATCTTCCAGAATTCTATAATTCAGCCCAAGTTTCAATTCAGCTCCTCTTTTATCCTAAACACAACAAAAGCATATCTAAGTAAACATTTCTCTTAGAAAAGTGTTTGCTTTTATTAACCTAATTTATTATAAATTCCTGAGTTATCACACCCCCACACTTAATTTCTTGCTCGTCTTCAAGTAAGCATTAAATGAATTTTTCTAATTTTCTTAACTTGCATAATTCAAAAGGAGTGTGAAAAGTTTCATCATTTATGATTTGGTTTAAGAAGCTGCTTAGAGAAACATATATTCCAAAAGCCCCATACCAGTTGTTTCCTCTCTTTTCACTACTCAATTTTTCTTCTTTATAAAATGGATGATGCTTAACTCATATATTCCAGAGGTGGTTCAATATTTCCTTAATTTGGAAAATTTAAGAATCGGTGCTTTAGAATTTGCTTGTGCCATTTGTGCTTCTTCTTACAAATAACAATGAATGTTCGATTCAAAAGAGATAGTTTTCTTCATCATATTTTTCTCAATTTTTTCAATTCATTTGGGAGAGATATTTTTTTTCATCCCTGGATTTACTTTTTACATTCAGTTCAAGGGAGAGATATTTTTCTTCATCCCTATATTTTTAATCATTGCGTTTATTGAATCCTACAGAAGCCTAGCACATTCTTTATTTCACTGTTTCTTGTTCCCCTAATCAAGTTCCCTAATTCCTCACTCCCACACTTAGATTGGAGCATCATTAATATTTAAATTGAAAAAATTAGAGTGATTTGAGAGTAAACCTACTCAGCACAGAAAGTTTTCAGAACCGTTTCATGTCAAATGCTCACCTTTTCTTAAATATTTCAAAATGCTGAAATTTTTCACATGTTCCATAACAATTAAGAAGTGTGCATTAATAATTTAGAAAATATTAGGAGACAAAATTTCTGTCATCGCAAATTTTAATATAGAGGGAGAATGCAAATTCCTTAAGATTTATCAAAATAAATAAAAGTATAATAAAAACAAAATACAAACAAAAGAAAAGAAAAATGCAACCTGATTATTCATGGGTTGCCTCCCACGAAGCGCTTAATTAAACATCCGTAGCCAGACCTTGGTGATGTCAACTATGTGACTCCTTCCACAGGGGGATCTTGCAATCTCCACTCTTCCTTCTCTTGCAAGTTTTCTTTCTCAAAATAAGGTTTTAGTCTTTGACCATTCAATTTGAATGTACTGTCTTATGATATCACTTTGATGGTACCAAGTGGATGTATCTTGGCAATTGTAAAAGGTTTGAACCACCTTGATTTCAGCTTTTCTGGGAACAATCTCAGTCTGGAGTTAAATAATAGGACCTTCATTCTTGGTTCAAAGTTTTTTGGTTTAACTAATTTGTCATGCCATTATTTTGTTTTATCTTTGTAAATTTTAGCACTCTCTTTTGCATTAAGCCTAACTTCATCAAGTTCACTTGGCTGTAGCATCCTTCATTCGCCTGCTTGCTTTAAGTCAAAGTTCAATTTCTTATTATGGCCCAAAAAGCTTTATGTTCATTTTCACTCGTTAAATGACAGGATTTTACATACAATAGATTGTATGAGGACATTCCTAATGGAGTTTTGAATGCAGTCTTGTAATCCCAAAGTGCTTCATTTAATTTTAAAGACCAACTTTTTTATTTTGACTTACAATTTTTTTTAAGGTTTGCTTTAGCTCTCTGTTTGATACCTCAACTTGGCCACTTGTTTGTGGATGATATACAGTCCTTATCTTAGTAGATTTTCAAGATGTTTGTTACAAAAATATTTCCCTCCATCACTTTTCAAAACTCTAGGGGTGCCAAGCCTAGACAACACATTTTCCTTAAAGAAGTTTATTACAATTTTTGAATCATTATTTGCACAAGCCACAACCTCCACCCATTTTGACACATATTTGACCGCCACCAGAATGTAATTGTTATATTTAGATATATGAAAAGGTCCCATAAAATTAATCCCCCAAACAATGAAGAGTTCAACCTTAAAAATTCCATTTAAAGGCAATTCATCTCGTTTTCCAATTTTTTCTGTCCTTTGGTATATATCACAATTTTTAACATATTTGGCCACATCTCTAAAAATGTTTGGCCAAAGAATCTAGATTGGAGAACCTTGGATGCCGTCCGTTTAATGCCATGGCGCCCACCATAAGGTGAAGTGTGATAATGAAAGAGTACAGTTCCCACCTCAGATTTTGGAACGCCTTTTCTCATTAGCTGATCGAAACAACATTTATAGAGGATGGGATCATACCAAAAATAGTGTTTAATCTCAGACATAAATATTTTCCTTTGTTGATAAGAAAATTCTTTAACTATGATTCCTCCTACCAGATAATTGATATAGTCAGCAAACTAGGGTGGTTTAGAAGAGGCTATGATATAAAGTTTCTCATCAAAAATGTTTTCACCAGTCTCATTACTTTCATCAACCTCAAGATGAGTTAATATAGACAAATGATCTGCTACAATATTATCACTCCCCTTTTTGTCTCTAATTTCCAAATCAAGTTCTTGAAGAAGTAATATCCATCTTATCCATCTATGTTTGATATCTTTTTTATGCAATAAGTATTTGATGACTGCATGATCAGTATAAAATATGGTTTTTGAGCTAATCAAGTAGGAATGAAATTTATCAAAAGCAAAATATGATTGTGAAAAGTACTTTTTTAGATGTTGCATAGTTTTTCTAAGCATCATTTAGGACTTTGCTAGCATACTAAATTGAATGAAAAATTATATCCTTTCTTTGTCCCATCATAGCCATTACTGCTGAATCACTTGCATCACACATAATCTCAAAGGGATGGTTCCAATTTGGCGACAAGATTATTGGAGCATTAATGAGTGCAATTTAAATGGTATTGAAACTATTTTTTCAATTACTATCAAAGTTAAATTCCACATCCTTTCCCAAAAGCTTGCAAAGAGGGAGACTAATCTATGAAAAATCTTTATAAACTCCTATAAAAACTTGCATGCCCAAGAAAACTGCATATCCCCTTTACATTAGAGGGAGGGGGAAATTTTTCAATAACATCAATTTTTGCTCTATCTACTTCTATCCCCCTTCCAGATATTAGATGTCCCAAAATTATTCCCTCCTTAATCATGAAATGACACTTTTCCCAATTTAGAACTAAATTAGTTTTCTCACATCTATTAAGGACCCATTCCAAATTCATTAAGCAATCTTCAAAAGAATATCCTATTACAAAAAAATCATCCATGAATATATCTAAGAAGTCTTCTGCCATGTCAGAAAATGTTGCCATCATGCAACGTTGGAAGGTGGTCGAGGCATTACATAATCTAAATGGCATGCGACAAAAGGCAAAAGTTCCATATGTTAAAGTGAAATAGTTTTCTTTTGGTCTTTTGGGGATTTCAAAATTTGATTGTACTTGTTGTAACCATACTAGAAGCAATAATATGGTTTTCCAGCAAGTCTATCAAGCACTTGATCAATGAAAGGTAAGGGGTAATGGCCCTTACGAGTGGCTTTATTCAATTTTCTATAATCAATACAGAATCTCCACCCTATCACTTTTCTAGTGGGAATGAGCTCATTATTATCATTCAACACCATAATTATCCCACTTTTCTTAGGCACAATGTGGATAGGACTCACCCATGAACTATTAGATATAGGAAAAATTATTCGTACATCTAGGAGTTTTATGATTTCTTTGTGCACGACTTCTCTTATGCTAGGATTTAATTGCCTTTGAGGTTCTATAGTTGATTTGAAATTATCTTCCATTAGAATCCTATGCATGTATATCGTCGGACTGATCCCCTTAATGTCGACTATGATCAATCCAAATGATTAAACAACACGTTACATAATTTGACTTTTTGATCAAAATTTAGTAAAGCATAAATCATGACAAGTAGGGAGTTCTCAGCACCTAAATAAATGTATTTGAGATGGTCTAAGAGAATTTTTTGCTCCAAATTAGGGGATTCCTCAATTGATGATAACAACTTTTTCTTTTCCTTAATTAGCTCTTCAATCTCTCCATTTTTCTCATCCTCTTCACTATCATCATAATGAAATTCATTTTTTTCTACATCACTAATCACTTCCAAATTTTATATTAGATCTGCTCTCCAACACTTTTCATTTCCTTCTTGAGGGAGGTTCATGTTGTCCTTAATTTCATCTATCACATAGTGCAAACTCAGCTCTCATTTATCTACATCTATCAAGGTCTTTCTAGTAGCTAGAAAAGGTCTCCCTAGAATTATGGGGACCTCTTGATTTTTGTCTTCCATGTCTAAGATAATAAAATCAACTAATAAGATAAGTTGATCAACTTTTACCTAAACATCTTCAAGAGTTCCCAAAGGGGTTGTTACAGATTAGTCTGCTAACTGTAAGAGGATAGAGGTACAATCCAAGTTATCTGTCCATAATTCCTTAAATATGTAATACGACATAAGATTTATTGAAGCTCTTAGGTCGCAAAGGGCCTTTGGAAGCATACGGCTCCAAATCATGCAGGGTATTGTAAAGCTCCATGGATCTTTTCTTTTTATAGGGATTTTTTGTTATAAGATTACACTACATTCTTCAGTTAGAGCTACAGTTTCATTTTCATTTACTTTCCTCTTCTTGGAGAGGATGTCTTTTATAAAATTGGCATAACTTGGCATTTGTTCTAGAGCTTCAGTGAATGGTATATTTATATGAAGTGTTTTAACCATTTCTAAGAATTTTTGGAATTGCACATCTAATTTTTCCCTAGTTATGCGTAGTGGAAAAGATAGAGCCTGACTGATTTGTGATTACCCTATTTGTGCAATGGGTTCATTGGGTTCGATTTCCCTTTCTACACCTTTACTTTCATTTATTTCATTCTCTTATTGCATTCTTCTATTGTTTGAATTTGTTACAATTCCTACAGGGGTTGAGGGTGTTGTGAATTTCCCATTTCTAAGGGTTATTGCACTCCCTTGTTCCTTTTCTCTCTTACTTATTGCTCCTACTAGCACAAGTTTTTTTAGTTGAATAATGATATCTTGTAGTTTTTATTCAATTCTTTTTACTTATATTCCTATCTTATATGGGTGTTTTCATGTATATTAAGTGTTGCATTAGTTTTATTCATGAAATTAGTTGTGGAGGTCTTGAATTCATTAAAGGAATGTTCAAAGTTCCCCTTATTCCTATTAAGATTGTTTCCATAGTTACCAACCAAATTTACATTTCCCAATTCACACTCAACGTGTTGATTTCCATAGGCTTGCATACTCTCCATAGTTCTATTGAGTTGGGCAATCTTATTTTGAAGTTCAATAATTGATTAAAATTTGGATAACAAATTGCATTTATTTTTACTAGTGTTAAGCCCTTCAGTAGGCCATTGGTAAGATTTATTTTCTATTTCCTCTAATAGGTCATAGGCCTTCTCCTGGGTTTTTCTACTAAGAGTGTAACAACCCAAGTTATTACCTTAGCCAATTAGGACTAATCCAAGTCCTGATTTGCTTTCTAGTGCACTAATTAAGTCATCAGGAGTTCGCCACCAAAACCTAGTCCAAATCAAGGATCAAATAGATCAAACCCTGATTTTGGGAATTTCAGGAACCCTAGAAATTGACCTAATTATTTTAACCTCATATCAAAAATCAGACTTTGCCATTGCGATTGTCACCCCTAAATTATCATGCGGTGATGTTTTGGACATATTTGGAAGTCGTTGGATTTTATCAAATATTTTAATGTAATTAAATACCCTGAAAAATATGAAAATTAAGTACTCATCGTAATCAAAATCCAACTTTGCCGTTGAATTCCTCATCCCCAAATTAGCTAGGGGCAAAATTTTGGGATTTTTCGAAAATCGTTTATAAAATATGATTTTAGAGATTATTTAATTTAATTTATTTAAAATTCATTTTTAATTTTTCCCTCTTTTTTCCCTCCTTCTTCCCTCGCTGGGACCCATAACCATCCCATCCCTGTTGCAATTCTGAGTTACCTTTCCCTTCAGCCCCCCTGCCATGCTCAGCCTTCCCTCTCTTCTCCACCTCCTGCCATCCCCTTATCTCCACAGCTGGGATGAGATAACTCAGGCCTATCCCATCCAATGACAGACTTCCTTTCTCATTTAAAGACCCCACCTCAGCTCCATTCCCCATTTTTCCTACTGAAGCTGTTGAAGGAACTCAAGCTCTCTTTCCACCTCCCAATTCTCCATTTTTTTTTGCTGTGCTAGTTGTTGTAGAGAAGCTCTCCATCCTCTCAAGCTCTCAGGTTCCCAAGGATCCCTAGAAGGAGTTTTCATTTGCGAGTCTAAGGTACATCATTTCCCTCCATTTGTTAATCCAATGGCTATTCCATTTTGTTCTTATGATCATTTGCATATTTAAGAATCTATGTTACTATAGTTACATATCTATGAATCTGTATTTAAGATGTAGAAGCTCATTAAAATCCGCAAATGATAGGGAAGGAGATATAAATCTGTAAATATGAATTTCTGTACACCTAGTTCTTTAACTCCACTATTTTTGTTGATAGCATAATTGTTTGGTGCCAAATTAGGTATCCATAAAAAGGTCTCAGAAATACCTTTCCATTAATATATAGCACTGCATGTGAAGAGCTCTAGGTTGAGAGTATTTGAGCATGAAAGATGACTCAATGCGGTTTTTGCACAGACAAAATCATTGTCGGGCACTGCAGCGCCTGAGTTTCAAAATTGGGTTTGCCGTAGCGTGCCATAAAGTGCCACAGTACACCGCAGTTCCCAAGCTTCAAGTTGAATCTGCCATAATCCACTGCAGCATGCCACAGTGTTGAAATCCGCTGCAGCGTGCCGTAGCGCCTGGACTTCGGCCAGAAGGCTCTACAGCGCGCCGTAGTGCCCAGAACTGTCCAGAATGGCCAAAACTTTATATTTTTCAAATTATAATGACCCTAAGACCATAATGGGGCCAAAATATATTAAATTTGAACCTAATTTTAGTAAAATTAAGTATTGCATAAAATTGTATATGATTTTTAAATGTAGAAAAGATTGGGTTTTGATCCATTTCAAGAATATAAAACCCTAACATTTAGATGACTATAATTTGATTATTTGGACTCCAAATTAAGAAATTTAAGATGCTAACTAGGTTAAAAATTAAGTGGTAATAGTAATTTGAAATAAAATTTAGGTTTTCACTACTAGATACCCTAGGGTGACCAAAATACCCATAACCCTATATAGGTCATAACTTGGCCAAATGAGGTTCAATTTGGGTCTACTCTTAGTTCAAGTACTTAGTGTGATATAGGAAAGTTATAGCCACTGAGTTTGCTGAATTTGGATCTCAAATGGAAAAGTTAGGTTTTGACCCCTCTCAACCATAAAATGACACATTTACCCTTAAAACTTAGAACACTCATAACTAATCCAATAGATCTCAGAATTTAGTGTTCTTCTACTCTACAGAATCCTTGAATAGCAAGCAATAATAAACTGCACAAATTTTTATTTTCCATCAAGATAAAATTACTAATTTGCCCCTTGGGTTAAATTCCTTAGTTTGGACTTATAGGACCTATTTTTTATCTAAATTTGGTGTACCTACTATCTATCTTCATATTAGATAGCAATGAATCATTTGGCATTAAGAAAATCAATTTAGACCTATTAATAAAAAAGTAGCATTTTAGACCCTTAAGTAGGGGCAAAATGGTCATTTTGCCCAAAATTTAGGTTAAGTGCCCTTAACCTCTAAAATATCATTTAGATCATTAACATCAGTAATAAAACTAGTTTAGGATTAATTTAGGTCTTAAATCCCATAATTTGAATAAGTTGTTATGCATCCTAATTTAGGTTTGAAATTCTCTAAGGATAATATGCCTTAGCTAAAATTCATTCTTAACTTCCCTAATTAAATAAAAATAACAAATTAAGTTAAATTAAAATAAATTCAATTAATTCTTAGAATCTCTCTAATTCTTTTCATTAGGAGCTCATTAGGAATCTTCACTTCACTTTAGGAATGGGAATAGATCCTGGGTTAGAGTTCATTCATTGAATAAAGTGGGTTATTCAATAAATGAATCTTTAATTTTATTAGTTTTTAGATTTCCATACTTTTATTCCGATTATTTTATTTTTCAACTTTAGATTAAGATTAGGAGAATCATTCTATTAAGCTTGATTGTGCATAATAGAATTTACCTTAACTATTAGTTCATATTTAGACTTAAACTTTAGTCCTTAAGCTTTACCCTTTGGATTATGTGATTAAACCTAATTCATAGTATTTAATGCATAATTCCTAGTTTTAGTAGATCTTGATCAAATTTTAGTTTAGAACATCTAAATTCATCAAATAAGATGTGTTGATTTCTTATTTAGCTTGTAGGCAATATTGATTGAATTGAATTAGAACTTGATCAGTTTTAATTGCTTTTAACTTGTAAGGCCATGCTTCTAAGTTACACTTGATAGTAAGAATTATTAAACCTGAACTTGTGTAACTTGGAATAGTTAAGAATGATTTAATAGATAATAATTGATGTCACCAGGTGTAGTAGAATCCCTTACTCACTATTATTTGACTTGTGCTTTCACATTCCTTATATTTTGTGTCTTATTCCTTGAACATGCCATACAAGATAATGTTATTGCATGAAATGAAAATATAGAATATCTATAATAATATTACATTGGGTTTAGTTACTTGTTGAACTGGCACACTTTACCCTAATGGATAGGGGTAAGGAGAAATAAGGAGTACTTGGCATTACTCATTGAGGACTATTGTGCTAAGTTTGGAACCCGTATAGTCTTGCAATTGTGATTGACTCCTCACCTACTTCTAGATATGTCCACAAAAGTAAAGTAAACAACTAAAACATTACTGCATCTGTGATTACTGCCTCTTCAGTTCAGTTTCAGTTATGTTATTCTGGCTTAGCCTCAGATGATGCTAGGAATATTCTATCGCCTTAGCCTCTGTGTTGATGCTAAGAATCTTTTTGATATCAGTAGGCTAGATTAGCCCTCTTCTGATATGGTAGTACTTAAATACCTGTTCAATGTTTACTATTTACCATTTACTATTTACTGTTCGCTATTTCTTGTTTACCATCGTACTTGACTTTAGTCTACCTTGATTTACTTATTTACTTATATATTTTAGGATTCTAGACCTTTGTTGCTTACTTATATGTACCAATATTGGATTATATTCTTATAAATTAGCATATGTCATATGATCATTAGCATGTTTAGGATTAGATTTTTTTCTTTCAGTACTCTTACTTATTGTATTATACATGTATGCCTATCCTTGCTTAGTTTACTTAAGGTGTGCCTTTTTGCCTCAAATCTTATTTAGTTATAAATATTATATTTATAACTTATCCTCCTCCTTATATGCTTACTGCTCCTATGCTAGTTTAGATTTTTGTCTTGTTTAAGTAAAATGGTGACATTAATAACATATGAAAAATATTCAGCATAAAATATACTTAGACAATTGTCTAATAAGATTCTTCTGTTGTTGACTGGGGCCCTGGCATTATGAAACTGACATTGTCAGGATCGAATAGATTTAAGGAGCTTGGTGCCAAAGAGGATCCTTTATCTAGAAGTGGAACCATATCTTGAGGAGGAGCATTAGGAAGGAGCTGAAGCTATTTAGTCCTTTCTGCTTAGTGAGAGGAGGAGTTATTATATTTCAATTCTTTTAAACTTAATTAATATTATAATAATATAGGTACCATCTAACTATGTTTTCCTTACTGTACTATTTATTTTGAGTTGTATGCTGCATTTTCTCTATTTATTATGGTAAATTGGATGTATGTTTATTTTACCTTGCTTCTGTACTCTGATTCTGTATTTGCTTAGTGACTGATTATATAGCATATATGCATTGGCTTTTCTCTTCCTTACTAGTGGAATATAGTTTACACCTAATCTTATGTTAAGTGAGAGATTTGCCAAGGAGATACACCACCCCTTAGCTTAATCTTGTGGATTAAGGGTGGGGCGTCACACAGACACCCTTCAGCAGCTGCATCAATTAGGGTCCTAGTGAGTGCGTTCAGTCCATTATAGAACATCTAAACTTGCATCCACTGCGAGAACTCATGATGAGGATAGTGCCTCAGGCACTCCTTAAAATATTCCCAGCTATCATAGAGTGTCTCATTCTCTTATTGGCCGAAGTTGGTTATTTCAATCCTTAACCTGGGTGTCTTCACAGATCGGAAATATTTGGCTAGGAATTTTCTAGCCAAATCATCCTAGGTGCAAATTTAGTCACTAGGCAAGGAGCTGAGCCAGCTTTTTGCTCAGTCCCTTGGAGAGAATGAGAATAGCCTAAGTCTAATGGCATCATCAGTAACACCATTATACCTAAATGTATCACATATCTCTAAGAAGTTGGAGATGTGTGAGTTTGGATTCTCAATGGCTAACCCCCCAAATTGATTATTTTAAACCATATTTAGAGTTGATAGCTTTATCTCAAAGTTATTAGTATCTATGTTTGGCCTAACAATTGCATGATAGATTCCCCTTATAGTAGTTAAAGCATAGTCTCTCAATGCTTTCCCCCTTTGCTCTCCTACTCCCCCTATCGGATTGTTATCTACATTATCCATATCTAATTGAGCTTGATTTAAAATTAATTATTCTCCCTTGGCTCGTAAATAAGTTCTTTCAATTTTTGGATCAAAAAGTATGTCAGAACAGTCTCTAGTATTAATGCAAGCTAAGTTTCTAATCAAGGGGGGTCACAGCAATAGCAATTAAAATAAAGAAAAGCAAAACTAGCTCAATAAGAAATAAGCTAAAAGCAATAACAAGTGTAATTACAAAATTAGAAAAATATGTGTAGTAAGTAAAGTTTCAAATCACCAATTACTAGCGAATTGTCTTTAATACAAGATAAATCATTGTTCCCTGATAACGACACCAAAAGCTTGTAAACTATTTTTTAAGCGTTTGCGGTCACACGCAAGTGCGCGTGGTCTGAAGTAATAAGGGATTGGAAGTTTCGAGATTTATCGTCCACTGAGAATGAAGTGTTTCGTTAATAAAGTATATTTGTTTTAACTGATGTTGGTTCCAGTTAAACAATAAGAGTTTCATTGATTAGAAATTACTAGTTAAGAAAGTAAGGAGAGTTGGGTTTAGCATGCAATTTATTTAAGGATTTTGTGTAAGTACTCTTCTTTATCAATTTTAAATATCAAATTACTTAGGTGTTTTAATTATAATCAGGAAACATAATCTTCTCTAAGGTGTCCCCTAAATCAGACTAAGTTATTCCTAATGCTCAGAGATGGACACACGAAGGTTCAATCTCAGCACATAGACCCTCACGTGATCGATACGAGTTAAATTTGATACGTACGTTTAAGTTCTCAAATCTATTGCTTTAGTTGGGCAATCACATAAGATTGATTTCACCAAATAGCATTGCATGCATCGGTCTTGAGTTTAGCTAAGGAGGAGAGTCATTCGGCTAAGTGGTTTATGTCACGTCACCCACAAGCACTCAATGCTTCGTCATCCTCACATAAACTTAGAAAGATCTATGGCGCGCACTTGGTGGCTCTTGGCTTACACGCATCAACTTTTCAACTTAGCAAAAAGAACAGTGCAATAATGCTCAAGAGCTTGTCACTGGGCTCTAGGCAATTGTGTACATGTTCCTAGCTTAAGCTAATGGTGATCGCTCTAGCCCTAAGATCATTTGATTTTCCCATCGCTCTGTTCACCTTTTCAAACCCTGAATACTTACATTGATCATCCTCGCACAACGAATACTGTCACAGATTATGCAGCAAAGACGCTTAACATGCATATCTTTAGTTCTAAGAAACTGAACTAGCTTAATAGTTTTCTAAGTTTAAAAGCATTAACATAAATAAAATACAATCATGACAAATCATTCACCCAAAAAATTCTTCATATCAATAATCAAACAAATAAGTAAAAAATTAATTCATTGATATAGTTTGAGTACAAACACTTTTAAATCCCTAAATCATTACATGCTTATACCCAACCCTCCCTAAGGAGGGTTTAGGCTGCCATCACAAAGGAGATACAAGGAAAGAAAATCAAGACTTTGAACCCTTGCACGGTTCTTGCAGAAAAAAATTAAGATAGAGATCGAGATACAATACTCGGAACCGCTGTCACGTTCACCGGATCTTCTCTCAATAACACACCACTTTCTCTTCTCTGTGCTCTGAGCACAATTCCTCTTCCCTTTAGGTAGAGCATATTCCTTCCTTGGGAAGGGTTTCTCCCATTTTCTTAGCTACTACAGCTTTGAATATTTTAAACCTTGAATGTCAAAATAAGAAACCCTTTCTTAGACTTTCTTCTCGGCTTTTATAAATCCTGAATAATGCCCTTAGAATTAGTGCAGCAACCCTTCCATCTCCTCAAGAATTAAATGATTTTAATCAAATATTCTTTTATTCTCTTTAGAAGGAGGAGAATTAAATGCATTTTGGTTTAATGGCTGCTGTGGGAAGGTAAAGAGTTTTGAGATTTTCTGCCTTCACTATACTGCTTTTAATGCTCTTGCCTGACTGGAACTGTGACGAGTGCTATGGCGCGCCGTAGCTCCAGAGTCTCTGTATTGAGGCTGCTATGATGCGCTGTAGTGGGTGTATTTTAAGTCCTACAGCACAGCAGCGTGCGGTAGCGCCAGAGTCTCTTTCTTGAGATCGATACGGTGCGCAGCAGCAGGATGCTTTCGGATTTTTGCTAAGTCTGTGCCACAGTTGCTTCCGCTATGGCACACGGTAGTTCCTAGTCCTTTGTTTAGTTCTGATACGGTGCGCAGTAGCACTAGAGTCTCTATCTTGAAACTGCTACGGCGTGCGATAGCGCGGATCTCTCTGTTTTGATCCGCCGTAGAGCGCGATAACGCGGAGCTCTCTGTCTTGGTCCACTGTGGCGCATGATAGCGCGGAGCTCTTTGTCTTGATCCGCATAGGGCTCTCTATCTTGGTCCGCTGCATCACACGGTAGCACGGAGCTCTCTGTCTTAAGAGCACTGCAGCGCACTAGGACGTTCCCAGGTGCGCTGCAGCGGTTTTCAATTGAGCTCCTCTTTTGTCCTGAACATAGCAAAAGTATATCAAAGTCTACATTTCTTATAGAAAAGTGCTTGATTTTATTAACCTAATTTACTATAAATCCTAAAGTTATCGTAGAGCATTTACTTAAACTTAGAACTATCTTTATACCTTAAAGATCTAAAGTTGTTCTTACTATGTGAAATTTATACTTGCCATGAGTTGTCTCAAAATCTGGTAATGCTATTACATGTATAATTATAAATTATTTCATTAGGTTAAGATGCAAATCATGCAGTTGATCTTCTAAACTTTATCATAACCATAAGCACATTAATTATGGGATAAAATCATACAAATCTTGGGAATTGATTATTTTGCAAATTAATCATATTTTAGGGTTTAGTTTATGCCAGCTTTCTTAAGAAAAATTTAAGAAGATTTAGGGTTTTGATTATGGTATTTAAATCACATTAACTATTCTAAGAGCTAATATTCAAACTTGTTGTACTAAGATCAAGTGACAAGATCAACAAGTGCTAATAAAATCCATACAAATTAATGGATGTAAAATCAGTGTTTTGATTTATGATTATTTAACTTCTAAGCTTAATTAAGGCTAAATTATAGTTGAAGCTAATTAGGACATAATTAAGGTTATTTATTCAAAAGTTGACATGAAAGGTTTTCATTAAGTTACTTATCAATTATTGAAGTTCAAATCAATAATAGACTCCCTTTTATTTAAGCAAAGATATTAACTTATGCTAATTGGGGTGTTATACAATTTATAACTAATTTAGAATATTAACCATGGAAGAAACGGAAATCAAATGTTGTAATTGAGTTTAAAACATTAAATTAAAGCAATGGAAACTAAAAAAACATGCTACTTGGATAAGTAGATTTGCCAATTCTCCTTTTAATTATGTAATTAGGTGATTAAGACTTAATTAACAATTTTCTTTACACAATTCGTAAATTAAGCATACAGTATTGTTCCTTACTGCATAGTGAACACCTAGAATCTAAGCTTGAAGATTTTGGTAAAATAGTTAAGCACTAATCAATATTTGACCTAATTAGGTAATAATTACCATAAAAATTACATAAATTAATTCTAATTATTTCCATTTCATTCTACATAATAGGATGAAACCATAGAGACCAACATAATAAAAATTGGTTAATTAGTGCTCTTAATATGCCCTAAGCAACTTTTCAAAGTAATTAAGCAATATTAATAAAATAAATCACAGAAACTAAAATATTGTTATGGATTATTATTCTATACATTTTTCTAATCAAAATGGTTTATTAGATCATACCATTTGGAAAAGAATTGAGAAAAATAAATGAAACCCTAGTTTTAATAAATAATCCCTAAGTTAGAACTTAAGGATAAAAGGAATTCAATCACATTATTTACATTTTCTTATTTGGGCTCTATCGGGACAATCGAGACCTGACGGGCAGGCCCAGAGAAGGGATCACATGAATCGACCGGGACCTGACAGGTCTGCACAATCGCACAGCACAGGCCTAGGCTGGCCCGACCTGTGCCTTCATCCCTGATAGACGAAAACACGCACAAAGGGAAATTTAGGGTTTCGATTGAAACCCTAAATTCCCAAAAAATAGAGCATGCCTGAGAGCATATTTAGGCTCAAATCAATCACATGGTTAAGCTTTATTGATTAGGATCAGAAACCCTATGTGGCATGAATCATAACACCAAGACCCTAATTTGAATTTTACGAGTTTATGGTTAACTGTGGAGGGAGAGTACTCCTTCCATAGACCACAGTTTAATCGGATGTCAATCATGACACATTCCACATGTCAAGGTCAATTCAAGGAGAGTTCTCACATGACGAGAGGTAGCCTGGTTCAATGGGATCTTAGAGGGGCTCAGGCACTATATTCCACTATATAGACCGAGCCCATAGTTGTTCGATCGGGTTTGATCAAACTCGATCGATGCTACAGGTTAATTACACACACTAAAGAACAATTATTGGCACTCCAAATTCCACTGAATGATTATTATGTACTCGGGTAGAGGAGTACCTGATGGGTCAAACTTGTGAAGACAGGGAAGGCTGACAGAGTTACTGGGGGAGCTGGACTTGGATCGATGAAGTTTCCTTAGACTGGTAGGGATCTCAAGGGAACTCGAACACAAGTCTCACCCTCAAAATTTGATGGGGACCGAAGCTTCAAATTGTTGGATCAATTGGAGTGGAAGGGAGAGGAAGACTGCAAAATAGATGACTTGGAGAGATATTGGGCAGTTCAGAAAGTGCTAAAGGATTGCCTGATAGTGATCCCAAGCTATTTATAGCTTGGGGAGACCCATGGAAGTTGGGTCAAGAAAAGTCAGCCCAAACTGATCAACGATGCCCAATTGGCTAGATTGGAGGAGGTTGGGTCAATTGGGTCACTTACGGATCCTTCCACTTGCGATAATAGAGAATAACTATCTCGCTGGCATGGATGGGGTGTGGGGGACTACTCCTGGAACTTGCGTACGAAGCGAATCCTTCAGTAGAGAGTGAGAACGTTTTGTGGACAAAGGTCAACAGTCGAAGGTTCGCTCTCGTCTGTCTGATCTATTAGTAGTTGGGGTTGGATGCCTCTGATGCGATCCCTTCAATGAATGACCACGGGAGGGTTGTCTGCCATTGGATCAAAAGCCAAGATTCATGCGACATTGCCTAGTGGGTGAGTACGCTAAGCCGCTGTCAGGGCCCTGCAGCAGACCTGTCGCTGTCCCAACAATGGATTTGACCGCTAGAATATTTAATTTTGAATAAAATTTAAATATTTCAATTACTTAATTAATTCCCAAAAAACATAAATTCAATTTAGGATCAAATGCTTTCCAAAAATTCTCAAACTTTCACCCCAAGCTAATTTGGGGGTGAGGAATTCAAAAATACAATCACAATTTAGTTTGAAGATCAAAATATTTTGGCTAAATTCTAGGTTCCTAATTTGGCAAAATTGCCAATTTAACCTAATGAGGTCCAATTGACCCCAATTTCTTAGGGTTGGGTTCTAATGACCATATGAACATTAGAACCTATATTGATTTTACTAACAACTTAGGGTTGTTACAGACTCCCCCACTTAAGAATATCATCCTTAACATCATCCTAAAAAGGGAAAAGAAGATAAGGAATTGAAGAACATAACTTTTGAAAATAAGAGTACCTGAACTTTTCAAAGAGACTTAGATATTTTTACTGCATATCGGCCTTTTTCTCCGAAGTGGATTCTTCGAAAGAGCAATTCCTCCATTGGACTTTCACCATGGGAATAGAGCAATTCCTTAACTACTTCTGATCGCAAGCTAAGATTTTGATTGGCTTTTCCACATTGTAAATATCCAGCTGAAGAGATATGGCTAGAAGTTGAACTAGATGTGACAGATTACAAAGACATCTTTGTAATAATGAGATATGCAAGATGTTGTGCACTGTTGAGAAATCTTTGGGGTGCTTTAACCTATAGACTACAGAGCCTACATTTGCTACCACTTTGAAAGGTTTGATGTAGCGGGGACTAAGCTTCCCAGGCATGCTAAAATGGAAAACACCCTTCATTGGGCCGACCTTAAGATACACAAAATCTCCAATACTGAAATCTAGGGGACGATGATGAGCATCGTGATATTTACTTTGGCGATCTTTGCTGAATTAACTACGGGTTTTTATTTGTTTCATCCACCAAATCAGATCCAAAAACCAGAACACTGCCGATTTATGACCATGCAAGTGGAGTGCTGCACTTTCTTCCATACAAGGCTTCATATGGTGCCATGCCGATACTTGCTTGATAACTGTTGTTATAAGAAAACTCTACAAGAGGAATATAGTCTTCCCAGAAACTGTCGAAATCCAAAATACATAAATGCAGGAGATCTTCGAGAACTGGGTTGACACATTTTGCTTGTCCATTTGTTTGAGGATGGAAGGCGGTGCTCTTGGCCAGAGTAGCTCCTAGCTCTTGATGTACCGCTTGCTAGAACTTTGATGGGAATCAATTATCTCGATTAGATAATATCGACATTGGAATACCATGAAGTATGATAATCTCTTGATATAGATTTTTGACAACTTTTCCCCAGAATTAGTTAGACACATAGGAATGAAATGAGCTAACTTGGTTAATCAATCGGTGATTACCCAAATTGAATCAGCTCCAAATCTCAACATAGGCAAGCCCATGATGAAATCCATAGATATATCTAACAACTTCCTTTCAATTATTGCTAGAGGATGAAGGAGTCCTTTAGACCTTTTGTGTTTGGCTTTAACAAGATTACAAGTATGACATTTCGCAACTGCCATGCTTCTTGTCATACTAGGCCACCAGAATGCTTGCTTCAAATCTTGGTATATTTTTGTGCTTCTTGGGTGAACCTAATATCTTGAATTATGACTTTTGATGTGAATCTCTTGATGCATGAATTTGGGAACCCAAAGATGATTTCCTTGATAAATTACATTTCCATATAGCAGCAGATCATGATGACAACCACCTTCGATTTTTGCCTTGAATTTTATTTAGTCTTCATCTTTAATTTGAGAGATGGAGGCATCTCTATGAAATGTCAGTTCTATGAAACTTAATTGATTAATCTCATTAAGCATGTCACCTCTGACAGGTTCAATATGCAGTTTACGAAATTTATCTTCAATAGGGCTTTTGGTGATTAAGGCACATAAGGTAGCACGATGGCTAAGAGCATTGGCCACAATGTTTGCCTTGCCTGGATGATACTGAATATTTAGATTATAATCATTTATTAGTTCTAATCATCTTTGTTGCTGATAGTTCAATTTGTGCTGAGTAAGAATACATTTCAGGCTCAGATGATCGGTAAAGATTGAACACTGCACGCCATAGAGATAATGATGCCAAATTTTCAAAGTAAAGACAACGACAACAAGTTTGAGATCATTCACCAGATAGCTCTTCTCATGTGGCTTAACTTGATGAG
Source organism: Gastrodia elata (assembly GCA_016760335.1). Classification (NCBI taxonomy): domain Eukaryota; kingdom Viridiplantae; phylum Streptophyta; class Magnoliopsida; order Asparagales; family Orchidaceae; genus Gastrodia; species Gastrodia elata. The sequence continues at coordinate 112,709,505 of CM028669.1, forward strand.
AAGCGTATGCGATTACTCAACCTTCTTGCTTCAACACACATCCTAAACCTATTTCGGATGCATCAGTGTAGACCTAGTAGTTAAAACCTTCTTTTGGAAATACAAGCACTAGGGTAGATGAGAGTGCACCTTTAAATGCCAGGAATTCTTCTTCACACTCGGGACTCTAAATAAAAGGTATAGCCTTCTAATTTAGCTTTGTTAACAGAGAGGAAATCTGAGAAAATCCTTTAACAAGCTTAATGTAGTAACCGGCTAATCCTAAAAAGCTTCGAATGTCGGGTACTGACTTTGGCTATGACTAATCTTGAACAGCACTGAGCTTCTTTTAATCAACTCTAATGCCTTAGGCGTCAACGACATGACCCATAAAGGCCATTGAGTTGTGTCAAAACTCATACTTGGAGTACTTAGCATAGAGCTGATGGATACATAATTCTTCTAGTATGACTCTTAAGTGGTTTTCATGCTCCACTTTATTATTTGAGTGGATCAAGATATCATCGATATAGACGATGTCGAATTTGTCTAAAAAGGACTTGAGTACATGCTGCATTAAGTTTATAAAAATTGATAGTGCATTTGTTAAACAAAAATACATCACCAGAAACTCATAATACTCATAATGAGTCCTGAATGTTGTCTTCTCGATATCTTCATCTTTGACTTGTAATTGGTAGTAACCGGATCACAAATCAATCTTAGAAAATACCTTGGCTCTAGATAATTGATTGAATAGGTCATCGATTCGAGGTAAGAGATACTTATTCTTGATCGTCACCTTGATGAGTTCTCGATAGTCTATGCACATGCGTATGGAACCATTTTTTTTTTTAACAAATAGAACCAGCGCACCCCAAGGAGATGAACTTGACCTAATGATACATTTCTCTAGCAATTCCTAAAGTTGCTTGTTTAGTTCTTGTAACTCTTTGGGTGCTATTCGTTATGGTACTTTGGATATAGGTTGCATTCCTAGGATAAGCTTGATCACAAATTCCACTTCTTTAAAGGGTGGAAGACCAGGTAGGTCTTCAGGAATAACATCGAGAAATTTGCTTATGATACAATTTTTGCTGATAGAGACATCCTTCTTCTTCTCACCCAGCATCATCACTAGGTAAGCATCACATCCCTTTATGACTAACTTTTCAGCCTTCATAACATTGATTAGAGAGGCTTTGGTACTGAATATGCCTATAAATATTTTGGTTGGCCACCACTGCCTAAGATGATTTCTTCGTTTGGCAGTTGATTGTGGTACCATACTTACTTAGCCAGTTCATTTTAGGAATTATGTCAAAATTTGCAATTGGGAGCATAATTAACTTGGCTTCAAAGTTTTGCTCACCGATGGGGATTGCTATATTACAGAAGAGTTGGGCTTTCATGCAGGCTCCAGAAGGTAACCCTAAGCTTAAGGAGTTTTGTAATAACCCAAGGTTGTTAATCATTATTTATCAGTCCATTTAACCTCAAAACTCTTCTAATAATCTTAATTAATTATTAGGAGAGAGCCACGAAGTGTTAGTCCAATTTGGAGATCAAACAACCAAAACCCTAATTTTGGATTATTATTTAAATAAGAAAAATGAGGAAATTATTTTGATCTCAAATCAAAAATCGGACTTCGTCGTTAAACTCCTCACACCCAAATTAGCTATGAGTGAAAATTTGGTGAGTTTTGGAGATCATCAAATTTTCTCAATTATTTTATTTCATTTTTGATACTCAGAAAAATAAAATAATTATGACAATCTCTCATTAAAATTTTGATTGCATTTTGGAATTCCTCACCCTCGATTTAGTTAAGGGCTAATTTATGTGATTTTTTTTAGCGTGTTTAATTGTATAATTTTAATAAATAGATTACTAAAGAATTTAAAATTAATTAATTATTAAATATTGTAAACAACGCCGTTAATCGTCGTTAGTCGCAACTCATTAGGCCGTTTGATCAAACAATGCAAATTAGCGTCATTTGATTCGCTCAACAGGGACCCCTTTGTCTCGAAGGAGTTGCGGGTGCCCTATGCATGGCGCCCACTGCAACCTTTGTGAATCAGAGGTCGCACAGTCGCAGGAGGTATTGCCAAATGCCTCAATCCATACAATTAACAAAAGAATTGAGAACATGACAATGTGCAATATTTAAGAATTTTCCTATGAGCTTTGTGGAGGGTGTCACATACGTGAAAACTGTAATTTTAACAACCCTTTTGCACCCTCACAAACTGAGCAAATTAATTTCCTAAGAAATAACAATGCAGCCTAGAATAATTCTATGAACAACCCTTATTCAAATACTTACAATCCCGGCTGAAAAAACCACCCCAACTTCTCTTGGGAAAACAATAACAACAATAACAATTCTGAAAATTATAATGGGGGTAATGCAATGAATAAACAAGGATACAACTCAGGGAATAATTATCAAAACCAACTTTAAATCTAGAAGGAGCGTTTAATGCATTTACTGGAGCAACAATTCAATTCATGAAAAAAATTGGAGCGATAATTCACTGTCATGATACCTCTATCCAAAGGATAGAGGCATCCCTTAGGAATATTGAAGTGCAGCTTGGGCAAATTTTAAAACAGCTGGCCACACGTCAGTAAGGTGCATTGCCCAGCTCCACTAAAATAAATCCTTAGGAGACGGTGAGTATTGTTCACTCTAATGGAATTTATAATAGCACCCAGAATATTCAAACAAAAATTGACACGATTGAGTTAGAGAAGGAGAGGGAATTGTAACACATTGAAGCTGATAGATTAGTGGTGGTAAATTGTGAGGATCCGAGAAGACTGAGCATTCCTTGCGTGATAAGGGGTGAAGTTTTCATAGATCCATTGTGTGATCTAGGAGCCTCAGTTAACATCATGCCTTATCATACCTTCAAGCATCTCAAGCTAGGAGGTATGGAGGCAACCACCATAAATTTAGAATTTGCAAATTTGGATTCCTTGACACCCCTTGGGATTGTGAGAGATGTGCAGTGGTATTAGGAGGATTTGTTGTCCTAGCAAATTTTATAATTTGCAAATGGGACACTTGGAATGAAAATTCCATGCTTATATTTGGACGTCCTTTCTTAGCCAGCATTAACGAAATAATAGATGTAGTGAAAGGTAAAATGAACGTCAAGGTGGGAGGGAACACAGCAACCATTGACTTAAAACCCACTAAATTTAAAAAAAAAGGTTAGAATTCGCTTGGAAAAAAAACATGAGGGAGGATGAACTATGCAAAATGCTAAATTTAAAAATTTTAGAACTTAATAAAGAGAGAGCTGAGAGTAGGATCAACTCCTTATTTGGAGGAGAAGTTGAGAAACAACCCGCTAAGAAAAAGAAAACAAGGAGGGGAAGGAAAAAGAAGAAAGGGATTCCCCCTACTAGAAATGAATTTGAAGAAAAATTTGAATTAACTGAGCATACAATGAAGATAAGAAAATATTATACTAAGGGCCAAAAATCTAAAATTTGGAAACAGAGACCAAACATTAATTCTGAATCTGTTTGAACCAAAATGTGTCTGGCTGATGACATTAAACCAAGCACTTTTTGGGAGGCAACCCAAAATTTTATTTTGTGTGATTTTATTTTTTTGTTTTTTTTTTGCACTTAGTAGTAGTTTATAATTAATAAACACCAAACACAGTAGATTTATTCGCCACAGCGCGCTGCAGCGGATTTATCTGCCACAGCGCACTACAACGGATTTTGCCGCAACCACGCACTATAGCGGACGGATGACAGCACAAAATATCCCAAGGTGCCACAGTAGCGCACTCCAGCGCGCTGCAGTGCAAAGTGCCTAGCTGAAGCTAAAATTTATTGTCTTGGATTCCCAAGGCAGTCAAAGACGCTACAGCGCGCCGAGGGACCCCAAAACCAAAAATTAAGTGCTAGAAAAGCTGATTTTTTTCATCTTTTTGACCAAGACTTGAATCACACTTATGGCATGAATTAAGCTAGCTTTGACTATGAATTCAAGTGCCATAAATGTGATTAATGAATCTAAGCATCCAGAAATTTCTTATCCCATTGCTAAAAGAGGCTGTGAGAGGAGAGTATCAACATCAAAAGAGAAATGTCTTTCTGGAAGAAATTAACCGCAAGCAAGGGAACTGCTACCTCGACAACTGGTGGGGCTCTTAATAAAAATTGATTCACTTCAGTTGAAGTAGAAAAACGTTTCAACCAAGTGATAATAAAATGTAAATTAATCCCAGAACGGGGATTTGGGATCCCATACTCTGTGAACCCTGATCAAGTCATAAATAGGGGATGGGAGCACTTGGTAAGTCCCACATGCCCAACTTACATCTATATTGTGCAGGAAGTTTATGCCAACACTATCAACGCGGTTGGGCATAAAATTTTTGTGAGGGGAAGGGGTGTGGATTTTGGGAGAAGGGAAATTGAAAGATTTTATATGTTAAAAGAGGTAGATGACTGCTCCTACCGCTAACTTATAAGCTCTCAATATGACCCAGCAGCAATTGTGAGTGAGACCATCCGCACTGATGTGGGATGGAGAGGAAACTTGGGAAACAATCCTCGAGCACTCCTAACGGAGTTGATCAATTCTTGGCATGTGTTCATCTCCAGCTTTGTCATGCCCTCCGAGCATCTTAGCGAGATGACCCAATCATGGGCACTACTCCTTTGTGCATTACAATGAGATGGAGATATTCACATCTCTAGCATTATAAGGGAGTAGCTCTGGAACGCCCTGACCGGGCTGTGCGCTGCTCTTGCTTTTGGGTCACTCATTTCAGGTATCTGCGAGGATCAAGGGGTTAAAATCATCTCTTCCGACATCTTGATCCCGTCCTGTGCTCCTCTAGAACTGACAAACTTGAGCGCTTGCGCCCAAGAGGGGGTGTGAGCTAAGAAGAAGAGGGGAGAAGAAGGTGAAGCTTCAACTTCTACTGGCCGGACCATGGCGGACAAATTGATGTCACGTATATATGCACATCAACGGTCCTTGGGAATCTCCTTAGCACGTGACATGCAGTTCATCAAAAGTGAAGTTGCTCGGAAGCGCGAATTCCAAACGAAATTCCACGATGCTCTCGGAACAATGTTCCAAGAGTGGAGCTTGCGTGGAGGACCAGATGGGTCTTGGTTGCCGCACCTCTCGGTCAAAGAACCCATCCTGGATGATGACTAGCTTGCGGATTACACTTATCAGGATGTGGACGAGGAAGATAATAATTAATAAGGTTGTACTATTTTGCTTTATATTTTTTTTTTGTTTTTAGTTTATCATTTTTATTTCTGTTCTTTATTTTGTTTTCCAATTCAATAAAATAAAATTTGGATCTTTGGCACCCTCATCATTATTGTGATTGTGTTTAAAAGTTAAATTTTTTGAACATAATTATTTCATGGATTCAATGCTAAACTCAAATGTGTAATAATAAACACACTAGTATGCTTAAAATCAAGGTAAAAAATCAATGTTTCAATCCTGCACCTCCTAATTAAGTGCAAGGCTCTAGTGTGATTTAGTTTCCAACAAATTGAAATGAACATGTGCTTAGGTTTAAGTATGGGGGTGAGAAAACTTAAGGAATTAAAACTAGCATATGGCAAGTTGTGAGTGAATAATTGGGTGTGCTAGGCCCCTGTATGACTTAATGACCACAATGAACTGAATAAGGGATAAAGAAAAATATCTCTCCTTTGAGCTGAATTTTTCAAAAAGAAAAAAATAGGGATGATAAAAAATATCTCTCCTAAGATAAAAAAAATTGAGAATTTAGGATGAAGAAAATAGCTCTCCTAAAAATATAAATGTTCCTTATAAATCATGAGATGGGGCACACATGGCACAATACTCTTATCACTCACCAAATGCTTAGCTAAAGGATAAAATTTCCTAAGGTAATTACCCCTCCCATAATGAAAACCTAAGCATAAAACATTTAAGATTGGAGCTAGATTGTAACTAGAGTTTGCAGCTTAATTTAAGAGGGTAGCAAAGGTTGGAAACCTGAAGTCATCTTAATATAGAGCAATACCCAGTATCTAAAATATTTCACATTGGCATCATACATTGAATCAATTAGCTAAAAATTTTAGAAAATCATTTGTGAGCTTACTCAAGGATCAGCAAGAATTTAAGTAAAATTTATAGCAAAATTTAGAGTTTAAAACATTCAAAAATAAACCAGTATAATTTGAGTAAAATTTATATATTTTCAGAAAAAAAAATGATGAAAGGGGCAAGCCTAAGCTGAATTGAATAATTTTAGATTAAAAATCCTGTGGCGCACCACAGCGCGCCTTGGAGGTCTACTAAATTTCCTCACCTAGAAGCGCACCTGAAGGCCTGGAAAGAAGACCGTTGCAGCGCGCCCCAGCGGTATTTCCTGGGAGAAATATAAAAACATTATATGAATTAGTTGAACAGTGCCAATCCGCTCTCCCGAAAGATTAATCGTTGTAGCGCGCTCCAAGTACGCCACAACGCCCTATGCTCTCTAAGGATTAATACTGACCTGGGACAAAACCGCTGCCATGCGTCGTAGTGCGCTACGACGGTATATCTAATTAATCATGAAAAATATTATATAAAATAATTGAACAATTATTATTTCGCGTTCACGATAGTTTAACGGTCGCAGCGCGCCACAGCAAAATTTTTGATTATTTATAAAAATCTTATGTGAGTTAATTGAACAGTTACTATTTCGCTTTTACGAAAGTATAACCGTCGCAACGTGACTTCAGCGCGCCACAACGGACAAGAAGCAGTCTCAAGATAAACGAGTGAATTATACAACGCAACAGTATTTGAACTTCAGTTGCTGCAGCATGCCACGGTGGAATAGTGTTTGAATCAAGGCCGCTACAGTGCGTTGTGGCGCGCCACAGCGACAGCTACAGAAAATTCTAGATTTTGCATTAAATGCAGCATAGGGAACATCACAAATTGAGACCTTTGGCTTTCCCCTACCTCTTGAAACCTGAGTTAAGTAATAATTCTAAGGAAACCCAAGAGACTAAGGCATAATAATTTAAATGGCTTGCATTGAGGAAGAAGAAGATGATGGGTCTTTGGTGATTAATGCATGGGGCTGAAAATCCCCTTATTTAAAGGCCAATTTCAGACCAAAGGAGGGCTCCAATTTTAATATTCTAAAGACTAAAAGGAGAGGCTGCATGAAGGAAAAGAGGAGAATTCTTCAAGGGGCAAACAGCCGACTGTGAAGAGTGAAGAGAAGAAGACAGCAAGGGAAACGAGAAGAAGGTAAGTAGAAGTGCAAGAGGAAGATCAAGAGAACCCTAGAAAACCTCTAGGTGATTCCTAGTACTCTTCCTGAACTTTACTTACTATTTTCTACTATAAATTGATGTCAAAGTTTACTTTCTTTTGCATGTATACTTTTATTTATTCTGTAATAAAAAGCTAAATCCCCTTGGAGAGGGTTGGGATGTAAGTGTAGGAAAATGTAAGGCATATGTTGGCATTGTAATAGAAATGTTTGAATGAATAAAATTGATTTTTATGTTAATGTTTATCATTATTATTGTGAATTAGTGCCTGGATGAAAATTTGTCAAATTACTTTGCTAAAATGAAACTTAAATGAATTATAAATTAAGAAGAGAACTTGTGTTCCAAGCTCATCAATTGGACAAGAGCAAGGGAAGTAGTGCAAGTAGAGCTGAGAACTATGTGACAAGTTCTCAAGCTCACTTGCACATTTTCTTAAGAGCTCTACCAAGAGATTTAGAGCTAATGAACCAAGTTCCCATCAACTTTGCTCTACTGCTCAGCAAAGTAGATGGGATGAGAGGATGTTGGAAATCTAATGGATGATGTGACATAGTTCATTGATCCTATGCATCCTCTCATCTAGCTAAACTATGTGTGTAAGCGCATGATGCAAAGTTGATGGAAATCATGTTTGTGAGATCCAACAATTAAAAGAAAATATTTGGTACCCTATACGTAGGAAATCAAAGATCAATTTAGACCATGATCTCATAACGGTTAAAGTGCCGAGGTAGAACCCCAACAGGAGTTCTCCTTGTTGCACTAAATCTGAACCTGATGTAATGGGAGGATTGCTCCAATTTTGACAGTGTTCACTTGATTTAATTAGGCATAAATAAATTGATTTATATATTTAAATAAAGAAGTGACAACATCAAGTCCTTACAAGTACTAAAATGAAACCCCAACTATCTCATTTTAAATAAATTGTATCTTATCCTAAGGTAATTTGTATTGCTAATTTAGGAACCAACCCAAACTAAAAATCAATCTTCTAAACATTGTTAAAAGAAGATATAACTTAATATCAAAACTACAATTCCCAGAGAATGATAAATCTCATAACTAAACTTCCACTTATTACTTCAGACCACGTACACTTGTGTGCAAGCACAGACGTATATTTTAATTATTGTTCAATTCTTTTCACAGTTTCTTCTTATCTTAATAGGGTATTTTCATGTCTGTTAAGTGTTGCATCAGTTTTGTTCATGAATTCATTTGTACAAGTTTTGAATTCTTTCAAAGAAGTCTCAAAGTTTCTTCTATTCCCATGAGATTATTTCCATAGTTATCGACTACATTTACATTCCCTATTTTGTAATCTTTCCCTTGGATTGTACTGACTTGCATACTCTTTATTGTTCTGTTAACATGGGAGATTTTGTTTTGAAGTTCAACAATTTTTTATGAATTTGAAAATTGCATTTGTTTTTAGCTGTGTTAAGCCTCTCAGTAGGCTATTGGTACGCATTTTCGACCATCTTTTCTAATAGATCATAAGCCTCTTCTTGGGTTTTACTACTAAGTGACCCTTTAGTAGATGCATCAATTAGGGTCCTTGTGGCTACGTTCAATCTGTTATAAAATGTCTGAACTTGTATCCATTGCAGAAACCCATAATGAGGACATTGTTTAAGAGACTCCTTAAAATGTTTCCAGCTATCATACAGTGTCTCCCCCTCATACTGAAAAAAAATGGTTATCTCTATTCTCAAACTAGTAGTTTTTGCTGGTGGAAAATATTTAGCTAAGAATTTTCTAGCCAAATTGACCCACTTGCGAATAGAATCGCTTAGTAGAGAACTGAGTCAGCTTTTTTGCTTTGTCTCTCAGCGAGAAGGGAAATAGCCTAAGTCTAATGGCATCATCAGTAACACCATTATACCCAAATAGGTCACACATATCCAACAAGTTGGAGATGTGAGAGTTTAGATCCTCGGTGGCTAACCCCCCAAACTAACTATTTTGAATCATACTAAAGGTTGACGGCATAATCTCAAAGTTATTGGCCTCTATATTTGGTCTTAATATGGCATGTGGGATTCCCCTTACTGTTGGTAACACATAATCTCTAAGAGCTCTACCCTATTGGTCTTCTACTGGATTTCCATCTAAATTGTCCATTTCCAATTGAGCACAATTTACAATCAATTATTCTCTCCTAGCTTTTAAATATGTTCTTTCTATTTTAGGGTCAAATAGAATATTTGAGTTATCTCTACTACTCATGCAATTCAAATTTTATACTAGTAAGAGCACAGTTCACAATAATCAAATAAAAATAAAGAAAAGCTAGTTTAACAAGAACTAAGCTAAGAAAATAATTATAACAAGTGTAATTATAAAAACAGAAAAATTATGTGCAGTAATAAAAATTTTAAATCACTAATTACTAACAAATTATCTTGAATGCAAAACAATTCATCGTTCCCCGGCAACAGTGCTAAAAACTTGACAGACTGAAATTACACGTCTGCGCTCACATGCAAGTGCTTGTGATCTGAAATAATAAGCGATTTGTAAGTCTCGAGAATTATCGTCCACTGAAAATGGAGTGTTTCATTACTAAAGTATATTTGTTTTCACTAATGTTTGAACAATAGTTTAGTTTCTCTTGTTGGTTCCAATTTAGCAATCAATGTTTCATTGATTAGAAACTACAAGTTGAGAAAGTAGGGAGAGTTGGGTTTAATAAGAAATTCATTGAAGGGTTTCGTGTAAGTACTCTTCTTTGTCAATTTTAAATGTCAAATTACTTAAATGTCTTAGTTATAATCAAGCAATAATAACCTTCCTTAGAGTATCCCATAATTTGAACTAAGTTATGCCTAGTGCTCAACGATGAACTCAAGAACATTTAATCTAGGCACATAGACCCTCATGTGATCAATATTAGTCAAATATGCTACTTACGTCTAAGTTTTTAAATTTATAGTTTTAATTGTGTGATCACGCAGACTTGATTTCACCAAATAACATCATATGCATCTGCTTTAGTTTAGTTAAGGGAGAGAGTCATTGGGCTAAGTGGATTATGTCACATCACCCATAATAACTCAACACTTCATCTTCCTCCTTTAACTAGAATGAGCCATGGAGCTCAAATGGTGGCTCTTGGTTCACACGCATCAACTTCTCAACTTAACTATATGAACAATGCTACAATGCTCAAAAGCTTATCATTGGGCTCTCAGTAATTGTGCACATATTCCTAGCTGAAGCTAATGGTTAGTGGTGGAGCTCTAAGATTATTTAATTTTTCATTGCTCTGTACATTATTTCAAACCATAAGGATTTGCACTAATCATCCTCGCACAACTAATATTATCACAGATATCTGCGGCGAGGATGCTCTAAGTGCATGTACTAAGTTCAAAAAGGATAAACTAGCTTGATGGTTTTCCAGGCTTAGAAACATTACTTAAATAGATATATTCATGACTCATCATTCATTCAAGCAATTTTTTATATCAATAATCAAGAAATGACTAAAGAAATTTATTTATTGACAAAATAAGTACAAACACTATTAATTCCTTCAAATTCTTACATGCTTATGCCCAACCCTCCTCAAGGAGGGTTTAGGCTTCCATTACAAAAGAAATACAAGAAAAGAAATTCAGGACATTGAACCCTTGCATGTTTCTTTGCAGAAAAAAAATTAAGAAAATTAATAAAGATACAATACTAGGAATTGCTACCGCAATCGCCAAATTTTCTCTCAATCACCACTTTCTTTCCCTTTTATATTTCTTGAGCTCGTTTCCTCTTTCCTTTGGTGGTATCCTATTCTTTCCTTGGGTAGAGCTTCTCTCCTTCTTTCATCTCTTTCACTTTCAAATATTAGATGCTTGAATATCAAAGGGGGACTCCTTATTCTTTTCTCTCAGCTTTTATAGATCTTGAATAGTTCTTTTAGTATTAGTGCAGCCACCATTTCATCTCCTCAGAAATTAAATGATTTTAATTTTATATTTTTTTATTCACTTGAGAAGGAGGAGAATTAAAAGCATTTTGGTTTAATGGCTATTGTGGGAAGAAAAAGTATTTGAGATTTTTGGTCTTCCCTATATTACTTTTAATGCTCTTTTCTGGTAGAAATTTTGATGGGAGCTACAGCCCACTATAGTGGTTTTGCTTTTGAATTCTTACAAAGTGAATTTTTGCTGCGACACGCGATAGCGCCAAGCTCTTTGTCTTGTGCCCACTGTGGCGCGCAATGATGCCGAGCTCTCGGTCTTGTACCCGTTGCAGCGCGCGATAGTGTCGAGATCTCACTCTAGTGTCCACTGCGGCATGCTGTAGCATAGAGCTCTCCGTCATGATCCTCTTTGGCGCGCGGTTGCGCGAAGCTCTCTGTCTTGTTCCGCTTTGGCGCATGATAGCGCTGAGCTCTCAATTTTGTGCTAACTGTGGCGTGCAATAGCACCGAGCTCTCGGTTTTGTGCCTGCTGTGGCGCGGGTTAACACCGAGCTCTCAGTTTTTTGCTTGTTGCAGCGCGCAATAGCGCCGAGCTCTCAATCATGTGAGCGCAGCAGCGCACTGTGGCGCGCCTAGGCGCGCTGAGGCAGTTTTCTTCCAGAATTTTATATTTAGGCAAAATTTTACTTTGCTCATCTTTTATCCTGAAAACGCAGCAAAAACACATCAAAGTATATATTTTTAACATAAAATATTTGTTTTTATTCACTTATTTTACTATAAATTTTAGATTTATCAATCTCCATCAAGTTTTTTATCAATGTTACTAACCTTTCTTGCATTCAATTTACCATCATCTTCATTGTATTAATTTAGAGCCTCAAATTTTTTTTGGGATGCACATTTACTTTCACTTTAACCTAATGAAATGATTTTTTGTTGTTTACCATCCCTGAGCTAGGTCGAGACTTACACCTCACCTTGGAATGTCCCCTTATTATTGGTAAAAAAAATGATAGAGATAACCTCAAAATGAAAAATTGCATCAAAACCACTCATTAAAATTAATAAAATCCTAAATCTTAAAATCATCGAATCACCCTTTATTGCCTTATAATCTTTGAGATTTCAATGAAAAAAGCATAAAAAAGAAAGGTCAAGGCTAAGATGAAGAGTGGAAACTCAGATTTAGGAAACCCTTACACCTGAGAGACCCCAATCGTTAGGTAAACACCACAAACATGAAAGAAAGAATAGTAGGAAATACATAATAAATGAATGTAAGATAATAAAAATTCATTAAAAATCAAAGGAAATTGTAATGGAAACAAAGTCGTAGATATGTCGCCTACAGAATTGCCCGTGCAAAGTTCTGAAGGAGCCCTACATTATATTGAAAGAATCTAGACACAAATAAAATTAAGGCACACCAACATGGGTTGCCTCGAAAGAAGATTGAGTTAAACATTAAAAGCTTGATGACACTTAGAACTGATACACAGATAGAATCATTGGATTGCTTCTCAGATAGTGCTAAGTTTTATTATGTCAGCTTGATAAAGTTTCCCTTCTCTAGGCAGCATTAGAAGGGTTGATTAATGGAAAATAAGTTTTTTCAATATTTACTCTTTTGATATAAGGCTTAGGAAGTTGATCTTTACTTATAAAACATCTCTTATCTTGATGATTAATTTGAAAATCTCCATATGGTAAGACATTTTTAACCTCTAAGGGTCCTAACCACTTAGAATTTAGGTTTCCTTGATGCAAACGCAATGGGAGTTTAAAAGAAACTCTTTAATACTTGTGTAAATATGTTTTCTAATTAGATGCTTATGATACCATATTTTAACTTTCTCTTTGTATATTCAAGCATTATCATAAGAAGACAGATAAATTTCATCAAGTTAATTGCGATCCCACAATCTTTTTCCTCCACCATTTTTAAATCAATGTTCTTATATTTTATTGCTCAAAATTCATTGTTCTCAAACTATAGAGGTAAATGATAGACTTTACCAAACACCAATCAAAAAGTGAACATTCCAAGGGACAATTTAAAAGCAGTTTGATAAACCTTAAAAGTTCCATCTAATTGCATAGCATAATCCTTATAATTCTTTGCTACAATGTTCTTTTGTGTTTACTTTAGCTTTTGATTAATATCAACTTGACCATTTGTCGTGGGTGATAAGGGGTTGCCATTTTATATCTAGCGCCATATTTTGTCAATGACTTTTCTAACGGTCTATTCTAGAAATGGATTTCCAAACATTAATCAAAGCTCTTGGGGTCTCAACAAACTAAAGATATTTTCTTAAGAAATCTAAATAAATATGGTAATTAGCCAATGAGGACTAATCCAAGTCATGATTTACTTTCTAGCGCACTAATTAAGTCATCAGGAGTTCGCCACCAAGACCTAGTCCAAATCAAGGGTTCAATAGATCAAACCCTGATTTTGGGAATTTTAGGAACCCTGGAAATTGACCTAATTGTTTTAACCTCATATTGAAAATTAGACTTCGCCATTGAACTCATTGCCCCTAATAGCTAGGGTTGATGTTTTGGAGGCAATCGGAAGTTATCAAAATTTCATCGAATATTTTAATAATATTTAATTAATTAAAAATCGAGATAATTAGTTCGACCTTGAAATAAAAATTTGACTTTGCCATTGCGCTTGTCACCTCCAAATTAGTTAGGGGTGATGTTTTGGAAGTGTTTGGAAATTGTCGGGTTTTCAAGAATATTTTAATGTAATTAAATACCCTAAAAAATAGGAAAATTAAATACTCGTCAGAATCAAAATCGGACTTTGCTGTTGCAATCTTCACCCCCAAATTAGCTTAAGATGAAATTTTGAAATTTTTTGGAGCACATTTTCAAAATCTAAATTGTTTAAAAAGCAATAATAAATTAAATAAGTTGAATATTTTATTTTAATCAATTTTGTCTTCTTTCCCTCCTTCTTTGGCTGGCTGGGACCCAAAAGTCTTCACCTCACTCTGCAGCAGCCTACATGCTCAGCCTGCCCTCCCCTTTTTTTTTTTCTCTACTCCTACCATCCTTGTTTCCACTCCCCTCTCAACCTCCTGCCACCCCCCCCCCCCCCTTATCTCCACAGTTAGGATGGGACAACTCAGGCCCATCCCATCCCATGGCAAGCATTTTTCCCCTTAAAATAACCTTTAGTTCTCAGCTCTCCATTTCCCCTTATTTTCTTTTCCCAGCAAAATCCTGCCATTGCTATGTTTGCTGAAGAAATGATCTCTCAAGCTCTCAAGCCTCCCTTAAGAAATCTACCATTGTCGAAGCCCAAGGTACCTCCTTTCCCCAATTGAATGAATTCAATGGCTACTTTATTTAATTCTTATGCTTATTTTGCATCCTTAAAAATTGTGATTGAGTATGGAAGCTATTAAAGTTCATTAAGGTATTAAATTTCATTGTAAATGAAATGCTCTATTTTTCTTTCTTTCTGCACACCTGAACCATTAACTCCATTGTTTGCATAGTTAGAATGCTTGATTTGTGCTGATTTTAGTATCAATGAAAATGTCTCAGAAATACCTTTCTAACAGTATATGGCACCACACGTGAAGTGCTCTAGGTTGATAGTATTTGAGCCTGAAAGATGACCCATTACGGTTTTCGCACAAGCTAAGTCATCGTAGGTCGCTGCAGCGACATAATAGTTTAATGAAACATAAAAATATTTTTGATGAAATTAAATGAAATCTGCCGCAGCGCCTGAAAGTGATGACATGTGCCGTAGTGTCTGCACCTTGAGGAATCAGGAGCCATGGCACCCACACCCAGCTCTCGGGTTGGTCGCGCTGATTTCCGTCGCAGTGCACCGCTGTGCCTGAAAACGCTGCAGCGCGCCGCAGCACCTAGATTTTAAAAAGTTTTATGCCATAGCACTGCAATCTGCCACAGCGTGCCATAGCGCCTTATAGTGCCTAAAAGCGCTACAGCACGCCGTAGCTCCTGACTTTCGGCCAGAAGGCGCTACAGTGCACAGTAGAGCCAAGAACTGTCCGAAATAGTCCAGAACCAGCTGAAATGGTCAAAACTTCACATTTTTTGAATTTTAAGGACCCTAGGATCCTAGTAGGGTTGAAATATATTATATTTAAACCTAGTTTAAGTAAAATTAAGCATTGTATAAGTGTATAGGTGAATTTTAATTTGCCTTAGATGATAATTAATCCATAATCACCCCTAAAATACTAGATATTGATTTGATCATATCTTAGTTAATTAGACTCCAAATTAAGAAATTCAAGATGCTAACTAGGTTATAAATTCAATGCCAACAGTAAACTAAAATAAAATTTGGGCGTTGACCTCTAGAAACCCTAGGTTGACCAAAATACCCCTAACCAATGAGTTTGCTGAATTTGGATCTTAAATGGAAAAGTTAGATCTTTAACCCCTCTTAACCCTAGAAATGACACATTTACCCTTAAACTTAGAACATTCATAACTAATTCAATAGACCTTAGAATTTAGTGTTCTTAGACTCTATGGAATCCCTGAATAACAAGCAATAATAAACTGTACAAATTATTAGATTCCATCAGGAGAAAATTACTAAATTGCCCCTTGGGTCAAATTTATTAGTTTGGACCAATAGGACCTATTTCTTGTCCAAATTTGGTGTACTTACTATCTATCTTAATGTTAGATAGTAAGGACTCATTTGACAATAAGAAAATCCAATTTGGAGCCTTAAATTAAAAAGTGGCTTTCTAGACCCTTAAGTAGGGACAAAATGTTCATTTTGCTCAAAATTTAGGTTAAGTATTCTTAACCCTTAAAATATACTTTAAATAATTAAAATTAGTAATAAAACTATTTAGGATCAATTTAAGTCTTAAATCCCATAATTTGAATAATTTGTCAAACATCCTAATTTAGGCTTGAAAATCTCTAAGGATAATATGCCTTAGCTAAAATTTGTTCCTAACTTTCCTAATTAATAAAATAACAAATAAAAGATAAATTGTAATAACTATCATTAACTCTTAAAATCCCTTAAGTATTTTTATTAAGAGCTTCCTTAGGAACTTGACTTGCACCCTAGGACCTTTTCCCTTAAGATTAGGAGTAGATTTTATGTTATAATTCATTTATTCAGTAAATAGGTTATTTAATAAATGAAACCTTAGTTTTATTAATTTCTAGATTTTTATACTTTAATTATGATTATTTTATCTTTCAATTTTAGATTAAGACTATGAGATTTATCTTATTAAGCCTTAATTTTGCTTAATAGGATTTGCCTTAATCTTTAGTTCACTTTTAGACTTAAGAACCTTATATCTTATGTTCGACCCTTGGATTATATGATCAACTCCAATCTCATGGTGTTTAATGCATAATTCTTAATTTTAGTAAATATTGATCAAATCTTAGTTTAGAACATCTAATTTTATTAATTATGACATAATGATTTCTTATTTAACTTATAGTCATTATTGATTAAACTAAATTAGAACCTAATTAGTTCTAATTACTTTTTAACTTATAAGAACGTTCTTATAAGATACACTCAATAGTTGGAATTTGAGATCCTGAACTTGTGTAACTTAGAATGGTTAGAATGGTTTAATATATAACATTTGATGTCACCATGTGTAGCAGAGTCCCTTGCTCACTATTATTTTACTTGTGCTTTCACATTCCTTATATTTTGTGCCTTATTCCTTGAACATGTCATACAAGAAAATGTTGTTGCATGAATTGAAACATAGAATATCTAAGATAACATTGCATTGGGTTCGGTTACTTGTTGATCTGCCGCATTTTACCCTACTAGACAGGGGTAAGGAGAAATAAGAAGTACTTGGCATTACTCATCAAGGAGTATTTTTCTAAGTTTAGAGCCCATATAGTCTTGCAGACATGCTTGACTCCTCAGCTACTTCTGGATATATCCACAGAGGTAAGGTAAATAATTAAAACATTACTGCATTTATGATTACTGCCTCCTCAGTTATGTTTCTGTTCTGTTATTCTGGCCTAGCCTCAGATGATGCTAAGAATGCTTTTGATATCAGCAGGCTAGAATAGCCCTCTTCTAATATGGTAGTACTTACATACATGTTCCCTGTTTATTGTTTGCTGTTTACTGTTCGTTGTTTCCTATTTACCATCGTACTTGACTTTAGTTTACCTTGCCTTACTTGTTTACTTATATATTATAGGATGATAGACCTTTGTTGTTTACTTATATATACCACTATTAGATTGATTTCTTTTAAATCAGCATATATCATATGATCATCAACATGTTTAGGATTAGATTTTTCTTTCTATACTTTTACTCACTATATTATACATGTATTCCTATCCTTGCTTAATTTACTTGAGGTGTGCCTTTTTACCTCAAATTTTGTTTGGTTATAAATGCTACATTTATAACTTATCCTTCTCCTTTGTATGATAGTTGCACCCTTATGCTTTGCTTGTTTTTATAGTCTAAGTAGAATGGTGATATCATAAAACTCATGAATTATTAATAGCTTAAAATGTACTCAGACAATATATCTAATTAGATTTTTCTTTTCTTTAGTTGGGGCCCTATCATTATGAAACCAACAATAGTAGATACTGAGTTATTCGAGGTAATCGAGCCTTATGAAGATCAGATTCAGGAGGCGGAGCATGTGCCGCTGAAGATCCTTAGCTTAGCTCCATTTTATTTTGTGAGGATGAGAGCTTTATCTTTTCATTTAAAACTTTATTAATATTATAATAATACAGGTACCATCTGACTGTATTTTTCTTACTGTACTATTTATTCTGAGTTGTATGCTACATTTTTCTCTATTTATTGTGGTAAATTGGATGAATGTTTACTTTGCCTTGTTTCCACACTCTGATTCTGTATTTTCTTAGTGTCTGATTAACATAGCATATATGCATTGGCTTATCTCTCCCTTACTAGTGGAATAGGGTTTACACCTAATCCAATGTTAAGTGAGAGATTTGCCAAAGTGACACACCACCCCTTAGCTTAATCTTGTGGATTAAGGGTGGGGCGCCATAATCTTCTACTCATTTAGATACAAAATCAACAACCACTAATATATTGTTATTCCCGAATGATGATGGGAAAGGTCTAGTGAAATTGATTCCCATGGTATTGAATGATGCAATAAGTAATTTCTTGGTGTTTTTAACATGAAACCCAAATATAACCTTTCAATGCTTTACTCTCATGTGCTACAAGCCAAATTCTTTGGCGACTCTTTCTTTGGCCTTCTTCCAGAGTCTATTGAACAGAGTGTTAGGAAAATTGTTCACTCTACTCTCCAACATGGTTGCTCGACTATAATTGCTATAAAAGCTTTGGATCAATGATTTATTCTGCTTTAAAATCATATGGAAGAAGGCCAAAATCATTACCCAACAACTATAAAAGAGCATTCTCTCATAAGTTTTGTAAGGAGTTTATGTTCTTGATTTATTTCATGCATCTCTTCTTATATCTTAGATAATGAATAGAAGTAATCATAGAACTTTGAGGATGAATCAATCTCCTTTGTTCAAACTATATAATATATTAGGTTGTGATTTTAGATAATTCATCTTGAAATAGCTTGAAATTTATTTTATTCCTTACTTTATTATAGGAATATACTTCCTCTACTATTTGAATGTTTTATGAAGGATGAACTTTGGTTAAAGATGACAACAATAGCTAGTGTTTCAACATTCATGATGTAACTTTGATAAAGCAAATCAATAATCAACTTTTCAATTGTAGATAATTTAATGGTTATGTTTTTATAGATGCAAAACTTTTAAACATAGAGTTTATAGTTAGTAAAGATAATAAAGCATAAAAATGGAATGTTTTAGTCATAGTCTTAAGAAAACAATGTGCTTGAGTTTGGAGACAAGTGTTGATTTATTTTCATAAGAAAATATTCTTAGACATTCATGAGCTTCTTGTTAAAGTTGCTCTAAATTTAATAATCATATAATCACGATCAACTCAGGAGACTATACCCATTACTCATTTAAGGCTACATACCTTCTAGGAATAAAACTTAGAACCTTCAGTACAAATCCATGTATGTCATCCTATAATGATTTCTTTTTTACAATATAAAAGGTCCTTCATGCTTCTAACACAATAATCATTGTTGTTTACATAATAAGCATTATAAATTTTCAATGAATCTTTGTGCTTTCTATATTAAAAGTAAGTAGTTTCTTAACATCAAATCACAAAAGAACCACAAATGTATATTAATCTTATCAAAATATGATCTAAAGTACTATAGAGTACCTCGTCTATGGAATGATTAAGAGAAATTTGGTTGATATCCTTGATAATTTCATGTACATATATAATTGATGATGCGAAAATTGTACACCATATTAATTATAACACTGAGCATACTAAAGCATAATTAATAGTAGTCCATGTTGTGTAAGCTTTATTATTTTATTATGTACACTTATGTGCATACATTTTCAATGAATATTCGTGTCTCTGCTCAATAATATACAATTTATAACACACCACCACTAAAACAAAAATTTGTGTGTATTTAACTTAATTAATGAATTTATAACTACTTAAATCGATAGTGTGCAACATTATGATAATAACTAAGAAAACAATAAATGCATTTCTTAATTTCTTAGGAAAAAATTGATCCCATAGGAAATTTTAACTATACCGAGAGGAATTATCAAGGTAAGAACTTGAGAGTATCTTAGAATAAACATTAATAGTGTACTAAAATTTTGAAATAGTATTGTTTATTTCACTAATTATAAAAATTAATTTTGAATTCTCAAGTTTAGTTATTGTCTTATAGATCAAACATATGATAGATAACATGTTGAGAAATTGTACAAAGATAGTAAAATCACTTATTTGTTAGAAAAAGATGAATAGTATCTTGACATTGATTTTATGCTAATTAGAAATATTTTCTTAGTGATTATGTATTCTTACTTAATAAGTTTATTTGATAGTTAATTCATTAATGAATATGACATCCTCTATGAGAAATTGATTAAGAGATAATTTTTGAATTTATTTGAGCTCTTTGGGGTAATTAATTTCTTAAACAAATTTTCATCACTTTTCGAAGGCCAATACATTATTCAATACAATTAACTTGAATATAATACTAGACAACACAATTTAACAATTTTACAAAATAAATGCATAGCATCCTTATCTGACAATGTGAGCAAAATTCTGAATGAAACAATAATTTGCAATTAATTCAATGTTATGTGAATCAAGAATGACCCTTCAAAATAATACATATGTGCTTTGCCAAGAAACTTCAAGAGAATTATTGAGGAAATTACACTTGCTCTACAATATGAAATTTAGATGAGCAAATTTGTCAATGCTCATTGTATATTACAAATAATGGTTTAATTTTTTCTTCAGACATAAAAAGTTTAAGTAAAATAAAAAATACAAATTCTTTTACTTCAAGTTAGTATCATCTTTGAATTCCATATATATTTTTTAGATTATTTTGGTTTAAGATACTCCTGACCCAATCCTACTTGTTTATTTGCTTAAGAACACCAGGAATGTGAATTCTTGTTAAGTAGTCTTCCCACTCAATATGTTTGGGATCAAAATTAAATAACTCCACTTCAGCACTACTCTTTATCGCCATTCGCAATCTTTCGAGGTTGCTGTCATCAAAACTGCAATCAATGAACAATTTTGAACAAGAATGTCTTCAGCGTCATGAATTTCATAAAAAGATTTACTAAAATGCAATGAAATAAAAAGTTTGATCAGTCATTGTGACAGCAGGATTCTGAGATGTTCCCTTTTATTTGCTTGAATATATCAGGTTTGCAGAATTATTTATTTGCAGATAAACTAAATTCATCAAATTAAGCTTACCGTCCTTTAAAGAAGACATATGGCGCATAGACATTTGCAAGACGAATTACAAACTTATATTTCTTCCAAAATTTGTTGAGATGCTGTGTAAACAGTCCAAAAAAGAGCATATTCATCACGCGCAAGCCCTAAACATGGAAGTCATGACAAAGCATGTCAAACACTACATATTTATCAATGTTCGTAATCTTAATATAATGAATCAACAAAGAAAATTTGCTTTACCTCAAGCGGAATACGATAACGAAGAAGCATGTATCTATGAAAGATTTGCATAGAACTCAAGAATTGAAATCTAAGTGTTTTGATTGGTTTTCCATCAATTGCTTTTAGAGGGTTCATTGTCATGTATTGATAGGCGCATTGCTCTACCGTTGAGTACTTCACCATATTTCTCACTGATGAACTCACATGGTATATGAATAATGACTGTTGGTTTGAATGCGCAGCTATTGCTGAAATCATGGCACTCACCACCATGTCTCCTGGGATCTGTGAGAGTTTGAAGGTAAGAGTTAAAGGTAACAATGCTAGTTAAACATGGCATTGTAAATTAATATAGGATTGTAAATGTTGTTCCATTATTATGTTTGCATTCATAAGGCATTCCTTGTAGTCAATACTCATGCTTCATTGCTTATCAAAATTATACACAACGAGCTTAAAATGATGATGTGGGGAGTTCTAACTTGAGAATATGAAATAAGAAAATGCATTAGACTTGTTTATGATAAAACAATGTGGCCAGTTTTGAAAAAAAATCCATAAAATCATTAAATGACAATTGGTCAAACTTACAATATAAATAAGAACACTTACCAGATCTACAATAGAGTCTGGATTTCCTAAGAAGAACGAAATTTCCCCCTTTGCGTAACCCAAAATTAAAGAATCAATTGTCCTACAGCATCATTTGAATGTTAACATTGAAAAAAAACTGTTAGTTAGATTACAAAACAAAAAAGACTAGAAAATTTTATGTGAGTAGCTGCATGCATCCTTTCTCACCTAGTTCCTTCTATCCAGCCTGGTAGCGAGCCATTATAAACACTAGTAATGATTGTAGGTCGCATAATAACTAAAGGTATGCTTCCTCTCAAGTGGCCAAGCAGCATTTCTCCCATGGCTTTTGTAAATACGTAGGTGTTTGGCCATCCAAACATTCTTGCCCTATATAATTATAACAAACCGATTAAATGTCTAAAATTGCAAGGATTTAATGTTAGAATGTGATACTCTTAGTTGAAAATTATATTGCCTATCAAATTCAAGGTTTTTTATCAGTAAATTCAAGGGTTATGTTTACTTGTAACTACTTTGCTAGCATAGCTATAAACTTCAAAAAAGAATTGATGAAGATTTTGATTTTTTCTTTTCTATTCTGAGCAAACAGATTAAAATGATGTCATGTGTAATCAGGATGCCAACCTATAAATGAAAAGTATCATTAAAGACACTATTTCTTCAAAATATAATGTTGCATTACTGCAAATGTCAAACAAATAAGAATAGTAAAATTAATCTTTTTGACAGTTTAAAGGAATTTCATACCTCTTCATTCCCAATTCCTTCATAGCTATTTTTTCTGCATTATTACCTAAATTTTTCTCTTTGAGTAGCTTTTTCTTCATGTCTTCAACAAGGCTTAGTTCTGCTTCAATGTCTAAACGCAAATCTTTATTCAACGCTTCACCAAAGTAAAATGGATTCTCTGTTATTAGTCCTTCTTTCTCCCCAGCTACATAAGCTGATCAAAACAAATATAATAACTGTGAGGATGATCATACTTACAAACTAATGTCAGCAAATAAAACATTAATATTTTCCTATAAGCTTTTAGTGGAGCTTGAGTGAGTTGAGTTCAATTGAAAACAAGTTCAAGCAATATGCGGTCATGTTTTCATAATATTTATTATGACCGCATATTAACTAATTATAAACTTGAGTAAGTTGAGTTGAAAATTATGCCCAACAAGTTAAAATTATAAACTTGAACTTGTTGTCAGTACCCAAATAAGAAATTCGAATAATATGCTGTCATGATAAAAGAACTTGTGTATATTTTGTTAATTTTTTGTCATTTTTAACTCTAGCAAATAAATTTACAAGCTTTTAGTTTGCATTTTTGACTCTAACAGACTCTAACAAATAAATTTACAAGCTTATATTTAGTAGATTGTGTGCATGTGGGATTTTATTTGTTTTATTTTAATTTGCTCAACATTTACAAGCTTATATTCCGCATTGTTGAAACCCTACCACCCATCAAAGATCCCAACAAAAGTTTCGTAGATTGTTAAAATCAAGAAAACTAGCACTTTCAGCTAGCTTGATGGTTGTTTGGTGAATTTTACCAATAATGTTGAGTTACCATTAACAAACTCATGAAATATTGGAATGAATGTTTTTGTTTTGCTTAAGTTTCTTGACTTTTGTGCACACTTAATTGTTATGTATTAGTAAATTTGAAAGTGCTTCCTAATAAAATTATTATACTATATCTTTATTTGTTCTAGTTTTATTAAGATCTGCTCCTATTATTTCACTAGCAAATTATTTCCTTGAATAAGTTTTCTTTCAATCCAGGAAGATTTGCTATGAATAACATTTTAGGAACACAAGGGTTGGTTCATCCTCTCAAAATGAATCAATGAGATCGGAATACTATTTTTGAGGTGCACTTACAAGCTTAAAATAACACACTTTAATGGTCTTTTCTCTTCATTGTTCACAACTAAATTGGAGCTTGTAATTATTTGATAAATATGGTTAATGCCAATGTTGGGTATGTTTAGTTTTCTTTTAAGGTTAATGATTATGTGCATTGTTCTTTTATCATAATGGTTTTTTGAATCCTAATTTCATCTCCACATTTGGACCAAATTGTTATCTAACCCTAATTACCAAAATGTCATCTACACTTATGATAATCCTCCTGAAGATTTTAGTTGCCTCAGGCATTTTTAATTATTACTTTAGATTGAAATTATATTTGGTTCAATGCTCCATTAAATAAGATTTTTTTGGAGTAATATCAATCATGCTATTATCTTTCCTTTACACTCCATGTTTGGGCTCAATTTATTCTTGCCAACCCTAGTTTACAAAAACATGATTTTTTTCAATACTCTAAATAAAAATGCTATAATTTCCTAAGGGTATTACCCATTTTTTTCTTAATCTCACAGTTTGGAAGGTTTTTATTTGTTTTTACAATTTTAATACTAATCTTTATTCACAATTTACAAAAATTTGATAACAAGGCATCCCATGTCCATCTCCTAGCAAGTTTCAAAGCTTTATGAAATATTAAGAAGGTTAGAAATATAGACCATACTATTAATTATCAATTTATTACATCTACTATGATGGATGTTAGTTATGCATTATTTTCCCTAAATATAACAAGAATTTTATTTAAGGGTTGAAGATAGAAACTAATCCTGGTAATGGCTATTTGTGCCTAAAGTTGTGTTTGTATTTGTGGTGGTGATCAAGGATTATGTTTTTGCTACATAATTTTGGTTTTGTGTTCTTTCCTATGTTTCAAGTATTTTTAAATTGTGGGTTTGTTCAGCCTCACAATATTATGGCCTTGTTCTCTCTTTTTTTTTGG
This sequence comes from Gastrodia elata, assembly GCA_016760335.1. Lineage (NCBI taxonomy): Eukaryota > Viridiplantae > Streptophyta > Magnoliopsida > Asparagales > Orchidaceae > Gastrodia > Gastrodia elata. The sequence continues at coordinate 112,734,252 of CM028669.1, forward strand.
TCAATTGCATGTGATTGTTTTAGTATGCCCATTAGTTTCTCATCTTTGGATTGGTTGATTATCAATGAACATCAAACCTTAATTTTGAAGGAGTTGATGCTTTTTGATGTTTCCACTCTAGATCCTTGGAGGCAATTTGTTCTTGTAAAAATTCAAACTCTTTAAGTACAAAGGAATTGTCTACTTTAACTTTATAAACTTCACAATTTTATTCTTAGAAGATAACATCCCATTAAGTCACCCATTTTGAGAGTACTCTGAACTTAAAGACACTTAACTTTGGAGTTTTATCAGAAACTCTGCCATAATTTGAAAGTTATCTCGATATTTAAGAGTTCAGCTTAATTATAGTTAAGTGTTTTTATAATCTCCTCAACTTAAGCGATTGACATCCTTGTTAGTATCCACACAAAGATTAAATTAATGGTCATTATATATATAGGACTAGAGGTGGCCTCTATAGGCTTAAGAGGTAAAACATAGAACCTTAACCTCTCACAAGTTCAAGAGGTGACTCAAATGGAGTGGTATTTTTTCTTGCATGAAACTTTGCATCTATCTGACATCCAGTGGTCTGTTCTGATACCATTTGTAACAGCACAAATGCTAAAGTACTAAAGTATTCTTCATTTTGACCTTATAAGTATCAATTTTTTTGTCCTCAAAAGATAACTTCTCAGCAAGTTACCAATCTTAGAAGTGCTCCCAACTTGAGCATGCTTAACTTTGGAGATCATATAAAAAACTCCACCATTATGTGAAAAGGTGCCTAAATGATTAAGAATTTAACTTAATTATACTTAGGAGAACTTTACAGTTCTAGGTGCTTTATGATCATAGTTTCTCTATGTACTTTCTTAAGCTGAAATATAAATATTTTTTACTACGCCATTTTTATGCACATTTGCTCAAGTGTTTAGGTTTTGATGATTTGACTCGATGTGCTACAATTACTATTGTTGATTTGGTCTTGTTAGTGTCATTCATTAATTGTTTATTTGCACTAGTAATTAGTTTGGTTCAACAATTAATTTGACAGTTTGCATGGTTATTAGCAATCTTACTGTTAGCTAGTTTTGCTAAGTCAAGCCCACCCATTTTTGTTAATACACCTAAGCGTGTTTAAAAATGATGGGTGTTGTGTCATGTAATGAATTTGGCATTATCAGAACACAAAATTTATTTAGGTCTCTATCTTCATCAAATCATCATTTGTTGAAGCTCATCATTCTTCTTTTTTATCATTATTGTGATCATTATCATTTGTTGATAATCATTCAGTGAATAGAACCTGTAGTCTTTCTTCTTTTTAGTAGTAATGATTTAAATTTACTTTAGATGTGTGCTTATGGAAACCAATATATTGTTGTGTATAAGTACTTAGCTTTTGGTCATGCCCAAGCACTATGTGGATCCAATACTATTTGAGGCATGTCAAGATGCACCTAAGAACTTGCTTATGCATAAAGGAGTATTAGAAAAATCTAAGAAGTTGAGGATTGCTCAAGTTTTGTACTCTCTATTTTAGCAATGAAAGTACAAGGCAAGTAGTTATTTGGTGCATATAGTCTTGTTATTTTTGGATATAGATGCAACCATGCAAACATTAATTGATGGGATTATTGGCTTGTGCCAAGATGTAATGAAACTTTCATCCAAGTGCTCATGGATGGACTAATTTGGAGTTAACATATACAAATATTAATGGTTGAGTAGAAAGCATGCACCAATCATATTTGGACTCATGCTCATGCATGATTTAACTCATGCTTAGATGCAAATACATAGTGTGTGTAACAACCCAAGGTTGTTACCCTTGTCAATTAAGACTAAAACAAGTCTTGATTTTTTTTAATACTCTTAATAAGTCATTCAGACCACACCCTGAAGTTTTGGTTCAAATTATATGTCAAACGGATCAAACCCTAATTCTCGAAATTTCAGGAACCCTAGAATTTGACCTATCTAAATTGATATCAAATCAAAAATCTAACTTTGTCATTACGCTCATCACCCCCAAATTAGTTGGGGGTGATGTTTTGGAAGCATTTGAAAGTCATTGGATTTTTGGCAAATATTTTAATATATTTAAAATACCCAAAAAATGAAAAAATTAAATACTTGTCAAAATTGAAATTTGACTTCGCCATTGCGTTCCTCACCCTTCAACTAAGAGTGATTTATTGGAATTTTTTAGAAGTCATTTTATAATTAATTTTTAAATAAGGAAAAATCAGAATTAAATAATTAATAACAAATTTATTAATTAAGTAAACGACCATTGTCCAGCTTCCTCGTACCATTTGCTTGCCATCTAATCGGGCAGCGTCCCTTCTGAGCCTTCTAATCTGATCTTAGTGTGAGATCAGACGGCTTAGGCTTCGATATCTTTGTTGCTCAACGCATGTCGCGCTGAGCCCTTCCCTTACTCTTTTGCGGGTGTGTGGCACCACCCATCGCTCTAGCGATCCTACTGCACCTTAAGATCCCAGTTGATTGGCATTTGGCTCAAGAGCTTTGAACATGAACTCAACCTTCGTAAGAACCCATGCAATCATCTCGATCATTTTCTTCATAAATTATGATTATTCCTTTTGAATATCTATTTCATGGCATGGATTAGAGACCAATCGGATTTGATCAAACTCAATCAAATCAATCTAAGCTTCGATCCACAGTAGTCTCTAGTCTTGGCCCATTTTCCATATATAGGCCGTGGCTAGGGTTCGGTCTCATCGGCGTCTCAGACCACCTCTATCCAAGGCTCGGCCAGTGTTGGGTTGCCTTGGTTGAGCTCCGTCTATTGTCATGCGGGCCAGCCATTGGTTTCGCCAGCAAGACACCTAAAACTCAAGCCCTTGCCGCTGACCCTCGGAGCCCGTCGGGAGACAGAGTTTTGGGCAGGGCTCTACCCATCTCTTGTCTGTGGTCCATTTTTGCTCGCCTTCTCATCTACAACGAGTGGACCCCTCCATTATGCGCTGTCGCTTGCTAGGCCTACCGTGTATCCTGCCGAGTCGGTTGTAGGGCCCACGACATCTGTCATCTGTGCTGGCGTGGGTCCCATCTGCTCAGCGCCGTTCTTCAGCTAGGGCCCACCTCTATTGTCGTGGGATCCAGTTGGTCTTGCCTTTTTGATTAATTTGTTAATTACTGTTTTGATTTAATTAAATAAATAGAAATAGTTAATTAAATCAAATTTAATTGTATATCTTTTATTGCTCTCATCTTGCAATCCAATAGTCCAAATACCTCGATGTTATATCTCATTTTAACCAGAAAAAATGCCAAGAATATTATGATGGCATTTAATTTTGCTTGAGTATTCCTGTTAGTAATATATATGACCCTTTATTAATGATCAAATTAACCCTAAACTTTCAACACTCATAACTTTATACCCCTAGCTCTAAACATAGCCAATATATATCTTATTTTGCTTAAGAGAATGCTAAAGTTGTTTTGATAGTATTGGTTTAGCTGTTTGGAGTGTAATTTGACAAATGACTTTTGGAACCCTACCTTAATTTCACCCTTAAAGTCTAAAAATTCAATTAGCCTTAACTTGATTAATTTAACTCCAAATTAAGTGACCCAGGATACCAATTAGATTAGGAGATGTGTAGATTAGTAAATAACAAAAATATTTTGGATCTGGTGATTAGATTTCTTAATTAGTCCTAATTATCCTAAATCTTGATTAGTGAATATTACCATAATTTGTGATCTAAATTTAGAAATTTAAGTTGCTATGGGCTCCTAAAGTAGAGTAGAATACTTTAGTGAAGTTAATTTTTCATTTCTAGTTCACTAATCACTCACTAATTACCTTAAACCATAATTAGGGAATAGGCTAAGCAAATGAGGTCCAAATTGGGTATACTCTCAGTCATAGTACTCAGTGTGTTATAGAAAAGCTATAGCCACTTAGTTTACTAAATTTGGACATCATTTGGAAAAGTTAGGTTTTTGAACCTTTCCTAAACCTCATAAATTACATATTTGAACCCCAATATTATCTTGGCCATAACTTGGCCAAATGATCTCATAATTTAATGATCTTAGATTCTATTGAATCCTTAAACAGTATAAAACATAAGTAAATTGGAAAATTAATATTTTCGTAAGTAAAATTAATAATCTACCACTAATGAGATAAATCCCTATTTTGAGCTCATAAGGCTTAATCCTTGATCGATCTGGGTGTACTTACTATCAATCTTCATATTAGACAGTAAGTAACTATTTGGCATTAATAAATTTTAGTTTTGAATCCTAAATTAAAAAGTTGTATTTTTACCCTTAAGTAGAGGCAAAATAGTCATTTTTCCCAAAACTAAGTTTAAGCATTCTAAAGCTTTAGAAACCTAAAATGTTCCTTCTAATCAGCAAATTAAGTGATTAAGAATCAGTTTTAGATCATTTAGGCTCATTGGATTAATCTTAAAGCAAACGATAATCTTTCCCTTAAGAAATCCTTAAGTAATTCTTAAAATCATAATGTAGAATTTAGTCCACATTATGTCATCTCTAAATCCTCTTTATCATTAAATAAATATAGTAAAGACGTAAATAACTTTAAAGTTTAATAATTGAATCAGTTCCTAAGCTTTCCTTATGTAGCTTCCTTCCTTAAAATCTTAGGAATTTCTTTAGGAATTAGATGTAGATTTAGGTTAGAGTTCATTCATTGGGTAAATGGGTTACTCAATGGATGAAACCTTAGTTTTATTAGTTTCTAAATTTTCATCCCTTATTATGATTATTTTGTATTTAAGCTTTAGTTTAAGAATATAAATCCATCTTATTAAGTTTGATTTTGATAACCTTAACTTATAATTTGTGAGAGTTGGGCTTAACCTCACCCTTAGTCTTTTAAACCTATTGGAATAAGAGGTTAAACCCCAATATTTGGAGTTTAATCTCTTAATTCTTCAATCTTGATTTATATTAATCAAAATTAGCTTGGGGTTATTTAAATTCATTAATTAGGACATATGATTTATTATTCAACTTATATAAATATCACTGATTGAATCATATTAGAACTTGTTTAGTTCTAATTACTTTAACCTTATAGGATCGTATTTCTAAGCTTTTACTGGATAGTTGGATATTGGATATCCTAAGATAGCACTATCTCAGAATAGATAGAACAAATTAAATTAAACAATAACATATATTACATATGTTTAGTAGAGTCTCTTGCTTACTTTGAAATTGTTGCTATGCACACCTTATGCTTGAGCCTTTTCCCTTGGACTTACTAGTTGTACATATGATATTTGATGAGTAATATATGTTAGGTTTGGAATTGCATAAACATGATTAAATATTATCTTAGTTCTCAGTTCAATAGAGTATGTCCTAAATTAGTCTGCCCCTTTAGTTCAGTTCTTTTGGTATATGTTGATGAATGACTTACAGTTTTCAGGAGACAAGTCTTTCAGCTAACACGAGTTGGGTTGATTCCTAACTCAACTATAGTTGGGAGATTAGCCTCAGTTGGCAACTGCCTTCACCATAATCATGTTAATATTAGTATTAGCTTGACCACGGTGGGGATGGGGCACCACATTTGGTATCAAAGAACACCAATAGGTGCTAGATTGGAATTTGCATTCCTATCTACCTAATTGATCGTTCTTTTGTAATGCAGCCATCAAACATAACATCCATAGCACCATACTCTCAAATGACTCATTATGAAAATATGAATTGAAAATTTGGATATAACTAAATGGAGTGTAGAAGATATGAATTGGACTATTATTCAATCACATTTGATACCGTCTGGAAGTACGACTACCATTTGTGTTAAAAACGTAAAAGAGTTGTAGTCGGAGTATCTGCCAAAGGAGTCCTTATTCGGGACAAGCTTCTTCAACAACCCGTCTTCAAAGGTCTTGACTTCCCAATATTAGCTAAGGAATGGTTGCACCATGTGGAGTCAGTTATGGATCATATAGAATGTTTTGACTCCATCCATGTTGATCTGATGACCTTTCAGCTCCAAGATGTTGCAGGAGAATGGTGGGCCATCACCAATTGGAATTGGGAGGGGAAATGCAAGAGAAAGCCTCATTTTATGACCTTTGTGAACTTTCGTCTTGCATTATGTGCTGAGATCATTAAGGAAAACTAGTGCCTAGTATAGATTAGTTAAAGCAATTGCAGTCTTTATAATTTCATGTGTTAGCATCTATATAAGCTTATCTCTACTTTTAAAAGCTTTAGTAATCTTCACTCCTAGTGTATAAAAACTTCGTGATTTTGGGATTCAATGTCAAAACCTTGTTTTTATTTCCTTAAATGTGTTTTAAAGTGAATATTCATCTTGCTAAAATAGGATGTATCCCAGATCACCCCCAATAACTACACCTATTAAAATTACTATAGCTTCTAGTAGTTCCACAAATGAAGTGACCCACCTGCGGAGTATGGTAGCAGAAATGTTAGAAAATCAAACTTAGTAAGCCATGGCAATTCAAAAGCTAATTGTTATTCATCCTTCATTTGCCGTTGCTAATAGCCTAGCACCAACAATACTTGCACAGTTTACACCACAATTGTCCCATCATTCTGCCGATGAACTATTACATAGTTTTTTGAGGTTGAGACCCTCAACCTTCGATAGGAACTTGTCCCCTATGGATACCGCTAGTTGGCTAAAAATGGTGGAGAAGAACCTAATCATCCTCAAGTGCCCGAAATCTGAAGCAATTAATCTTACGATTCATCTATTCCACGAAGAATGGAATTTTGGAGGGATATTATCTGGAACACGCAGTTTTCTGACTACGACATTGAGAACATTCCTTGGGATGACTTTGTAGAAGATTTCAAATCCGAGTTCATTCCCCCAACTACACATAACATTATATTAGACACGATCCTACAGCTAAAACAAGGTAGTCGTCCCGTTGTAGAATAAGAGATGGAATTCGAAGACTAATGCACATTTCCCTGGAATTTGTCCAATCTAAAGCTGCTAGATATCACCAATTTCAGAGTGGCTTATGTGATTCTATCAAAGACCACATAGTCTCATTTTGTCTCACTGATTTCTCGCAACTTGTGAAAATAGCAAGGGTGGTGGAGCATCACCTGTTCGAAAGGGATCTGAAGCGAAAGATTCATGCAGTGCTGAACCATCAAGAAGCATTCAAGAGGCACAAGCCTCCTTCTATTAAGTTCTACCAACTCGAGACTGATTCACCCTCAGAGCCAACTCTTAACTGCAATCGGCCTCATCCTTATGGCAAGTGTTATCACTTTGGCCATAAGTGCTACACCTACGGTCGTCCAGGCCATCTATTCTACCATTGCATGCATCAGGAAACTGTGAATGTTGTTCGTATTAACCATTCACAGCAAAACCAAGTCTTCCGTGTTACACCGCTGAATCGTAGGGATCCGAAGATGGCAATGATGCCAGCTCCTTCTTTAGAAGCATCAGGACCAGCAAGGAAGCAAGCTGCTGCTCCTAGGTTCCAAAATCAAAATAATTTCAGGAAGTAGGCTACTAATCATCCTGTTGGTCTTACGCGTGTATACTCCTTAACCCCTTTGGAAGCTGCAGAAGATAACAATGTGGTTTCAGTTACACACATCTAATCACATCATTATTTTCAGCATTAATTCATTTTATTTCTTATGTTTTAAGTTATTAATTGTTAATTGTTGTTAAACGTAGGAACCATTCTCATTATAAATAAACCTTGCAAAGTATTATTTGATATTGGAGTCAATCACTCATTTATATCCAAAAGTCTTGCCAAGACCGTAAAGCTACCCTTTTATAGTCTTGCCAAAACCTTAAGTGTTGAATTTCCTTCTGGAGTCTGACTCAGTGCAGCTAAATTCTACGATTTAAAAAATGCTAAGTTGGTGGTTCAGCTTATAGCAAATTTTGATGTCATATTATGCATGAATTGGCTCAGCATGCATGATGCCACCATCAACTGTCAGAAGAAGAAAATCACCTTGCATTCGCTCGATACTCCTAAAACCTTTGTATGGAGGTTTAGTACCCAAAGCTCATTAATTAATGCAATCAAAGCTGAAAAGTTAGTGAACAAGGGTTGTGTTGCCTTTCTAGACATTATGATGGGTAGTGCTAAGGAGAATACCTTGCTTTCTGATATTAAAATCATTAAGGAATTTGCTGATGTGTTTCTTGAAGAGTTTCCTAGTGTACCTCCAGTGAGAGAAATAGAATTTTTGATCAATTTAGTTCCTGGTACCCAACCCATTTCTAAAGCACCATACAGAATGGCACATAAAGAATTGCAAGAACTTAATGAGCAATTGCAGGAGCTATTGAATAAGGGTTTCATTAAACTTAGTATGTCTCCTTGGGGAGCACCAGCCCTGGTCGTCAAGAAAAAGGATGGATCTATGTGTATGTACATAGATTATAGAGAGCTAAATAAAGTGACTATTAAGAATAAATACCCATTGCCTAGAATCGATGATTTATTTGATCAATTATCTAGCATTGTTATATTTTCCAAAATCGTTCTAAGATTGGGATATCACTAGTTCGAGTGAAAGATTCAGATGTTGAGAAAATAGCCTTTTGCACTTGTTATGGTCACTACAGATTCCTTGTAATGTCTTTCAGACTCCCTAATGCACCATCAATCCTTATAAACTTAATGCAGTGAGTCCTAAATCCATATTTAGATAAATTCATTATCATCTTTATTGATGATATCCTCATCTACTCCAAAACCCTAAAAGATCATGAGAGCCATCTGAGGCTAGTGTTAGAAACATTGCATAATCATCAACTACTGTATGTGAAGGATGCATCTGGCATAGGCTTGGGTTGTGTGCTGATGCAATAAGGGAAAGTTATCGCATGTGTCTTGTCAGTTGAAATAGCACGAGAAGAATTACCTGGTTCATGATCTTAAACTTGCAGTAGTGGTATTTGCTCTAAAGATCTGGGATCACTACCCTTACAGCGTATAGTGCTCAATATTCACTGATCATCAGAGTTTGAAATATATTTTCACACAGCGTGAACCTAATTACTGCTAGCGAAGATGGCTAGAATTGATCAGTGATTATGATTTGAATATCCAATACCATCCTGATAAGGCAAACGTTGTTGTCGATGCCCTCAGCCTTCATGCTACTCTCAGTGCAATGATCACTGAAAGTCCAATTAAAGAAGCGTTCTGTGAGCTAGAGATTGTTCCAGTGCTTGGTGACATGCTAAGCTCTATGCTAACTAATATCACCGTGGAACCCACTTTTTATAGAGATGTCTCTATCACAGACTAAAGATGAAGAGTATTTAAAGTTCAAAATCGATATTGAAGGTGGCTGCCAACATGATTTGCAGCTGCATAGAATCGTAATTTATCAAGGTAATTATTTATGGGTCCCTAAGTCCATGCACTAGGAGATTCTCATAGAAGGTCATGACTCAAGATATCATGTTCATTTAGGAAGTACTAAAATGCATCAGGATCTAAAGAAATCATTCTAGTGGCCTGGTATGAAGAAAAGAGTGGCAGAAATTATGGCAAATTGTCATACTTGCAATCTTGTCAAAGCGGAACACCAAAGGCCCAGAGGACTTCTTCATTCTCTAACCATTCTTGAATGGAAGTGGTTCGATATATCCAGGGATTTTGTCATGGGTTTACCTAAGGCAAGATTCAGAGCCGATTCTATCTGGGTAATAGTCGATCGCTTAACTAAGTCAGCTCACTTTATCTCTATGCGTCATACTGATTTAGTGAAAAATTTGGCAACGTTATATATCAAGGAAATTGTCAGATTGCACGGTATTCTGAGATCAATTATTTATGATCGTGATAGCAGATTCACATATAAGTTCTAGCAAGTGGTATATCAAGACTTGGGAACCACCCTAGCCATGAGCACAACCTTCCATCCTCAAACTGATGAACAGATAGAACAAGTTAATCAGGTTCTTAAAGACCTTCTACAGCTTTGTATTTTAGATTTCAACAGTTTCTGGGAAGATCATATATCTCTAGTGGAGTTTGCTTATAATAGTAGCTATAAGGCAAGCATTGGCATGGCTCCATATGAAACATTATATAGTAGGAAATACAGTACTCCACTGGCATGGTCTGAAATTGGCAGTGTTTAATTGCATGGATCTGATCTTATAGATGAAACAAATAAAAGGTGCAGTTGATTCAGTAAAGAATTAGAGCCACGCAAGATCACCAAAGTAAATATCACGGTGCTCATTATCGTCCCTTAAACTTCAAGATTGGAGATTTTTCATATCTCAGGTTAGTCCAATGAAGGGTGTTTTCCATTTTGGTGTGGTCGGGAAACTGAGTTCCTGCTATGTCAGACCTTTCCAAGTGGTTAAGAAGGTGGGCTCTATATCCTACAGATTAAAACTCCCTAAAGATTTCTCTGTAGTTCATAATGCCTTTCATATCTCATCATTACGGAGATATCTTCGTGATCTATTCCATATAATCCAACTTCTAGTCATGTCCCTTCAGCTAAATCTTTCCTATGTAGAAGAGCCAATCAAGATTCTAGCTCGTGATCAAAAGCAGTTAAGGAATCAATCTATTCCTATGATCAAAGTTCAATAGAAGAATCATTCTCTTGTAGAAGCCATGTGGGAGAAAAAATTTGATATGCAATCGAAGTACCCAAGGCTGTTCAAGAATCCTAGTATTTCCTCAACTTTCTTGTTATCGCATTACTCATTTTATTCATGCATTGTTCTTCCTACTTAAGTGATGTTGACGACGACATCATTCTTAAGTGGGGGAGTCTGTAACAACCTAAGAATATTACCCTTATCAATTAGGACTAATCTTCTGATTTTGTTTATAGAACTCTTAATAAGTCATTAGGACCACATCCTGAAGTTTTGGTCCAAATCAGGTGTCAAACAAATCAAACTCTGATTCAGGAAATTTCATGAATCCTGGAATTTGATCTATCTAAATTGACCTCAAATCAAAACTTTGACTTTGTCATTGTGCTCATCAGCCTCAAATTAGCTAGAGGTGATGTCTTGGAAGCATTTGGAAGTCATTGAATTTTTGACAAATATTTTAATATAAATAAATACCCCGAAAAATAGAAAATTTAAATACTCATCGAAATCAAAATTCAACTTCATCATTACGTTCCTCACCCTTCAATAAGATAAGGATGATTTATTAGAAATTTTCAAAAGTCATTTTATAATTAATGTTTAAATAAGGAAAAATTAAATTTAAATAATCAATAATAAATTTATGAATTAAGTAAATGGCTGCCGGCCAATTTCCTCGCATCGTTTGCTTGTCGTCTGATCCGGCGGCATTTCTTTTCAGCTGTCCGATCAAATCTCAGCGTGAGATCAGACAGCTCATGCTTCGTTATCTTTATTGCTCAACATGTGTCACGCTGATCCCTTCCTTCATTCGCTCGCAAGTGCGTGGCACTGCCTGCCACTCTAGCAAGTCTCCTGGGTGCCTTGATATCCTAGTTGATTGGCATTTAGCTCGAGTACTTCGAACGTGAACTCAACCTTCGTAAGAACTCACGGAGTTATCTCGATCGATTTCGTGAGCCTCCACCGTCAATCAGGTATCTCTGATCCCTTCATTTTCTTTGTAAATTAAAATTGTTCCTTTTCAAATATCTATTTTATGGCATGGATTAGAAATTAATTGGATTCGATCAGGTTTGATCGAACCCGATCGAATCAATTTAAGCTTCGATCCACAGTAATCTCTAGTCTCAGTCTGTTTTCCAACTGTAGGCCATGTCTAGGGTTCAGTCTCATCGGCATCTCAGACCACCTCTGTCCCGGGCTTGACCAGTGTTGGTTTGCCCGGGTCAAGCTCCATCTATTGTTGTGTAGGTTGGCCACTAGTTTCACCAGCAAGCCACCTAAAATCCATGCCCTAGCCTATGACCCACAGTGCCCGCCGGGAGACAAAGTTTTGGGCCGGGACCGACCTGTGTCTTGTTTGTGGCCCATTTTCACTCGCCTTCTCATCCGCAGTGAGTAGACCCCTCCACTATGTGATGTCGCTTGCTAGGCCTGTCACGTATCCTATTAAATCAGCTGCAGGGACCGCTTCATCTGTCGTCTGTGTTGGTGTGGGTCCCATCGTCTCAGTGCCGCTCTACCATTGGGGCTTGCCTCTGCTATCATGGGATCTAGTGGGTCCTGCCTTTTTGATTAATTTGTTAACTACAATTTTGATTTAATTAAATAAGCAGAAATAGTTAATTAAATCAAATTTAATTATAGATCTTTAATTGCTCTCATCTTGCAATCTAATATTCCAAATACCTTAATGCTATATCTCATTTTAACCGCAAAAATACAAGGAATATTGTGATGGAATTTAATTTTGTTTTGAATGAGTATTCTTGTTAGTGACATTTAAGACCCTTAATTAATAATCTAATTAACCTTAAATTTCTAACACTCATAACTTTGTACCCCTTGCACCAAACATAGCCAATACATATCTCATTTTGCTCAAGAGAATGCCAAGATTGTTTTGATAGTATTGGTTTTACTGTTTGAAGCGTGATTTGACTAATGACTTTAAGGATAATTCCTTAATTACACTCTTAAACCATATAAATTCAATTAGTTATAGCTTGATCAATTTAACTTCAAATTAAGTGACCCAAGATTCATTTAGATCAGGAGAATGTGTAGATAAATAAACTATAAATTTATTTAAGATTTGGTTTTTAGATTTCTTAATTAGTCCTAATCACTCTAAATCTTAATTAGTAATTATTAGCATAATTAGTGATCTAAATTTAGAAATTTAAGTTATTGTAGACTCCTAGAATATAGTAGAACACCTTAGTAAAATTATTTTTATATTTCTATGATTAATTTCACTAATCACTCACTAATCATATCAAACCCTAATTTGGGCGTAGGTTAAGCAAATGAGGTTCAAATTGGGTATAATCCCAGTCATAGTACTCAATATATTATGGAAAAGTTAGTCACTGAGTTTGCTAAATTTGGATATCATTTGGAAAAGTTAAGTTTTTGAACCTTTCTTAAACCTCCAAATTTACATATTTGAACCCCAATATTGTTTTAGCCATAACTTGGCCAAATAATCTCAAAATGTAATGATCTTAGACTCTATGGAATTCTTAAATAGTAAAAAACATAAGTATAATAAAAAAATTATATTTACCTAAGTAAGATAAATAATATACTCCTAATGAGCTAAAATTTTATTTTGAGCTCATAAGGCTTAATCCTTGGCTGATTTAGGTGTACTTACTGTCTATTTTTATATTAGATAGTAAGTAACCATTTGACATTAATAAATTTTAGTTTATAACCCTAAATCAAAAAATTGTATTTTGACCCTTATGTGCGGGCAAAATGGTCATTTTGCCCAAAACTAGGTTTAAGCATTCTTAAGTTTTAGAAATCTAAAATATTCATTCTAATCAATAAATTAAGTGATTAAGAATCAATTTTAGAGTATTTAGGCTCATTTGATTAATCTTAAAATAAACCCTAATATTTCCCTTAAGAAATCCTTAAGTAATTCTTAAATTCATAAAGTGGAATTTAATCCACACTATGTCATCTCTAAATCTTCTTTATCATTAAATAAATATAGTTAAGATATAAATAACTTTAATGTTTAATAATTGAATAATTTCCTAAGCTTTCTTTAAGTAGCTTCCTTCCTTTAAATCTTAGGAATTTCCTTAGGAATTAGATGCAGATTTATGTTAGAGTTCATTTATTGGGTAAATGGATTACTCAATTGATGAAACCTTGGTTTTATTAATTTCGAGATTTCTTCCCTTATTATAATTATTTTGTATTTAAACTTTAGTTTAAGAATAGGAATCCATCTTATTAAGTTTGACTTTACTTAATAAGATAACCTTAACTTATAATTTGTGAGAGTTGGGCTTAACTTCACCCTTAGTCTTTAGAACCTATTGGATTAATAGGTTAAACCCCAATATTTGGAGTTTAATCTCTTAATTCCTCAATCTTGATTTATCTTATTAAGTTTAAATTATTCAAAAAGATTTAAGGGAGAATATTTACCAAAGAAGAGATAGTGTGCAAATTATAGTAGAGCTTGTACAAATTAAAGCATCCTCTTAGATAATTATGCAAAGAGTCAAATGCATTCATTCAAAATTAGGGTTATGTTAAGATAGAATTGGATTATTGTATATTCATCAAATTCTAGTTTAACATTGGTTTCATTATTTTATTTTATATCTTTAAAACATGCTGATTGTAGATCAAAATGGAGATTTAGAAGAGCTAGAACAAATTTTTTATGATTTAGTTATTAGCAATTTTATGTATATTAATGTTACATAAGGCCAAAGATATCACATGCTATAGGATTTGCAAGTATATTTTCTATAGTCTTAGAAGTGCATATTAAAGGACAACAAAGTAAATTTTATGATACCTGAGAGATATTTTTGGTATAATACTTTATTTTTGGAGACAATTATCTAACACAAATAAGATATATAAATTCAAATATGTTTGGTGATGCAAATATTTGGAAGTTATATTTATGCTTTCTATATACCTTCACAAGGGAGCAATATTGTTGTGGTCTAAGCAGTATAAGTATACTTTCTTATTGACTATAGATGCTGAGTGTATTTTAACTATTGAAGGTTGCAATGATGGAAGATATATATTATAGTAGAAAAATTATGTGAAGCTTATCGTAAATGAGAGTGCTAACATATATTAAAGAATGATACATTCCACTCTAGATTAAAACACCTAGAAGCTGAATAACATAGATTTCAGCACATTGGAACAAATGTTTTGTAGCAAAATATAGTACGCACTAGCTAGAGTAGTTCAGATGTTTTAAATAGGAACCTACTCAAGAAATATTAGAAGACTTTAAGGGGAGTGTGTCTTTACAAATACTTGCTTGGTATATTAGAGTGGAAGAATTGTCAAGTCTATACACCCTTTTTCTATTGATGTGCCAAAGTGCACGTGCGAGACAAGCCATGTGCGCAGCACTTATGTGCACTCAAGAATTCAAGTCACCATTTATACAGAGAAGTGGGCGTTTGGGTGTGCCCAAAAACCAAACAAAGTGGGTCTCAATCAAGGGGTGCCCAAATGTACTTGAAGACTCATTCAGATGGGTGGGGGTTTTAGAAAATGCAAACACACACTGCTAAAGTATGATCATGCATTGTGCTATCTATTTTTGTGCGAGGAAACATGTCCAAACACTAGTGAGTCTATCTAGACACAACACTACCACACGCATTTGTAACAACAAGCACATAATTAGTGAGACAATTGGCTCGTGCTCATGCTTACGCACAATGGAACTCTTACCAAAGTGTATTGAGACTTGCATGTTGGAGCGCATGGATAGAACAAATTTGATATGCAAAAATAAATGGTAAAGTAGAAGGCTACCTCCCAAGCATGATCTAACTCATGCCAATACAAGCAATCACAGTGTTGGAGATTGCATGCTGACAATGAATGTGTGCAAAGCAATCATTGCCATGCGCCCACGCACTTGTAGATCAACGTCAAGGAACACCATGATAGAGGCTATATGCATGCATCATGCATGCATGCATGCATGCATACATACATACATACATACATACATACATACATACATACATCCATACATGCTTTTATGTATATATATATATATATATATTAATGTAGTGAATGTTTTTGGGTAGTATTGGCTCTATTGTTTTTTTTTTATTTAGGGCTTTCCAAGTAAATTTTTTATACTTTTGTGTAGTTCTATAATTTTCTGTGTTTTATTTTGTAGCGATTACCTTGTTCCTTTGAAAACGTTTCACCGAGATAGGGGTTTATTTATTCATGCTTTGTTGCTATTGATTTGTTTGTTGTGGGATCCTTGTTCAATTTTTCTATGTTGACATGCTAACATCAACCTTGTGCTTTTAAAATTTTAAAATTATGTATTAGCTTTGGTGTTGGTCTAGGAGTGCTATTTATATAGTTATTTAATGAGTTTCTTAAGATTTTCCTAATTTTTTTCCTATTACAACTATTTGTTAGGCATGGTACGGTTTGGCTATGCTCATGATTATACAACTCTTATCATTATCAATATATATATATATATATATATATATATATGTGTGTGTGTGTGTGTGTGTGTGTGTGTGTGTGTGTGTGTGTGTGTGTGTGTGTGTGTGTGTGTGTGTGTGTGTGTGTGCGCGTGTGTGTGTATGTGCATATGTGTGTTTAATTCCAAGTAGTTTATGCTAAGAGATAAAAAAATTTTGTTAGGGATACTAAACCAGTTGATACATGAAGAACCATCTTTAATTTACTGCATTGGTTTGCAAATTCTAGCATATTCTTTGCTCCAGAGACATTGATGTCCAAAGCCACATCATATCTAGACAAAGATAAGAATATAAATGAATTTACACCAAAAACATCATTAAGCAATATTGATGTCCATTTCTAAGAAAAGCATTTGTAATATTAAAGTAATTATTTTCTTTATCACCTCTCACAAAAATTAGTTGTAGCAGCCACATTGACAACAATGTCAATCTCATTCCATAATGTTTCTCTAAGACAATTGTCATTAATCCCTAAGTTTTCATAAATAATATCCCCTGCAACTGGAAACACTTTTCTAGATATAAGGGAATCAAAGTCCTTCCCATGCTTCTTTTTCAGAGAATCAAACAAATCATTTGCAATCACCTGATGATAAATGAAGGCATTAAATTTTTAAATAGTAAATTTATAATATTTAGTAAAAGTAATACAATTTTCAGTATGTCATACCAATGATTAACAAAAATGATTGAACAAAATGCAAACTTAATGCTCATATAGATATATTAATGCTCAATTAAGTTAAACTTAGACTTAAATATTTGCATTTAAATAGTTTTCTTGAATTACTTAAAAGCTTTTAAACATTAGAAAAAAGGGTAAAGCATGATTGAATCTATTTTTAAGCAAAATAAACATCAAATATATATATGACATTTTCTTCTATATTTAAGAAAATACTCCTATAAAAACTTACCAAATGTTAGCTATAAACATCATATATATTTAATTGCTACTAAACATATAATAAAGATGGAAAATATTTTGATACCTTCAGTGATACTCCTCACTTTTCCTAAGTAATTAAATACTTCTAATGAATTTATAATCCTGATTCTGATAATTAAATCTCAATTAAAATTAATTTAACACTGAATATAAAGTCTTAATAATAAATAATTGGACTCTGAACGGAGTATTCTTAAAATAAAGTATTATACTGAATATTTTCATATTCAAAATATATTATACTAATAAAGTAAAACTTAATTATATTTATATCTTTGTAGTAAAATTTGATAAGGCATTGACCGACCTATTAAATATATTTATTTATTTATTTTGTTACACCTAACTTCCTCTCTTTCTTCCGTTCCCAATGTTTGGCAACAATACTTCCATCAAATTATATATATTTTTGTTTATGAAGAACGGAAAAAAAAGTATTCATGATTAATAGAAATTTTTTTTTTAATTTTTGATAATAAATCTTACAAAAAAATGTATTCAACCAAAAATAATCTATTTACACATTAGATTGACACATCATCTATATATTTTGGTGTATATTAGTGTTTAAATGTAGCAATACTCTTTTTTATATTATGGGCGGCAGATTGATTGCTACACATAGTATAGATCAAAATATACAGATGAGATGTCAATCCAATGTATAAGTAGATCAATTTCTATCGAACGTGAATAGCTTTTAAATTCTCATATATTAATAGCATTTTTGGAGAGAAAAAAATAGGCACATAAAAAAAAAAAAAGGTATTTGTATATTATATGCATGCAAGTATATATTTAGACCTCATTTTGAACACGATCTGCAGCCAACTTTGCATCATTTGCCCTCACAAGCAGGAAAAGTTTCTTCACATTTGGCTGAACTGTGAGGACCTTATCAACAAAAACTAGAAGCACAGAAATATTACTAAATCATATATATGTATATTAGTAAATAAGAAGATGTTGTTAGAGATGCTTACTTTTTGCTAGAAATCCAGTGGAACCCGTAACAAAGATGCTCTTTTCCTTCAAGTACTCAACTATGCTGCCAATCTCCATTAATTGTGCAAAAGAAAGGAATCGGATGCCACAGCTAAATTTTAAATAAGCTTTATGTAGTATTTATAGGTGCAGATTCTCTTTGACAGAATTCCCTTTCAGGATTTAGGGACTAAATAGAATAAAAAATAATTATTAAATTTATTTTTATTTGTGAGGATTATAAAAATACATATTTTAAATCTTAAATTCTAATCATTCATATTTTTTTTTTAAATATTTAGGACATTAATATTATTTAGAAAAATGCTACCTTTACACTATCATATACACAATCATATTCATCACCAATCAAAAAAAAATTTTTCTATTTTTTTTATTTTTTTCTTATACATTATTCCAAACAAAAAGTGAATTCCATCAATCATATATTTACACATAGGATTGCCACATCATCCTCATTCTAATGTGTATATAATGGTGTAAATATAGCAAAATCCTATTATTTATTCCGACTCTGTGTGATTGGAGCATGCATTTCATGCGGTTCATGAATCCGAATCAGCACGTAATTTCTAGAAAAAGGTAGAAGAAGAAAAAGGATGAACTGTTCTCTGAAGAAGCACACGTCAGTTCCTTGCCTATCTTTTTTGTTTTTTCTTACTTTAAGTTACTTCGGTGGCTAAGTTAAATGAATATTGTAATATTGCATTTTATATATTATTTTTATAAGACTCTATATAGTTGTTTACTGCATGCAAAAGCATTTCATTTAGGCACCCCCCCCCCGTAAGCACGGTAGGCGTGGACGGTAGCCTAACCACTGCTCTTAGGTGGCCATGAATATTTATTTAGTATTGCTAATTGATGTTTCTTAGAGCTTTGACAGCACGACAGCAATGGGGTTTACGGTGACGATCAACTGCTTATCTCGCGTTTCATTAGTCGCGTAATTAGAATAGTAATGCTGTGATGAGTGCTAAATTCATATTATCGCATTAGAAATCTGTTGACTTATATTTCAAAACCTGTATTCATTTGCTCTAATTAATATTAATTACTTGATAGTTTTCGGGGCTTGCATCCAATGCAAATAACTCAATTTTAGAGGTGCGGAGATTATTTGATCGCTGAGACTCACCGAAGCAAATACAAAAATACTAACATAAGCAAGAAAGTAAACATATCACAAATAAACAAAAGTATACAAACATACAAATACAAATATATATGTGAAAAATTCAATAATAAAAAAAACTATTGAATAACACCACCCCAACGAAACATACTATCAAAGTTGAATACAGAGTTATAGAGAGCCGAATGAAGGAAATAATTAATGCCTTGAATTCCTCTTCTTCTCCAAGATTTTCCCTCTTCTTCTCCAAGATTTTTCCTTCTAGTTCTCTCTCTAGAGCTTTAGGTTTTTTAGCCACCAAAGAGCTCCCACAAAAAAATAGCACTTATTCAATCCGAGCACATTTTATATAGGGCTTCAATAAAGCTCCAAAATGCCTTAAACAACCCTTAGCACACGTCACACCCTTGTAAAATTTCGTAGGCACCTGGGTAGCTGCCTTACTGTCTGCATCGTACTACCTAGCGCCCAAGGGTGCGCCTGGGAGCCTAGCTTACTTTTATAAGCGAACCCCACAAGAGAAATGTGGTCTTTCTAGAAACCACTAAAATCCAAGATACATAAGTGCAGGATATCTTCGAGAACTTGGTTGACACGTTCTATTTGTCCATCAATTTGAGGATGGAAGGTAGCGTTCATGGCTAAGGTAGTTCCCACGTCTTGATGTACCGCTTGCCAGAATTTTGACATGAATCTACTATCTCGATCAGAAACTTATTGACTTTGGAATATCGTGAAGTCGGATGATATCTTTGATATAGATATTTGCTAACCTTTCCACATAATTGGTTTGATGCATAGGAATAAAATGAGTTGACTTGGTTAATTAACCAACTATTACCCAGATCAAATCAGCTCCAGATCTCAACTTCAGTAAACCCATGACGAAGTCCATAGATATATCGAACCACTTCCATTCCAGAGAATGAAGGAGTCCTCCAGGCCTTAGGTGTTCGACCTTAACATGATCACAAGCGTGACACCTTGTGATGAATTATTCCACGCTAATCTTCATACCAGGCCACCAGAATGATTACTTTAAAGGTTGATACATTTTTGTGCTTCTTGGGTGGATCTGATATCTAGAATTATGACCTTCATCGAGAATCTCTTGATACATGGATTTGAAAATCCAGAGATAATTTCCTTGATAAATTATATTTCCATGTAGTTGCAGATCATGGCAATGGCCACCTTCAATTTCAACCTTGAACTTTAGATAGTCCTCATCTTTAGTCTGAGAGATGAAGACATCTTTGTGAAATGTTGGCTCTATAGAACTTAAATGAATCATCTCATTGAGCATATCACCTCTGACAGGCTCAATGCACAGTTTACAAAATTCATCCATGATAGGACTTTCGGTAATTAAGGCACATAAGGTATCACGAAGACTAAGAGCATCAGCCACAATATTTATCTTGCCGGAATGATACTGAATGTTCAAATCATAATCATTTATCAATTCTAACCATCTTCTCTATCGATAATTAAGTTTGCACTGAGTAAAGATATACTTTAAGCTATGATGATTGGTAAAGATCAAACATTGAACATCGTAGAGATAGTGACACCAAATTTTTAATGCGAAGACAATGACATCAAGTTCTAGATCATGCACTGGATAATTCTTCTCATGGGGATTAAGCTAATGAGAAGCCTATGCGATCACATTTCTTTCTTGCATTAATACACATCCTAATCTGACTCTAGATGCATTTGTGTATACCTAATAGTCTAAACTATATTTTGGCAGTATGAACACTTGGACAGTTGAGAGTGCATATTTTATTGCTTGGAATGTTTCTTCACACCCAAAACTCCAAATAAAAGGTACAACCTTCTAGGTTAGCAGTCAACAAAGAGGCGATCTGAGAAAAGCCTTTGACAAATTTTCTGTTGTAACTGACTAATCCCAAAAAGCTCCGAACATCAGTTATTGACTTTGGCTGTGACCAATCTCGAACAGCACTAACTTTTTTTTGATCAACTCTAATGCCTTGGGCATCGACAACATGACCCAGAAATGCCACTGAGTCATGCCAAAACTCACACTTGGAGTACTTAGCAAAGCTGATGACTGCACAGTTCTTCTAATACGATACTTAAGTGGTGTTCATGATCCACTTCTGTGGGGTTCCGTACTTTCCCGCGGCTACGTTAATAATGATATTAGCGTAACTGCGGAGAGTACGGTGCTCCACTCCGGTGGCAAATCCCCAACTCAAGTAGAGTCAGGTAGGACCCAACTCGCCTTAAGCCAAGGACTTGTCACCCTGTAGGAGAACTATGAACATACATCAATACAAATCAAAGTGGCGAAAGCAAGAAATAGCATAATATAACATCTACAGGCATAACATAGAATAAAAGAGTAAAAGAAATAGTAACTCAGAGCAAATGCAAAAAAGTAAATACATTCAAAATTTAATTATTACAAACTAAATTTAATGGAAATAAAGGTCTCTCAATCTCACTGTAAAAAGAGAAAAGCTATCTAAGCAGCAATAGGAAGATCCTCCTTCTGAACGAGCTCCGATCCTGCAGCACTACCGACAAATAACTCTGAATCTGACGTTTGTCGGTATCACAAATGCTAGGGCCCCAGCCAACAAAAGAAAAATGTTACAGTTAGATAATTGTCTAAGTACATTTTAGGCTATTTAAGTGAACTGAATATTTAAGATATCACAGTTAAAGGTTTTAAACATGCAAGCATTAAAAAGTGCAATAAGCTACAAGAATAGGGTAGCTATAAACAAATCATTTATAGCTAATCAACAGGTATGTAAAATAATATATAAAAATAATAACTAAACATGGTGAGGTTAAAAGCAAAAGTAATTGCAACTACTAAAATAAATCTAATCCTAACATGCTTATGATCACATGAAGACATGCTAAGTATAATAAGAACAAAGGTGCTGAAAAAGACATACAATTCTAGCATCCTAAACATGCCAATATTTAATACTAATCAATAAGAGCATATATACAAACATGCAGATTGACATGAAAAAGGCCACTGAGACATGTGGCAAAAGTAAAATAAGTATATATATGAACAAAATGTAAAGATACTAAAATATGTGACAAAGCAAGTCAAGCACTAAAAGAAAGGCCACTGAAGCATGTGGCAAAGCAAAACAAATACTGACAACTGAACTAAAGTAGCAATAAGCCTAAGACATGGTGCTGTCATAATAGAACAAGCCATATAGGGCCTCTGAACTGAAAGTACAATATGTATCCATCCTAGGCATCCACAGAGCTAGGTCCGAGTTGAATTTATAGAATAAGATATGTATCAATCCTAGACATCTGTCGAGCTAGGTCCAAGTCTATTCTATAACAAAATTAGAACTAAAGAGGCAGACTATGCTAGGACATACTCTACTAATTGAAAGCACTAAAAGAACTGAATGAATGCTATGCTTTACAAATAATAACTTAGGATGTAGCTTCCATATCCTAAGTTTGCTTATCATGCTCAAGGAACAAGGCTCAATATTCAAGGTGTATAGAGAAATCAAGTCAAAGTAAGCAAGAGACTCAATCTAGACTCATGTGATATCCATTGTTATCTACTTTATCCAAATCTAACTATTCTGAGAAGATACAAGCTTAGGATCTCCAATATCCAGCTATCGAGTAAGATCTCAGATTTACGACCTTAATATTAATATTAGAACTTAATAAGTTCTAATTCATAATCATATGAAGACTATAAAGATATAATAGTGAATGAATCAATGACTTAATTATTAATATTTTCCTCTCTGAACCCAAACTTGATTAAGTGAATTAAGATTAAGGGTTCTGGACTCAAACACCACTTTGGAGTTCAAATCCTGAATCAAAGGTAGTATCCTTAGTAAGGATCTATGGTTCACACTTTAAAAACCCAATTTAAAGGTAAAGAATCATATAAGCTGAAGGATTCAGAAGCTATGATCTTAATGAAAGGTTACTATACTAGTTATAAGATAAAATAATTGATAAGAACTAAGAATCTAAGATATATATTCAATCTTTAGGGTAATTACATTATCTTGTGGATTGAATCAATCCTACACCCACATGGAAGATTGCAAAGAAATTAAATAATAAATCACTTAAGGGATTCGAAATGGAGGTAGTTCAATTTAATCAGAAGATCTAAAGTCTAAGATCAAAGATTTAAGATCTAAGATCTAATATTTGATCACTTTAGACTTAAACTAGGTTTGGACTTAGACTTTTACCAAGGTGTTTCTGTTAGAATCCAAGCCTATGGATTAGCTTAATTAAGTCATTAAATAAAGATCTAATATTTTAAGATAGTTAGACTTAATTCTTAAGATGAGGTGGGTTTTGAGTACTCTTAAGATCTTAATAAGTACTAACTTAAGGTTTCCTTACTTAACAACCATATTATTACATGAGATTGTAGAAAGATACTAACATTCTAATTAGAAGAATTTTACTGAAATTTGATGAAAGGGATGCTTAAACACATTTTGGTCAAAATGACTAAATTAACCCTTTTAAGGCTAAAAATGGGATCTTAAGATTTAATTATCCAAATTGATTCAAATCTATTTTAATGAGTACCAACATAGTTAATGAAGTAGTAAATACACTTATCTTAGGTTTTGGCAACCTAATTAGTTTAATTAATACTAATAACATATTTAAGCTAATAAAGGTGAATAAGGAAACTAGGGCATTTTAGAGTGATCCAACCTCATTTATACACTCTAATATACTTAAGAAGACATTAGGGACTTATTTTACCAAAATCAAAGGCTTAAATAAGGTTTAATTTACTAATCCTTAATTAGGGTCATTAAGGGGTGATTAATAAGGTTAGGGTTTCTAAATTACTTCTAAGGGTCTATATAGGTTCCTTATGGTCTCTTGAGCAATCAGAGACCTTAATCAACATTTTTGGATATTAATTGAATTTATTATGATTTAATTAAAAATAGAAAAGGATTAGGCAATTATTTAAAATTTAACCATTGGATCTTTGATTTTATTTTATATTCAGGTTACTTGTATTTTTCTAATTAAAATGGTATATTAGATCATACCATTTGGATGAGTATAGCTAAAGTTATTTAAATAATTTAATCCATATTTTTATTTAAATTAAAATCATAGGATTTATTTTCTGAATTAATTCCCTTAAGGAATTTAATTCAAAAATTATATATTATTATGTCGGCCCAATTTTCAAAAGGCGCGGGTCAGGGTCTGACCTAGCCCGAAGTGCCAGTGCTTCGTCTTTGCGGAGACACCCGACACCCGAACCATAGGGTTCACTTCCAGCACCAAATGCTCCATGCTCTGACCACACCACGCCAAGATCTCGACGGCTACACCTTTAGGGACTGAAGACGCATCATCTGAACCCAAAATCCCCATCTGGGATGCACCGGATCGTCAAGGTGCTATTCGGCCGAGACGTCCTCTTACGGCGCACCTGTGAGGATCAAATTCTTCCCATAGAGCTGACGAAATGAGCTGAGCTCTATACCTACGCATTCAGGGATCGAAGGGACATCGATTGGGCATCTAACTTAGCCATGAGCATGGAGGAATCAATGGGGTGCTACTCGTGGCATTTCACAGACATAGGCTCGCTTTGAGTCGATCAATCTTAGTCATATTGATCGATCAGATCGAGCCCAATGATTGCAATTAGTTTGCAATCACCTCAGGAGGCTTTAGGGATTGAAGGTAGGGCTCAAAGCCTCAGGTAGATGCCGGCATTCACCGCCTTAAGGATCAACTGGCAGTGCACATTCAGACGGGATTACGTCATCTGGTCCAATTCCAGTTCCCACCAGAGGGCTTAGACGCTTTCTAGGGAGCTAAGATAAGGTCATATCACAACATCTAAGGTTAATTCAGTGCGAGTTGAGCTGAAACTAGCTCGACAGAGGAATGGGATCAAAGGCTGTACCTGAGCTGGGAAAATGGCTGCGATTGGGACGAAGAGAAGGACTCTGAGTACTCCAGACAGTTACAGAAGCAAGCTGGGGGTCTGAACACCAAACACACACCCACTATCAGCAGTTCTCTACATAGTCAGTCTGACGGATAGGAAGAAAGTGCATTGATTTGGTTAAGCGGTCTACTATAACCCAGATTACATCGGCACCAGATTTGGTAATAGGCAATCCCATAACAAAATCCATAGATATATCGAACCATTTTCATTCTGGAATTTCTAATGGGTGCAGAAGACCACCAGGTCTTTGGTGCCCGACCTTTACTAAATTATAAGCATGACTTTTGGCCACAAAATCGACCACATCCTTTTTCATGCCTGGCCACCAAAATGATTGCTTTTGAGCCTGGTACATCTTAGTACTGCCTGGGTGAATATGATATCCATAATTATGGCCTTCAATTAACACTTCACAATGCATGGACTTAGGAATCCACAAATGATTACCTTGATAAATTATGCCATTCTGCAACTACAGGTCATGACGAAGACCACCTTCAATATCTGCCTTGAACTTCAGATAATCATCATCTTGTGTCTGCAAGATAGAGACATCTCTGTGGAAGGTAGGTTCCACATTAATATTTACCAAAAGTGAACTTAGCATATTGCCACTCACTAGAGAAATTTAAGGCTTATAAAATTCTTGTTCTAAGGAACTGGAGACGATCATAGATAATAAAGTAGCACGACGACTAAGAGCATCGGCCACTACATTTGTTTTTTTTGGGTGGTATTGAATACTGAGGTCATAATCACTGATGAGTTCTAACCATCTTCTTTGATGACAACTTAGTTCTCTTTGAGTGAAGATATACTTCAAGCTTTGATAATCAGTGAAAATTGAACACTGCACTCCATATAAATAGTGATGCCATATTTTCAAGGAAAAGATTACAACGGCAAGTTTGAGATCATGAACTAGATAATTTCTTTCATGTGGCTTTAATTGGCGAGAAGGGTAAGCAATTACCTTACCCTCTTGCATTAATACACAGCCTAGACCGATTCCAGAGGCATCGGTGTATACCTGATCGTCTAAGACTTCTTTGGGCAGGACGAGAACTAGAGCAGTAAATAGTGCATCCTTCAAAGTTTGAAATGCTTCTTTGCATTCCGTACTCTAAATGAACATAATGGCTTTCTGGGTTTACTTAGTCAAAGGCAAAGTGATCTGGGAAAAGCCCTTAACAAACTTTCTGTAATATCCAGTTAATCTCAAGAAACTTCTAATATCGTGACTGACTTAGGCTGAACCCAGTCCTGAATAGCTCTCACTTTACTCTGATCTACACGAATACTCTGGGTATCAACTACATGTCCCAAGATCACAATGGATTTAAGCCAAAACTCACACTTGGAGAACTTGGCATACAACTGATGTTCACATAGAGTTTCTAACACTAGTCTTAAGTGTTCTTCATGATCTCTTAGGGTTTTAGAATAAATGAGGATATCATCGATAAAGATGATCACGAACTTGTCTAAGTATGGTTTCAAAACTCGCTGCATCAAATCCATGAAGATTGATGGAGCATTAGTGAGTTCGAAAGACATCACTAGAAATTCAAAATTACCATAATGAGTATGGAAAGCATCTTTCCTACATCATCTTCTCTTACTCGTAATTGATGATATCCCGACCTTAAGTCAATCTTAGAGAATATGACAGCTCCAGATAACTGGTCAAATAAATCATCAATTATAGGCAATGGGTATTTATTATTTATGGTGACTTTATTTAGTTCATGATAATCTATGCATATTTGCATAGATACATCTTTCTTTTTTACAAACAGAACAGGTGCTCCCCAAGAAGACATACTTGGCCTAATGAAGCCTTTATTCAAGAGCTCCTGCAGCTGTTAGTTAAGTTCCTGCAATTCTTTAGGTGCCATTCTGGATGGTGCTTTAGATATGGGCTGGGTACCCATAACTAGTTCAATAAAGAACTTGACTTCTCTGGAAGGAGGTACACCAAGCAGATCTTCTAGGAATATGTCGGTGAATTCCTATACTACTTTATAATCAGAGAGAGGTGTACTTTCCTTTACTTCGCCCATCATGGTGACAAGGAAAGCATCACATCCCTTACTGATCAATTTTTCAGCTTTGATAGCATTTATTAACGATAACTACGTACTAGTCTTTCCTATAAAAGTCTCAAACTTACCCTGGGACTGGAGAATGACTTTCTTTTTCAAATAATTTATCACATTGTTATTGTCACTGAGCCAGTTCATTTCAAGGATGATATCAAAGTTTGCTAATGGTAGGATGATCAATTCGGAGTTTAACTCCTGACCATTTAATGGAATTTTGATGTTACAAAACTTATTGGCACTTAGTTGGGCTCCAGATGGAAGTCTAATGCATAAGGGTTTTGCTAAGTTGTACAGTTGTGGTTTAAGGACGTTGGCAAATTGTTCAGAAATAAATGAATGACTGGCACCAGTGTCAAACAACACCTTCCAAGGCTGGTCATTAAAGTAAAGTGTGCCTAATCTATTCATACAAATTGCATTAAAAATTTGCAATAATTTAGGTATAGGAAGCAATTAAATAAGGAGAAGTTCAAAAATGTGTACCTGCAACCACATTGTTGTCCTCCGTGACTTCATGAGGGGTTAAAACATAGACTCGCACAGGACCGACAGGACGGTTGTTTGTCTGCC
This sequence comes from Gastrodia elata, assembly GCA_016760335.1. Classification (NCBI taxonomy): domain Eukaryota; kingdom Viridiplantae; phylum Streptophyta; class Magnoliopsida; order Asparagales; family Orchidaceae; genus Gastrodia; species Gastrodia elata. Next base: position 112,762,160 of record CM028669.1, read on the forward strand.
TCTTGGGGTTATTCTGGGACTTAGGAGTAGATGGCTGCGCTGGAGCAGCTTCAGGTGCGGGGGCTAGCATTATGGCCAAATTTGGCTCTCTCCTGTTTAGTGGAGTAGCCCTGAACACCTGGTTCTTCCTGATATGGTTTCATTGGAACTCCATCCACTATTTCTATATGAGCACACTTGTAGAACTTGTGGCCTATACGTCCACAATTGTAGCTTTTATGGCCAAAGTGATAACACTTGCCATATGGATGAGGCCTGTTACAGCCTTGAATGGGTTCAGTAGTTGGTGCATCTTCCAGTTGATAGACTTTTGCAAAATTTGGCATGTGCCTCTTGAAGGTTTCATGCTGGTTTGAAGTTGGTTGTGCCTTCTACTTGAGATCCTTTTCCGATTGATGATGCCCAATCACCTCTGCTGTTTCCACCAGTTCAAAGAAGATAGTTAGGTGGAGTGGAACGATCTGATCCTTTAATGAATCTCGAAGTCTACAGAGAAAGTGGTGGCACTTAGCCGGTTCAGAATGAGTCACTTATAGAGCAAAGTGAATCAACCTACGAAATTCCCTTTCGTAGTCAACAACGGAACGACTCCCTTGAGTCAACCTTATAATCATGTCTGCAATAATGTTTTGTGCAGACGGGGGAATGAATTCAGTCTTGAATGCTTCAACAAACTCATCCAAAGGGATGTCCTCCAATTCATAGTCAATGAACTTGGTATTCCTGACCTACTCCCACCAATGCTCTGCTTCCGCATGAAATAGATGTGTAGTGAGATGGGCGACTTCAAAATTTGGGATCTTTAGACTATTAAAATCCTTTTCCACTGCTTTCAGCCAGTCGGCTATGTCCATTGGCGATAGGTTCCCACCGAAGGTGGAATGCCTTAGTCTTAAGAAATTGTGGAGAAGACTATCCATCGAGTGATGGAAAGGGAATGTATGTTTTGAGTAAGGATAGTCGAAATAGCAATAGCGACTGGAACATAATGATCACTCAGCATCTTCTGCATGACAATCGCTTGTTGGGCTTAGTTTTTGTGGCGCCCCACCCCTTAATCCACAAAGATTAATCCAAGGGTGGAGTGTCACTCTAATTAATCCCCTCACTTATCATTGGATTAGGATAAAATCCACAATCCATCTGATTAGGGAAGGAATAACACAGAATTAACTAACAGTCGCTATCTACTAAATCATATAGTGTGCGGAAGCAAATTAAAAGTGGATGATATCCAGGCATCACAATATAATAAGTGTAAAACATAACTCAGAATATAAGCATATAATAATCCAAACACGCAGTCATAGGTACCTATACTATTAGAATATTTAAAGTTTAAACAAATAAAAGAGAAAATACCCTCATCCTCACATACAAAATAAATAGCTAAATAGCCTCAGGTCCAAGCTGCTGCTCCTCCTCCAAGTAAGGCTTCTCCTTAGGTACTACAACCTCAATCAGCTCTAAACCTGACATTGTTGGTTTCACAATGTAGGGCCCCAGCCAAAAAGAGAAAAATCTTATGTTAGACAATTGTCTAAGTATATTTTAGGCTGATACATTTTTATGTATTTTATAATATCACCACTTTACGTTTTCTAAGCAACAATACATCAAAATAGGAGCGACTAGTAGTACAATAAGAAGAGGGAAAAGCTAACAACAACATTTATAACTTAAGCAAGAAGGAGGCTAAGGCATGCCTCAAATATAAGTTAAACAGGGTAGGCATATATAAATCACTAAACAAATGCTGAAAGAAAATACTGCATCCTAAATATGCTGGTGATTAAAAGAAATATACAAGTTAAATAAGTAAACTCAATAATGATACATATAATAGCAACAAAATTCTAACATCCTAAAATATATAAGCTGAATAAAGGAATAGCTGACTGAATAAAAATACTGAAGAGTAAGCCAAATAACAAAACTGTACATAAATCTCTGTGTACTAACTGCCATATTAAAAGATTTGGCCAACTTAGCCCCTATATATATAACTATTCATTCCTATAGCCTTTCTAGGCTAGGGTAAAATCTATCCATCCACGTAGCCTTTCTACACTAGGGCAAACATATCTATCCCCATAGCTTTTCTGGGCTATGGTAGACATAACTGGATACACTATATGACTGAAGACGCAGGCAATACTATGCAACATATTTTAGTTGTTTTACTTTTATTTTCATGAACAATTTCAGAAACAACTGAGGAGTCAAGTACGTCTGCAAGACTGTACGGGTCCCAAGCCTAACACACTCTCCTCAATAAGAATGTTAAGCATCCTGATCTTACATTACTCCTGTCCATCGGAGTAACTGTGCACCATAATCCACCATGAACTAGACCCAAAGTCAACTGTTATCCTATTTATTCTAAGTTTTTATTTTCATGCACAGAGTTCTCGTATATGAAATGTCCAAGGAAGCAAGCTTAAATATACAAGGAATGCATAGCGTAAAGTATCAAAATAAGCAAGGGACTCTACTAATATGTGATATCATTTGTTTTCTATTATCCATTCTAACTATTCCTAGTTACATAAGTTCAGGATCACTATTTTCCTACTATCGAGTATAACTTAGAAATTCATCCTTATAAGTTACAAATTATTATGACTAACTAGGTCCTAATATGCTTAATCAGAGTCGACTATAAGAGTTAAATAATAAATCACGACCTAATTAATGAGTTTAGATGTTCTATACTAGGATCTAATCAAAACTACTACACTATAGATTATGGATTAAATATCACATGATTAAGCTTAATCACATAATCCAAAAAGGAATAAGGCCTAAATTCTAAGTTTCATTCTAAAAGTGATCTACAATTTAAGGCCAATCCTATTAAGTAATCAAACTTAATATGATGAATCTCCTATCTAAAAACTAAGGTTAAAAGATAAAATAATCAAAATAAGTTGTAAAATTCTAAAAACTAATAAAACCAAGGTTTCATCCATTGAGCAACCCATTTACCCAATGAATGAACTCTAACCTATGATCTAATCCTAGTCTTAGGAATGGTCCTTATGTGATGTGTGAAGATCCTAAGTAAGGACTTAGAAGGATTTTTAAGTATTTGACGAATTGACCTAAATATTGATTTTTACTCACTTAAAATGATTCTAACATGGTTCTAATACTGCTTTTAGTGTTGTAAGAGACTAATTAAAGGTTAAGAATTCTTAACCTAAATTCTGGACAAAATGACTGTTTTGCCCCTACTTAAAGGCCTAAAAAGTCAATTTTTGATCTAGGGTTTCAAATTAGAATTTCTTAGTTCTAAATGATTTCTTACTATCCAACTTTTTAAATGATTTCTTACTATCCAACTTGAAGATAGACAATAAATATGTCAATTTGGGTGAGAAACAATCAAGTTATGACTTAACTAAGGTTTTTGACTTAAGGGTATTTCAATAATTTTCACTCTACTGAAACCTAATCTTTTATGCAGTTTATTGTTGATGATTGTTCGAGGATTCCATAGAGTCCAAGAACACTGAATTCCGAGTTCGACCGACTAAGTTATTGACGATTCAATTCATAAAGTAGTATCTAATCTGTTTTAAGTATCATTATACCTTAACATTTAACTAAACTTATCACTAATTAATCATGATTAAACTTAATTAATATCTTATTTCTATTTAAATAAAATATTAAGTAATTTAATTACTTATGTGCACAATTACTTTACTAACACATACATAGGTATATGTATATATATATGTATATATATATATATATATATATATATATATATATATATATATATATATATATATGCACCTATAGTTTTATAATTATTAATAAATTGAGTAATACTTTAAGCCTTAATTGGGTGTATATATACATGGATCCATCATTTAATTACTTAAAGTTCCCTATTTTTAGGTATAATTCTATACATACATATATGTATATATGATTAATGCTCCCCATTTTGATATATATTACTCCTTAAATGTTAAATCTTATTAACTAACAAATCATTTTAAACTCCTCTTTTACTACATATAATATAATCGTTTATATATATATATATATATATATATATGTTAATTAAAATATTTAATGACATCAAATTATTTTGATCTAATAATAGCCATTTATTAACTAATTATATTATTAATTAATTTTAAGGTTTACTAGTTTTCTGTTGTATATAAATATACATATATACTATATTTTAATTATTTATACAAAACTAAATGCTTATATTTGAAAGTTCTAACTAGTTTCAATTTTAACCCCTTATTATAGTTATTGTGAATTAATTTTAATCAACTACTTGTTAATAAAATAAACAGAAATACGCTTATAATAATTCAAGTATTATATAAGCCCGTTTATATATATATATATATATATACTTACAAATCCTAAAGTTCTGTTTCTATACTACTAAAATTATAATTGTATACCATAATATAATTATTTAATCTATATAACTAAATCTATGTCTTATTGATAGTATTTACGTTAACTTAACTTGATTCCATACTTAATATTTTTAAGTTTAAGCTATATTAAATAACTTGATTCATACAATTTTCATTTAATTAAACTGACCTAATAATTATAATACTTAAGCTATCTACCTAGAAAGTGCATCTTGATTAACCTAATTAATATTTAATCTTGCTGCCTTAAATATTAATTATATTTGATGCTTATTAATAGATTAATTAAATGCTTAACCTAATTAAATCATCCTGCATATATGATTATATACGTATAGATTTATGTATATGAAGCATAATATATATATATATATATATATAATTTATCCTAATATTTCATTTTCTTTCTCTGCAGGTTTTTCAGAAGTTAATCATTAATGGTTTCATAACATAGGCATTATAATTATATATATATATATATATATATATTTGCATAATAATATGTGATTTAGCTAACACTAATACAGAATTATGTTGCATTATAATGTTATTACACTAATCTAATTACATATATATGTATACCCGTTTACTATCTTTGTACAATTAACAGATTATATTATATATGTATATATAATTATAATTATATCTAATGATTTCTTTGCAGGATAATAATGATGGCGAACCCCACCAGGCCACGTGACACATTCTGGCTGGCCACCGCGCTGCGCGTGGGGCCCACCCGCGGACACGTGGCCGCACCCGAGCGGACGCGGGGCGCGCGCAATACCCACGCGGTCAGCCGACCGAGTCAGTGGGTCCCCCAGCCTCGGGCGCGACGCGTTGAACCGGACAAGCTAGCGGGTCGGGCGGGTCGAGCGGACCCGACCCGAAATGGAGACAGGTGACGCCCCGTCTCCCTCGCCTCTACCCAACGCGATTAGGGTTAGGGTTCGGGCGACGAGCGACGATCGGACTCGATCGATCTCGATCCAGTCCGATCAGAGCCTAATCTACGCATGCAATAATTGAACACATCTTGAATTAGGAGAATCGGAGGAGTTGGTTGTCGGATAGAGGGTACCTGAAGCTTTGACGGCTGCGAGGAACGGCGTTGTGGTCGACTCTTAGGGTTCGAACGGACTTCGATCTAGCAAAAGTGGAGATGGATTAATGCTCAGCGGAGGTCAAATAACCTCTCCTGACGGATTAGCCGAGGTCGGGGAGGGTCCTGGCTGGGCAGAGGCGCGGCGAGCGCCGCGTGTCGCGGCGACATCCGTGAGGGAGAAGAAACGGATCGGACTGTTCGATCTAATGGTTCGGGCGGTCCGGCCCAGATCTGACGGCCGAACTGACGGCGTCAGGAAAAAGTGACGGCGTGGCTAATATCTTGACGGCGCCATTAAAATCAAAAATTTAAATATTATTATAATTTTAATTTATTAATTAATTAATTACAATTCTCATTTATTATTAATAAATTCTGAAATTTCTCAAATATTCATCCTTAGCTAATTGAGGGGTGAGGAACGCAATGACGAGGTCAGATTTTTGATCCGACGAGTATTTTAATTTCCTAGTTCTCGGGGTATTTAAATATTATTAAAATATTCGTCAAAATTTCGACGACTTCCAATTGATACAAAAACTTCACCACTAGCTAATTTGGGGGCAATGAGCACGATGGCGAAGTCCGTTTTTCGATCGGAGGTCAATTTAGATAGGTCAATTATAGGATTTCTAGATTTTCTAGAAATCAGGATTCGATCCATTTGACTCCTGATTTGGACTAGGTCTTAGAGGTTGACTCCTATTGACCTAATTAGTACTTATGATCAAAATTAAGACTGAGATTAGTCCTAAATGACAATGGTAACAACTTGGATTATTACAGTTTTCTTGCGAGGTCGCTACCATTGCCTGTAAATAAGCCACTTCATTGGTAGAACTACTACATGCGACAGTATTCTTGATAGGAGTGACAGCAGGTGGTGATCCATGATTCATTCTAATTAAACAATGCAAATCATATTTTAGAATTTTTTTAAATGAAGACAGTTGATAGATACCAAAAATTTTCATTACTTACTGAGATAAGGGATTACATAAAATTTAAAAAATGCTAAAAAGTATAACTCTATTAGAATCAAGCAAGTCAAAAGATGATAATTGCTCTAACTAATACTCAGACATCCTTAATATACTCAGCCCTAAAGGCTACACAAAAGTCCTCAAATGTCACTTCCTGATGCTTCCTTTCGAGCCTTGCAATGGTGTTGTACCACCAGACTCCTGCGTAATCCAGCATCAGATCCGTCACAATATCCACGTAGAGTAACTCGGGACACTCTATATGTATCAAGATTGACTCCACTCGGCTTAACCACTCCTTTGCGTATATTAGAAAGTCAAGCCCTCAGTACACTGCTTGATGTAGAAGTTTGTCCAAGACTACAGTTTCTCTTGTTGAGACTCCTTCAATCTGCCAGTTACTCTCCTATCTCCATTTGAAACTATAGCTCCAAGCCAACTTGAAGGTGTGCAGATTATAGTCCATGTTAGACTCTCTAGAATCCATTTGACTCTAAGAGGAGAAGTAACTAAGTTTTATTAAATTAGAGATAATGAGATTTTTTTTTTTTGAGATATGAGTATTTTCATTCTACAATTGTTCAAAGAGTTACTGATAATACTATGTTATGGATATTACATATTGATGTTTGCACCTCAAAAGAACGATCCATTAGGTAGAAAGGAATTATTGATCCCATTCTTATACCTTATGGTGTTCTCTGATACCAATTGTGGTGCCCCGTACTCTCCGCGGCCATGCTAATACTAATATTAGCATAATTGTAGGGAGTACGGTGCTCCACTTCAGGTGGTGGCAAATCCCCAACTCAAATAGAGTCAGGTAAGACCCAACTCGCCTTAAGCCAAGGTCTTATCACCCTACTGTGGAAGAACTGTAAACATATATTAATACAAATCAAAGTGGTGGAAGCAAGAAATAGAATAATATAACATCCATAGATATAATATAATATAAAAGAGTAAAAGAAATAATAACCTAGATCAAATGCAGAAAAGTAAATACATCCAAAATTTAATTATTACAACTTAAATTTAATAGAAATAAAAGGTCTCTCAATCTCACTACAAGAAGGAAAAATCTATCTAAGGAGAAGTAGGAAGATCCTCCTCCTGCATCAACTCTAATCCCTTAGCACTAATGACAAACAACTCTGAATCTAACATTTATCGATATCACAAATGTTAGGGCCCCAGCCATCAAAAGAAAAGGTTACAGTTAGACAGTTGTCTAAGTATATTTTAGGATATTTAAGTGTAGTGTCCCGCTCCGTCGCTGCGCGCAAAGCGTTAAAAATCATAATTCGGTGACAGAGCGGTGCGCCACTCGATGAGGAATATCCCATCTCCCCGAAATAGCTGAAAACCAAGCCCATCTGAAGGGCTGCTGACTCAACCTCAATGAGGGTTGAGAGCTAATACTTAAGATAAGAGTAGTATCATTATCCTAAGTATTAAATAAATGCATACATTATATTTAAAATACAATAGGAATCTAATATAGGTATAAGATATCAGCATTTCCATTATACTGATCACATCACAATACTAAGTATAAGTAGCATATAACAGAGTGCAGAAGCTTAAAGTAAACATCCAGAAATATTCATTACAGAAGCTATATGAAAATATTCATCTCAGAAAATAAAAGAAAATACATCTAGAATTATTACAAATATTTACTGAATAACAGACATAGAGTTAAGTACTGAATTGAAAATAAACTAAGTAGAAAAGTAGTGAACCTAGAGGAGAGTCCACTAGTGCTCCACTAGCTCCTCCTGAATCTCCTGGGTAGCCTCCTGGCTTGGCTCAATATTATGCTCAAGATCTAGCAAATTGTTGGATCCCAAAAGTGCCCCATATTAGACAATAAGTCTAACACATTGCAACTAATATAAATAGTTCTAGTTATTCATTTAACATTTACATAATGTAATTAAATATGCAGGAATACTGTAAAGGTAACTGAAAGCATATAACTGTATAAAATTGTACAAAACTAAAGTAAGGTGAAGTAAAGTAAAACTGAACTATAAATTGAATATTGAAAGTAAACCAAAAACAATAATGCATCTGAAACTGAGTAGTTATCTATAAAATTATGCCGAATGACATTGAATCTATGCATCTGAATATGCCACAATACTGTATGCCAGTGATATGCAACCAAAATATCACTGAACTATTATGAGTTGTACGGTCCAATTTATACATACATCTAGTTGGGAACTGCGATGCCAATGCATCCTAAAATTTCCCAGTCAATGTATGCAACATTATGTAACCCATAAATCATCACTGATACTCCTATGTCATCACCGATACTCAACATCATGCTTATGCTCATACTCATGCTTCTAATCTACATGAGGTAAGTCCAGAAACATGCTTAGAAATCTGATAATGAATTCAAGGTCTCCATTGTGTAGAATCCTGCTAAAAGGATTCTGAGTCCTAAATTCTAATTCGATAATTGGTTAAAGTTGAGAATTTACTTAAAAATCATTAGATGGGATAATTGTATATACATATTTAGCACATTTACAAGAAAGGTGGTTCTTAACACTTAGTTTGATTAAGCCACCCTAATGAAGCGATCTTCGATAGGAGGCGTCACCCGATGGCGATTTGTATCTCAAGCTAAGCTATTAAGATACCCAACTTACAATCATACTTAGTATCCTAAATAAGGTGACTTGAATTACTTAGTTTGTTTAAACCACACCTATTGAAGCGATCTTCACTAGGAGGCATCACCCGATGGAGATTTGTATTTTAATCAAACTTAGGGATGAGTCCCTATTTATAACACTCTTAGTCTTGGAAGATTTAATCTAATGGGACTATATTTGTCTAATCCCTCGGGATAGCACCTGATCATAAATCCACATTAGAGTGAATGAACCAATCCTGAATACTACTGAAGGAATCCAGTACTATGGGTATACTATACTACACCAACCAATAATCTGGGTTCAGAAGATTCTATTTAATCGACAAGGATTTATCAAAGCTATTGATCTTTACTCTAAATGGGTGAGTCCTACACAAGTCTCCAAGGGTATGATCAAAAGATCACTTGATGTAGGTTGCTACCACAAGGCATAAGTTCCACTCTAACTACTTTAGGTGATTCCTACCATAAGGTACCAAGTTCAACTTCTAAAGTCATGAAGGATCATCAAAGTTTCAACATCAATAAATTACAAAAGTTCTTTCTACCTCAAGGTATCAATATTTAAGGTCTTTAAACATTTCAAGCACGATCCTAAAGTAAGACCCTTAAGATCTCACTTTTCTACTTCTTAAAGTTTACTTATTAGACTTACGTTAAAGTGAACAGATCAGATGATTAAAATTCATCTGATCCTTTCCAATTCTACAATCATGAGATGAAATCAGAGATCTTATTAGGATTAGATCATTTCATAAATCATTACAATTCTATTGTCCATTTTATGCTAATAGTCTTATATAAGAGAAAATCAATGATCTAAAGTTTAGATTCAGATGATTCAACCATATAGATTTAATATTAACCTTAGCATTTCTAATTCAATGATTTAAGATCAATATAAAATCATATGCATTATTGAATAATGTCAATTAAATTATCTTTCAATCAAGTTAATTGATTAAGTGATTAAGGTTTAGATCTTAATCAAGATAAGTTAGAGTTTAACCCCTAACCCTTCTACCATTAAGACCACATGTTACTTTTAAAGGTCAATGACAAATTAATGTGTTATTAGTGTATTATTGATGTCAAACTTTAGTTTTAGATTAAGTATCATCTAGTTAATCAAGTTATCAAGGTTCTTATGCTTAATTATAGTTTAATGTCAACTAAGCACATTTAAGTGTCCAAATAATGTTAAAGTTTTCTAACATTCATCCTAATATCATGAAAGCATATAAACCTAAAGATGTCATAAGACAAAAAGGTAATTAATGCTAATCAAATTTTAAATCAAACTAAAGGGATTAGCACTTAATCATAAATCTAAAAAGACTTAGGTTTCATACCATTTGGTTATTAAGATATACCTATTCAATGCAAACACTTAAGATTCTATTACTTAGCATTTGGCACAAAATGCATTTAAGGAACATAGTAGGTTTTGAGCACTTAAAAATGATAAGGTTTAAACTTAATTTCCATATAAAATTTTATGCAATGTTCAATTTTAACTAAAATATGTTCATATTTGATATAATTCAGTCTCACTAGGGTCCTATGGACCATAAAATACAAAAATGGAGAAGTTTTGGCCATTTCAGCCAATTCTGGGCAGTTTTAGAAAAATCTGGGCAGTTTTTGCAATTTTGGGCGCGACAGCGTGCTGTGGCGCGCTCTAGCACCCTGCAGCACTTTTGGTGCTGTAGTGCGCTATGGCGCTTCTGCCGCTGCAGCGCGCTGTGGAAGTTTTAGCACTGCAGCGCGCTATGGCAGTTTTAGCACTACAGCGCGCTGGGGCGCTTTTAGCTCATCGGCGCACGGTCGCGTTCTCAGCGTAGCAGCGTGCTGGGGCGCTTTTAGCGCGGCGGCGCGCGGTCGCGTTCTCAGCGCTGCGGCCCGCTGTGGCGTGCTATGGAGCGCTGCAGCCGTCCAACTTACGAAATAACTGTTTAATAAATTTATTTTTGACATTTCCTAAAGTTTTCCTGAATTTCCGCTACTGCCCGCTACAGCGCGCTACGACGTGCTGTAGCGGTCCATTTCGTGAATTACTGTTCAAATAGTTATTTTAATCGATTTCCTAAGTTTTCCATGAAATACCACTGCAGCGGCCTAGATAGCAACTTTGGGCGCTATAGCGCCAGACGGTGATTTTTGCCTAGATGAAACTTGGAAGGCCTATGTTCGAGCTCAATAACTCTCAACCCATAGCATTCCATGAGCGGTGCCATATATCAATGGAAAGGTCTTTCCGATACCTTTCTATCGACACTAAAATCGACATAAAAGGAGCATCCTAGCTATAAAAATAATATGGATAAAGGACAGGATATACAAAATGAGTGAAAATAGAGTATGCATTTTTTGAATAAAAAAGCTACCTCAAATGGCTTCCATACATGTTTATAGATTTCTAAAGATACATTCAAGCATTGTAGTAATATAAAGGAGATAAGGAGAGGAACAAATGGGTACCTTTTATCTTGTGAGAGGAGGAAGGAGACTTGGAAGGCTTAGAGGAGGAATTTCTCCTTCTTCTTCTTCAGCCCAAGACCTAGCAAAGGAGGAGAAGGGAGAGCTGCAGCTTTGCCAAATGGACTTGAAGAAAGAGGTTGAGCTTCTTCTTAAAGGAGGAGAAGTAATGAAGAGTCTAGGGAGAGGGAGGAGTAGAGAGCCATCATGAGCCTAGGGAGAGCATGGCTAAGGGGAGAGGGGTAGGGATGGCCAGCCGAATTTGCATGGGGGCTGTCAGCAATAGAAAATTAGAAAGATATGGGAAATTGCAAATTATGGCATCAATGATTACTAATTTATTTTTTTTAATTTTTCAAAAATTCAGATTTTTGAAATACACTCCAAAAATTCCCAAAAATTCACCCTTAGCTAATTTGGGGGAGAGGAATTCAACAGCGAAGTCGGACTTTGATTCAGACAACTATTTAATTATCCAATTTTTCAGCGCATTTAATTATATTAAAATATTCATGAAAATACGACGACTTCCAAATGCGTCCAAAACATCACCCCTAGCTAATTTGGGGGTGACGATCGCAACGGCGAAGTTGGATTTCGATTTCGAGGTCAAAACAAATACTTTAATTTTCTAATTAATTAAATATTAAAATATTCTAAAATAATCGATTGAACTCCGAGTTCCTCCAAACCTTTAGGGTTTGGTTCTAATTACTAGATAAATTTAATGAAATGATAATTATGATACAATTAGGCTAAAATTAAGCTGGGTAACAATCTTAAGTTGTTACATTAAGTGAACTGAGTATTTAAGATATCACATTTAAGGGTTTTAAAACATACAAATATTATAAAGGTGCAACAAGTTACAAGAATGGGGTAACTATAAGCTAATCATTTATAGCTAATCAACAGGTATGTAAAATAATATACAAAATATCAACTAAATATTGTGAGGATAAAAGCAAATGTAACTGCAACTACTAGAATAAATCTGATCATAACATGCTTATGATCACATGGAGACATGCTGAGAATAATAAGAACATAAGTACTGAAAATAGACATACAATTCTAGCATCCTAAACATGCCAATATTTTTATAGTAACTAATGAGAACGTATGTACAAGCATGCATATTGACATGAAAAAGGCCACTGAGACATGTGGCAAAAGTAAATTGAAGAACATGCATGAGCAAATGTAAAACCACTGAGACATGTGGCAAAGCAAGTCAAGCACTAAAAGAAAGGCCACTGAAGCATGTGGCAAAGTAAACCAAACACTAACAACTGAACTAAAGTAGCAATAAGCCTAGAACATAGCGTTGCCATAATAGAACAGGCCATACAGGGCCTCTGAACAGAAAGTTCAATATGTATCCATCCTAGGCATTCGCAGAGCTAGGTCCAAGTTGAACTTATAGAATAAGACATGTATCCATCCTAGACATCCGTCAAGCTAGGTCTTAGTCTATTCTATAACAAAATTAGAACTGAAGCGATAGACTATGCTAGGATGTACTCTACTAACTGAAAGCACTAAAAGAACTGAATGAATGCTATGATTTTCAAATACTAACTTAGGATATATTTTCCATATCCTAAGTTTACCTATCATGCTCAAGGAACAAGGCTCAATATTCAAGGTGTGCGGAGCAATCAAGTCAAAGTAAGCAAGAGACTCAATCTAGACTTATGTGATATCCGTTATTATGTACTTTATCCAAATCTAACTATTTTGAGAAGATACAAGCTTAGGATCTCTAATATCCAACTATCGAGTAAGATCTCAGATTTATGACCTTAATGTTAATATTAGAACTTAATAAGTTCTAATTCATAATCATATGACGACTATAAAGATATAATAGTAAATGAATCAATGACTTAATTATTAATATTTTCCTCTCTTAACCAAAATCTTGATTAAGTGAATCAAGATTAAGGGTTCTGGACTCAAACTCCACTTTGGAGTTCAAATCCTGAATCAAAGGTAGTATCCTTAGTAAGGATCTAGGGTTCACACTTTAAAAACCTAATTTAAAGGTAAGGAATCATATAAGCTGAAGGATTCAGATGATATGATCTTAATGAAATGTTACTATACTAGTTAGAAGAGAAAATAATCGATAAGAACTAAGAATCTAAGATTAATATTCAATATTTAGGGTAACTACATTATCCTGTGGATTGAATCAATCCTACACCCACATGGAAGGTTGTAAAGAATTTAAATAATAAATCACTTAAGGGATTCGAAATGGAGGTAGTTCAAATTAATTAGAAGATCTAAAGTCTAAGATCAAAGATTTAAGATCTAAGATCTAATATTTGATCACTTTAGACTTAAACTAGGTTTGGACTTAGAATTTTACCAAGGTGTTTCTGTTAGAATCCAAGCCTATGGATCAGCTTAATTAAGTCATTAAATAAAGATATAATATTTTAAGATAGTTAGACTTAATTCTTAAGATGAGGTGGGTTTTGAGTACTCTTAAAATCTTAAGATCTTAATAAGTACTAACTTAAGATTTCCTTACTTAACAACCATATTATTACATGAGATTGCAGAAAGATACTAACATTCTAATTAGAAGTATTTTACTGAAATTTTATGAAAGGGATGCTTAAACACATTTTGGTCAAAATGACCAAATTACCCTTTTTAAGGTTAAAACTGGGATCTTAAGATTTAATTATCCAAATTGATTCAAATCTATTTTAATGAGTTCCAATATGGTTAGTGAAGTAGGAAATACACTTATCTTAGGTTTTGGCAACCTAATTAGTTTAATTAACACTAATCACATATTTAAGCCAATAAAAGTGATTAAGGAAACTACGGTATTCTAGAGTGATCCAACCTCATTTATACGCTCTAATATACTTAAGAAGACATTAGGGACTTATTTTACCAAAATCAAAGGCTTAAACATGGTTTAATTCACTAATCCCTAACTAGGGTCATTAATGGGTGATTAATAAGGTTAGGGTTCCTAAATTACTTCTAAGGGTCTACATAGGTTCCTTATGGTCTCATGAGCAGTCAGAGACCTTAATCAACATTTTTGGATATTAATTGAATTTATTATAATTTAATTAAAAATAGAAAAGGATTAGGCAATTATTTAAAATCTAACCATTGGATCTTTGATTTTATTTTATATTCAGGTTCTTTGCATTTTTCTGATTAAAATGGTATATTAGATCATACCATTTAGATGAGTATAGCTAAAGTTATTTAAATAATTTAATCTGCATTTTTATTTAAATTAAAATCATAGGATTTATTTTCTGAATTAATTTCCTTAAGGAATTTAATTCAGAAATTCTATATTATTCTATAGGCCCAAAAGCCGCGGGTCGGGGTCTGACCCAGCCCGAAGCTCCAGTGCTTCGTCTTTGCGAAGACATCCGACACCCGAACCCTAGGGTTCACTTCCAGCCCTAAATTATCCATGCTCTGACCACGCCACGCCAAGATCTCGACGGCTACACCTTCAAGGATTGAAGATGCGTCGTTTGAACCCAAAATCTCCATCTGGGATGCACCGGACTGCCAAGGTGCTATTCGGCCAAGACGTCCTCTTATGACGAACTTGTGAGGATCGAATTCTTTCCACAGAGCTGACGAAATGAGCTGAGCTCTATACCTACACCTTCAGGAATCGAAGGGACATTGATTGGGCATCTAACTTAGCCCCGAGCATGGAGGAATCAATGGGGTGCTACTCGTGGCATTTTCTGGATGTAAGCTCACTTTGAGTTGATCGATCCCAGTCATATCGATCGATCAAATTGATCCCAATGATTGCAATTAGTTTGCAATCACCTCAGGAGGCTTTAGGGATTGAAGGTAGGGCTCGAAGCCTTGGGTAGACGCCGGCATTCACTGCCTTAAGGATCAGCTGACAGTGCACATTCATACGGGATTACGCCGTCTGGTCCATTTCCAATTCCCACTAGAGGACTTCGACGCTTACTAGGGAGCTAAGGTGAGGAAGAAAGTGCGCTGATTTGGTTAAGCAGTCTAATATAACCCAGATTGAATCGGCACCAGATTTGGCAATAGGCAATCCCATAACAAAATCCATAGATATATCAGACCATTTTCATTACGAAATTTCTAATTGGTGCAAAAGACCACCAGGTCTTTGGTGCTCAGCCTTTACTAAATTATCGGCATGACACTTGGCCACAAAATCGGCCACATTCTTCTCATACCCGGCCACCAAAATGATTGCTTTAGATCGTGGTACATCTTAGTATTGCCTAGGTGAATATGATACCCATAATTATGGCCTTCAATTAACACTTCATGATGCATGGACTTAGGAATCAACAAAAAATTACCTTGATAAATTATGCCATTCTGCAACTGCAGATCATGATGAAGACCACCTTCAATATCTTCCTTGAACTTCAGATAATTATCGTCTTTGGTCTACGAGATAGAGACATCTCTGTGGAAGGTAGGTTCCATATTGATATTTACCAGAAGTGAACTTAGCATATCGCCACTCACTGGAGAAATTTTATGCTTATGAAATTTTTGTTCTAAGGAACTGGAGGCGATCATAGATAATAAAGTAGCACGACGACTAAGAGCATCCGCCACTACATTAGCTTTTCCTAGGTGGTATTGAATACTGAGGTCATAATCACTGATGAGTTCTAACCATCTTCTTTGATGACAATTTAGTTCTCTTTGAATGAAGATATACTTTAAGCTTTGATGATCAGTGAAAATCGAACACTGCACTCCATATAAATAGTGACACCATATTTTCAAGGTAAAGATTACAGCGGCAAGTTCAAGATCATGAACTGGACAATTTCTTTCGTGTGGTTTTAACTGACAAGAGGCGTAAGCGACTACCTTACCCTCTTGCATTAATACACAACCTAGGCCAATTCCAAAGGCATCGGTGTATACCTGATAGTCCAAGCCTTCTTTGGGCAGGATGAGAACAGGTGCGGTAGATAGGGCATCTTTCAGAGTTTGAAATGCTTCTTCGCATTCTGTACTCCAAATGAACTATGCATAAAATTCTAAGCTTCTTCTTTAGTTAAAATTGAATATTGTATAAAATTTTATGTTGAAATTAAGTTTGAAACTTTGTCAATTGTATCAAGTGCTCAAAACCTATCATGTATCTTAAATATACTGTGCCAATTGCTAGATAATAGAATCCTTAAAGGTGTGTATTGAATAGGTATAATCTTAACAACCAAATGGCATGAAACCTAAGTTCTTTAGATTTGTAATCAATAGCTAAATCCTTTGTTTCGATTTAAAATTTAGTTAGCCTTAATTACCTTTTATTCTTTGTCATCTTTATATTTATATGCTTTTAGGATACTAGGATGTATGTTAGAGAACTTTAACATTATTTGGACACCTAAATGTGCTTTAATTGACATTAACTACACTTGAACATAAAAATCTTGGAAACTTTATTATGTAAATGATACTTAATCTAAATCTAAAGTTTGACATCAATAACACACCAATAATATATTAATTTGTCATTGACCTTTAAATTAACCTTTGGTCTTAATGGCAGAAGGGTTAGGGGTTAAACCCTAACTTGTCTTGATTAAGATCCAAACCTTAATCGAGTAACCAATTAACTTGATTGAAAGATAATTTAATTGACATTAATCTTATAATGCATCTGATTTAGTATTGATCTTAAATCATTGAATTAGAAGTACTAAGGTTAAAATAAAATATGTGTGATTGAATCATTTGAATCTAAACTTTAGATCTTTGATTTTCTCTTATATAAGACTATTAGCATAAAATGGATAACAAAATTATAATGATTTATGAAATGATCTAACTCTATTAAGATCTTTGATTTCATCCCATAATTATAGAATAGGAAAGGATTAGATGAATTTTAATCATCTAATCTGATCACTTTAACCTAAGTCTAACAAGTAAACCATAAAGAGTAGAAAAATGAGATCTTAATGGTTTTGCTTTAGGGTCATTCTTGAAATATTTAAAGACCTTAATTATTGATACATTGAGGTAGGAAGAGCTTTTGTAAGTTTTTGAGGTAGAACTTGATACCTTGTGGTAGGAATCACCTAAAGTACTTAAAATGGGACTTATTCATTATGATAGCAACCAACATTGAGTGATCTTTTGATCATACCCTTGGAGCCTTATGTAGGACTCACCCATTTAGAGTAAGGTTTAATAGCTTTGATAAATCCTTGTATATTAAATAGAGTTGTCTGAACCCAGATTATTAGTTAGTGTAGTATGGTATACCCATAGTACTGGATTACTTCAGTAGTATTCAGGATTGGTTGATTCACTCTAATGTGGACTTATGACCAGGTGCTATCATGAGGGATTAGATAAATATAGTCCCATTAGAGTAAATCTTCTAAGACTAAGAGTGTTATAAATAGGGACTCATTCCTTAGTTTAATTAAAATACAAATCGCTATTAGGTGATGCCTCCTAGTGAAGATCACTTCAATAAGTGTGGCTTAAACAAACTAAGTAATTTAAGTCACCTTCTTTAGGACACTAAGTGTGATTGTGAGATGGGCATCTTAATGACTTAACTTGAGATGCAAATTGCCATCGGGTGATGCCTCCTATCGAAGATCGCTTCGTTAGGGTGGCTTAATCAAACTAAGTGTTACGAACCATCTTTCTTACAAATGTGCTAAATATGTGTATACAATCATCCCATCTAATGATTTTTAAGTAAACTCTCAACTTTAACCAAGTACCGAACTAGGATGTAGGAGTTAGAATTCTTTTAGCAGGATTCTACATAATGGAGACCTTGAATTTATTATCATATTTCAAAGCATTTTTTAGGATTTCTAGATTTATCTCATGTAGCTTAGAAGCATGAGCATGAGCATAAGCATAATGTTGAGTATCAGTAATAATGTATGCATATCAGTGATAATTTATGGGTTACAGAATGTTGCATACACTGACTGGGAAATTTCAGGATGCATCGGCATTGCAGTTCCCAACTGGATGTATGTAGACATTAGACCGTATGACTCATAGCAGTTCAGTGATATTTTGGTTGCATATCAGTAGCGTACAGTATTGTGGCATATTCAGATGTACATTTTCAGTGGCATATAACATAGTTTTACATGCTAATACTCAGTTTCATACCCATTATTATTTTGGCTTATATTCAGTATTTTATTTATAGTTTAATTTTACATTACTTTACTTCTGTTTCATACATTTTTATTCAATTTTATAACTTCAGTTACCTTCACAGTTTTTCTACATATTTACTTATATTATGCAATGTTAAATGAATAATTAGATCTACTTAGTTTAGTTTTGATGTGTTAGACTTATTGTCTAATATGGGGTACTTTTAGGATCTGGCATTTTGCTAGATCTTGAGCATTATATTGAGCCAGGTCAGGAGGACACCTAGGAGATTCAGGAGGAGAATGTGGAACACTAGTGGACTCTCCTCTAGTTTTGCTACCTTTCTACTTAGTTATTTTCTGTCCAATACTAGCTCTATATCTGTTATTCAGTAAATGTTTGTAATAATTCTAGATGTATTTTCTTTTCTTTTTTGAGGCGAATGTTTTCATACGGCTTTCGTGATGAATGTTTCTAGATGTTTGCTTTTAGCTTCTGCACTCTATTATATACTACTTATACTTAGTATTGTGATGTGATCAGCATACTGGAAATGATGATATCTTATATATATATTAGATTCCTATTGTATTATAAATCCAATGTATGTATTTGCCTGATACTTAGGATAAGCATACTACTCTTACCTTAAGTATTAGCTCTCAACCCTCCTTGAGGTTGAGTCAGTAGCTCTTTAGAGGGGTTTAGTTTTCAGCTATTTTGGGGAGACAGGTTATTCCTCCCCGAGTGGCGCGCTGCTCCGCCGCCAAACTGATTATACTTATCTTTTTCGCGCGGTGACGGGGCGGGGTGCTTAACTAGGCCACCAGAATGACTGCTTTAAATATTGGTACATTTTCATACTTCTTGGGTGGATCTAATATCTAAAAGTATGACCTTCATCGAGAATCTCTTGATACATGGATTTGGGAATCCAGAGATAATTTCCTTGATAAATTATATTTCCATGTAGTTACAGATCATGGCGATGGCCACCTTCAATTTCAGCCTTGAACTTTGGATAGTCCTCATCTTTAGTCTGAGAGATAAAGACATCTTTGTGAAATGTTGGCTCTATAGAACTTAAATGAATCATCTCATTGAGCATATCACCTCTGACAGGCTCAATGCACAGTTTACAAAATTCATCCATGATAGGACTTTCGGTGATTAAGGCACATAAGGTATCACGAAGACTAAGAGCATCAGCCACAATATTTATCTTGCCGGAATGATACTGAATGTTCAAATCATAATCATTTATCAATTCTAACCATCTTCTCTATCGATAATTAAGTTTGCACTAAGTAAAGATATACTTTAAGCTATGATGATTGGTAAAGATCAAACATTGAACATCATAGAGATAGTGACACTAAATTTTCAATGCAAAGACAATGACATCAAGTTCTAGATCATGCACTGGATAATTCTTCTCATGGGGCTTAAGCTAATGAGAAGCCTATGCGAGCACCCTTCCTTCTTGCATTAATACACATCCCAATCTGACTCTAGATGCATCTGTGTATACCTAGTAGTCTAAACCATATTTTGGTAGGATGAACATTGGGACAGTTGAGAGTGCATATTTTAATGCTTGGAATATTTCTTCACACTCAAAACTCCAAATAAAAGGTACAGCCTTTTGGGTTAGCATGGTCAACAGAGAGGCGATCTGAGAAAAGCCTTTAACAAATTTTCTGTAGTAACTGACTAATCCCAAAAAGCTCCGAACATTGATTACTGACTTTGGCTGTGACCAATCCCGAACAGCACAGACTTTCTTTTGATCAACTCTAATGCCTTGGGCATCGACAACATGACCCAGAAATGCCATTGAGTCAAGCCAAAACTCACACTTAGAGTACTTAGCAAAGCTAATAACTGCACAGTTCTTCTAATATGACACTTAAGTGGTGTTCATGATCCACTTCACTTTTCAAGTAAATATGGATATCGTCGATAAAGACGATAATGAATTTGCCTAAGAAAAACTTGAGTACATGATGTGTTAAGTCCATAAAAATTGATAATTCATTCGTCAGATTGAAAGACATGACAAGAAACTCTTATTGTCCATAATAAGTATTGAATGTTGTCGTCTTGATATCTTCATCATTAACTCATAGTTGGTGGTAACCAGACCGCAAGTCAATCTTGGAGAACACTTTAGCTCCAGATAGCTAATCTAATAGGTTGTTAATTCATGGTAATGGATACTTGATTTTGATCATCACCTTGTTGAGTTCTCGATAGTCTATGCACATGCGCATGTAATCATCTTTCTTCTTGATGAAGAGAAATGGCGCTCCTCAAGGAGATGAGATTGGCTTAATGAGACCTTTCTCTAGAAATTCCTAAAGTTGCTTGTTCAATTCCTTCAACTATTTGGGTGCCATTCGATACAAAACTTTAGATATGGGTTGTGTTCCCAGATAATCTTGATCACAAATTCCATTTCTCTAATGAGTGGAATACCGAGTTGGTCTTTGGAAAAAACATCAGGAAATTTGCATACGATATGATTTTTGCTGATAGGAACATCTTCCTTCTTCTCACCCAGCATCATCACTAGTTAGCATCACATCCTTTCAAGACTATCTTTTCAGCCTTCATAGCATTGATCAGAGAATCTTGGGTACTGAACTTACCTACGAATGATTCGGCTTGACTTCCACTGCTGTGGCGCCCGCTCCCTAAGTCCGCAACATTAGGCTAAGGAGTGAAGTGTCACTCTGGTAAATCCCTTACTTATCATTAGATTAGGTAAGGTTCACAATCCAATAATAGGGGAAGGATGTGCACATAATATTTTTGAAAATTAGTCACTAAATTTATATATTCATGCAGAGTGCGGAAGCAATAAAAAGTAAGAATTACATCAATTCACCATATATCAACCATGAAATAAAATGAAATAGCTCAGAAAATAATAATATGCATGAAGTAAACACAGTCATGAGTACTTGTATTATTACATCATTTAATTAAAGTTTAAAAGACTGAAAATAATAATATCACTCATCGTCACAATGAAGAAAAAGGCAACAAGAGGTCTTCTGCACCAGGCTGCTGCACCTCATCTAAATAAGGCTCCTCCTCAGGCACTGACTCCTCAAACTAAATAAGATCTGACATTATCAGTTTCACAATGCCAGGGCCCCAGTCAATAAAAGAAAAATCTTATTAGACAAATTGTCTAAGTACATTTTTAGGCAAGTAATTTATTAAGCATTCATTAATATCACCATTTTACTCTAAACCAAATGAAACATCTATCTAGCATGGGAGCAAGTAAGCATACAATGGGATGAGGATAAGTCATAAATATAATATTTATAACTAAGCAAGAATTGAGGCAAAAGCACATCTCAAGTAAGCTAAACAAGGTAAGGCATACATATGTAATACAGTAAGTAAAAATACTGAAAAGAAAAGTCTAACCTAAATATGTTGATGATCATATGACATATGCTAATTTAAAACATAAATTTCAAAATGGTACATATAATATGCAGTAAAGTTTAGCATCATATATATGCATCTACTCAAGTAAGTGGGTAACATATAAAAAATATAGCTAACCAAAATAAAATGCATCAACAACATAATAAATAGTAAGCTGAAAACTGTAAAAAATATACAAACTGCCATATCAAAAAGAATTGGCCAATCTAGCCCAATATATTCCCGTAGTCTTTATGGGCTAGGGCAGACATAATATCACAATACAATGCAATATGACTAAAGAGGCAGATAATACTATGCAAATATCTTTAGTTATTTTACTTTTATTTCTGTGGACAATTTCAGAAATAGCTGAGGAGTAAAGCACATCTGCAAGACTAAACATGTCCCAAGCTTAACGCACTCTCCTTAATGAGTAATGTTAAGCATCCTGATCTCTCCTTACCCCTGTCCATTGGAGTAATGTGCACCATAATCCACCATGTACTGAACCTAAATGCAAATGTTTTTCTAATATTCTAAGTTTTCATTTTTTTCATGCAATAATGTTTTTCTTATATGACATGTTCAAAAAAAATAAGCACAAAGTTCAAGGAATGCGTAGCACAAAATTAAGCAGTAAGTAAGGGACTCTACTAAACATGGTGATATCATTTATTATCTAATTTAAATATTCTAACTATTCCAAGTTACACAAGTTTAGGATCTCCAATTCCTACTATTGAGTGTAACTTAGAAGTACATCCTTATAGGTTACAAAATATTAGGACTAGCTAAGTCCTAATATGATTAAATCAATGTCGACTATAAGAAATCATCACGACCTAGTTTATGAGTTTAGACATTCTTAGCTAAAAGCTTGTCCAAAATCAACCAAGCTAGAGATTATGGATTAAACACCATGATATTGGGCTTAATCACATAATCCTATGGGTAAGATTTAAGATCTAGGTTAAATATAAATATGAACTAATGATTGAGGTAAATCCTATTAAGCAAATCAGACATAATATGATGAATCTCCTATCCTAAATTTAATATTAAAAGATAAAATAATCCATATAAGTTGTAAAATCTAAAACTAATAAAACTAATGATTCATTCATTGAATAACCCCATTATTTAATGAATAAAATCTAACATAATATTTAATCCTATTCTTAAGGAATATATTCTAAGGTGAAGTGAGGATTCATAATAATAAGATTTTAAAAATTTCTAAGAATTGATTGAATTTCTTCACACTTGCTGATTTTATTTAATTAGGGAGGTTAGAGATGGAATTTTAACTAAGTAAGATATATTAACCTTACTTAGGGATTTTCAAATCTAAAATTGAGATATTTTACAAATTATCCCAATTGAGGAATTTATGACTTAAATTGATCCTAAATCAATTTTATTATTAATTTTAATAATTTGAAAGGGTATTTTAAGGGTTAAGAATATTTAACCTAAATTTTGGGCAAAATGACCATTTTGCCCCTACTTAAGGGTCCAAAAAGCTACTTTTTGATTCAGAGCTCCAAATTTGGATTTCTTACTATTAAATAATTTCTTACTATTTAACATAAAGAGAGATAGTAAGTGTACCAAATTTGGATAAGAAATGAGTCCTATGAGTTCAAACTAAGGTTTTTGACCTAAGGGACATTTTAGTAAATTAC
Source organism: Gastrodia elata (assembly GCA_016760335.1). Taxonomy (NCBI): domain Eukaryota; kingdom Viridiplantae; phylum Streptophyta; class Magnoliopsida; order Asparagales; family Orchidaceae; genus Gastrodia; species Gastrodia elata. The sequence continues at coordinate 112,786,114 of CM028669.1, forward strand.
ACCTAATGAAATCTAAATATTTATGTAGTTTACTATTGCTTGCTATTCACTAATTCTATAGAGTCTAAGAATACTAAATTCTGAGGTTTGATGAATTAGTTATAGTTATTTTAATTCTAAAGGGCAATTTGATAATTTTCTTAGCTAAGAGGAGTCAAAAGCTAACATTTTCATTTGATGTCCAAATTTAGCAAACTCAGTGGCTATAGCTTTCCTATATCACACTGAGTACTTTAACTAGAAGTAGACCCAAATTGGACTTCAATTTATCAAGTTATGACTAAATTAAGGTTAGGGGTATTTTGATCACTTTCTAATTTTTTTTTGAGCATTCAAAACCTAAATATTATTTTAGATTATTGTTGGCACTAAAATTTTAAGCTTTCTAGCACTTTAAATATTTGGATTTAGAGTCTAAATGACTAATATATTGTCAAATGAATTTTCTGGATGCTACGGCACGCTGTAGCGCACGACGGTGATTTCGCCTGTGCGAAAATCGTGAAGGGTCACATTTCGAGCTCAAATACTCTCAATCCAGAGCATTTCGTCATATATCAATGGAAAGGTTCTTCCGATACCTTTCCATTAACATTAAAATCAGCACAAACAAATCATCCTAGCTATATGAACAATGGTGATAAAGGCAGGGGTGTGTAGGATGGACGAAAAACAGAGCATGAGGTATATTACTTTGAAGAACTATAATGGCTTCCATACTTAATCATAAATGTCTAAATATGTGAATAAGCATAATAGAGGAATGAAATGGCCAAGGAAGAAGAACAATGAGTACTCTAACCTTTAGAAGAGGAAGAGGGAACCTTATAAAGCTTGGAGGAGGAACTTCTTTTTCTTCTTCTTTAGCACAAAGTTCAACAATGGGGGGAAGGGTGGAGGCTTGTGAGCTTTATCTTGATAACCAAACATAGAGAGGAAGAGCTGAGCTTCCATTTATAGGAGGAGAAGGAAGGGGGAAAGCCATCATGAGCTAAGAGGGAGGGAAGGAAGAGGGATGGCCATAGTCATCAAACCTTGCAATTAAGGAGGGGGAAGGAAGAGGGATGGCCAAAGCCATCAAAGCTTTGAATTAATGAGGGAGAAGGAGATGGGTCAGCCGAATGTGGAGGTAAGGGCTAGCTGAATGGAATAGCCAACTAGTAGAGAGAAAGAAGGAAAATGAAAAAAATGCAATTATGAATAAATAACTATTTATTCCTTTAATTAAATAAAAAATCTGAGATTAGAAACGTGCTCCAAAAATTCCCAAAAATTCACCCCAAGCTAATTTGGGGGTGACGATTGCAAGGCGAAGTCGGATTTTGATTCCGATGATTATTTAATTATACTATTTTTCAGGGTATTTAATTATATTAAAATATTCACAAAAATCCGACAACTTTCAAATGCGCCCAAAACATCACCCCTAGTTAATTTGGGGGTGATGATCACAACGACGAAGTTGGATTTTAATTATGATGAGTATTTAATTTTCCAATTTTCGGAGTATTAAATATTATTAAAATATTTATCAAAATTTCAATGACTTCCGATTGACTCGAAAACATCACCCCTAGCTAATTTGGGGGCAATGAGCGAAATGGTGGAGTTCGATTTTTGATATGAGGTCAATTTATATAGGCCATCTTCCAGAGTTTCTGGATTTCCCAAAAATTAGAACTTGATCTATTTGACTCCTGATTTGGATTAGGTCTTAGTGGAAGACTCCTAATGACTTGATTAACACTTTATGATTAAGATTAGGATGGAGATTTGTCTTAATTAATAAGGGTAACAACTTGGGTTGTTACAACTGCCTAAGGTGATTTTATTCTTCTGACAGTTGATCGTGGTGCCGTGCTTACTTAACCAGTTCATTCCAAGAATCATGTCAAAATTTGCAATCGGGAGCACGATTAACTTGGCTTCAAAATTTGCTCATCGACGGGGATTGCTATATTACAGAACCGCTGGGCTTTCATGCTAGCTACTGAAGGTAACCCTATGCTCTAGAATTTTGCAAAATGATAGAAAGATAACTTAAGAATTTTATCCCAGCTTTCTAATTCGAATGAGTGACTTTTTCTTATATTAAAAAGAACATTACATGTTTTGTCGCTTATTTATAGAGTGCATATGTTTAGAGAAATAACATAATTTTACTTACAACATCCAAGGAATTAAGTAATAAATGAATACAAAAAAAAAATCAAAAATTTATCGAAGACGACTGCATTGTCTTCAGGGGCAGATGCGGGGCCAGCAAGAAGACTCTGGCAGAGGCAGCAGGTTGACAGTTCTACGGTGCTCAGCCCTGATGATTATGGGCCTGGGCAGCAGCAGGTGCACCACTAGGGGCTGCAACAGGAGCATGTGGTGGCATAATCACCAAGGCAGGGGCACGATTGTTTAGAGGTTGATGACAAAAAAATTGATCCCTCTTTGAGTGATGATGGGAACTCCATCGATGATCTTGTTAGCAATGCATCAATGGAAGTGGTGATCTGGCTTGCCACAAGTGAAGCAAATATTCCTTTGGTGGTAGCATTTCCCATACGGGTGGGGATGTTTGCACCTTAAGGCATAGAATGGGGATTGATTAACTTTAATGTGGAAGACCTTGGCAACCTTTTGATGCCCAAATGCTTCTTTACTTACTGGAGTGAAATAAGCTTTCATTTTTCTGTCTTTCTAACTCTAGAAGTGTTCTTACAACTGAGCCGCTTCAACCAGCTTCAAAATTGTTTGAACTGATGAGAAATGAGGTGTGCCCGAATTGAATCCAAAGTCCTTTAAAGAATTGATTACACCTTGCCGCTTCTAATCTGTGGGGAAACGGGACAGACACCAGAATTTCAGTTCATACTCTGAAACGAATCTCCCTCATTGAGAGAGATTTAACAGTTCATCCTCAAGGATAGTTTGAGCTGATTCAATAATTAAGGCCTCCTTGAATACCTCTAAAAATAGCTCCCACACAATGTCTCGATCTCATAATCGGCAAATTTGGTGTTTCTCTCATTTTCCCACCAATATTTAGCTGCATCCTGAAACAGATGTGTGACTAAGCGGATAGCTTTAGATTTATGACACTCAAGATTGGTGAGGTTCTTTTCTGCATATTTTAACGAATTAATAGTATCCATGGGATTCAGGGCCCCATTGAACGTTGGTAGTCTCAATCTTACAAGTTGTGTTGGAATCCATCTACAGAGAAATGAAGGGCAAATGGGGCTACCACATGGATAACAGGTTATTGCTGCACTGTTAGGATGCTACTAGTTTCTTGGGCTTATTGGGCTTGACTCTCGATCAATCTTTACCAGGCCAACCAACGAGCTAATGTTGTCGAACCCATTGAATGTGAAATGATATTCTTAATCGGAGTAGTCATAGAGGGGAATCTTGGATTCATTACTACAATTTCCAAGGATACATATTCAAAAAATAAAACAAAATAACTATTTCTCAATGATTACTCATCAAAAGAGAAGTTATATAGATAAGCACGATGGATGAAATGCAATGAAAGATGAATACAAGAAATGATCAACAAGATCAACTATAAAATTAAGCTATTAAGGAGATGCATAAATCATCATAAATGAATACGTGACATCCTGTGGTGCCCCGCACATTAACCAACAATAATCAAGGCTAAGGATTGGTGTACCAGTATGGCAAATCCCACACTTTTCATTAGATTACATCAAATCCCCAATCCACTAATAAGGGAAGGATGTGCCCTGATAAATGCAGCGAAATCATTCACTAAATATATATATTTAACAGAGTTCGGAAATAAAGACGGTAAAATGCTACATCCAATCCACCACAATACAAGTAAGAAAATAATAATACAGCTCAGAATAAATAGTACAGTAAGGAAATAATCATAGTTACATAAATTATTACAAACATTTAAATAAGTTTTATGAAAGCAAAATACATATCTCATCCTAACAAATAAAAGAATAAAGATCTACTATTCTTTAGCAATAAAGATCTACTATTCTTCAGCTACACCCTGCTCTTCTTTGAAGAATGGCACCTCCACAGGTGCAAGCTCCTCAAAATGATCAGATACTGACATTATCAATTTCATAATGCTATGGCCCCAGCCAAGAAAAAAAAATCTTGTTAGACATATTGTCTAAGTACATTTTAAGTTATTAATATTCATGAGTTTATTGATATCATCATTTACTTAAACTATACAAAATAAACAAGCATTCATGAGCGACAAGCATACAAAGTAATGTGATGAGTTATAAAAAAAAGCATTTATAACTAAGCAATAAGTGAGACAAAAGAACATACATTGATGCTAAAGTTGTGACAAGGTTAGACATATATATATATACATAAAGTAAGAAAAGTACTGAAAGTAAAGACTCATCTTAAACATGCTGATGATTATATGAGTTATTCAAATTTAAAAGAAAGCAATTTGTTTATGATACATATAAGTAAGTGGTAGAGGAATCTAGCATCCTATAAGTATACAAGTAAGCAAGTAAAGTGAAAGCTATTTGAAGTAAGAAGTAACAATAAAATAGTAAACATGTATGTAATGACTGCCATATCAGAAGGAGGGAAAAACTAGCTTGCCGAACTAAAAAGAAATGTAATATTCTTAGCGTCATAAGAGTCTAAGCCGTTAAGTTTCTTAGCGTCATAAGAGGCTAAGGTAAAAAAATGAAGTAGAACTGAACTGAGGAGCTAGTAAGTACAAATGTAGTAATATTTTAGTTATTTACTTTACTTCTATGGCACGTCCAGAAGTAGCTGAGGAGTCAAGCACGTCTGCAAGACTTTTTGGGTTCCAACTTAAAATAACACTCCTCAATGAGTAATGTTAAGTTGTAATAGCCCAAACTCTTAAGCATCAAGGTATTGTCCTCTTTGGCCTGAAGGCCTCACAGTTTTGCCCACAGAAGATAACTTCCCAACAAGTCAACCATCCTGAGAGTGCTCCCACCTGAGCACGCTTAACTTTGGAGTTCTTATCAGGAACTCCATCGTTATCTAAAAAGGAACCTCGATGTTTAATAATTTCACTTCTTACTACTTAAGTGGGTATTCACATAAGTAATCCTTATTTCTCCTTACCCCTGTCCAGTATGGTAAAAGTGCACAAATCTGACCAGAAGCGAACCCTATGCAAATGTTATCCTAGCTTTCCTATATATTCATTTAATACATCAATGTTCTTATATGATATACACAAGGTAAAGGCATAAAGTACAAGAAATACAAAAGCAATGACTAATTCAATAGTAAGCAAGGGACTCTATTACACATAGGTGATATCTGTTATTATCTACTTAATTCATTCTAATTATTTTAAGTCATACAAGTTCAGGATCTCCAATTCTTACTCTCAAGTATAACTTAAAAGCACAACCTTATGAGTTAAAAGTAATTAGAACTGATTAGGTTCTAATTTGATTCAATCAATATCACTTATAAGTTAATTAAGTAATCAATACATTCTATTTGATTAATTTAGACATTCTAAGTTAAGATCCTATCAAGATCTACTAAACTATGGATTATGAACTAAAAATTATAAATTGGGACTAATCACATAATCCAAAGGTAAAGCTTAAGGACTAAAGTTTAAGTCTAATTATGAACTAATGATCAAGGTAAATTCTATTAAGCACAATCAAGCTTAATATATGGATTCTCCAAAATCTAAAGTTAGAAGATAAAATAATCAAAATTAAAGTATAAAAATCTAGAAATTAATAAAATTAAGATTTCATTAATTGAATAACCCACTTATTTAATAAATAAAATATAACCTAGTATCTATTCCTAATCTTAAGGAAAAGATCCTAAGGTGCAAGTGAAGAACATAAGAAGCTTCTAATAAATGACTTAGAGAATTTTAGGAGTTAATGATAGTTATTACAATTTATCTTCATTTGCTAATCTAATTCACTTAAGGAAGTTAAGGATGTAATTTAGCTAAGTTAGAGTGCATTAGTTTTACTTATGAATTTTTAAGCCTTTAATGCATTTTTTATCAAAATACTTGATTATAAGGTTAAGGATTCCAAATTGATTCCAAATAAGCTTTATTACTGATTTAAATAATATTTTAGAGGTTAAGGGAACTTAACTTAAATTTTGAGCAAATGAATGTTTTGCCCCAACTTAAGGGTCTAAAATATTACATTTTAATTAAGGGCTTCAAATTGAGTTTTATTAATGCCAAATGATTCATTGCTATCTAACTTGAAGATATACAGTAGGTTCATCAAATTTGGACAAGAATTAAGCCCTATGGGTCCAAATTAAGGATTTTAACCTAAAAGGATATTTTCAAAATTTTACTTAATAAAGTCTAAAAATTTAGTCAGTTTAATGGTATCTACTATCCAAGGATTTCATAGAGTCTAAGAATGTTGAATTCTGATGTCTAACGATTAAGTTATGATCATTTCAATATTAGGGTTTAATTATGTAATTTAGGATTTAATAAAAAGGTCAAAACTTGACTTTCCATTTGATGTTCAAATTTAGCAAATTTAGTGGCTATAACTTTCCTATATCCTACTGAGTACTTTAACTATGAGTAGACCCAAATTGAACTTCAATTGATCAAGTTATGACCTAATCAGGTTCTAAGATGAGTAGGGCAAATTAGGGTTTTTAATAGTCAAAACCTAAATTTTATTTCAGTTTATTGCTAATTAGGTTTTTCTAATCTAAATAGTATATTAGATGATCTAATTTGAAGTCCAATTGTCTAAGTTATGGCTAATTGAATTTCTAGGTCATAAGGGGTAATTAAGGAGTGGTCCTAAAAATGATTAGTTAAATTAATGCTCTAATAGCAAAATGAATACTATTAGAATAATCTAGACATTCTCCTAATTTAAATGAGACCCATATTGATTATGTTTGGATCAATAGGTACAAAGTTATGAGGGTTTAAGGTTTTCTAAGGTTTAGGGCTAAGTGAGGAGGTCTTAAAATGTCACTATATTAAGCAGGAATCCTACATAATAATTAATAGTACTATAATATTCCTCTCATTTTTTTAAGTAAAATGAGATATATATTTAATATATTTTGATTATTGGATTAAAATATATGAGCATTGAAAGTTTCTTAAATTAACATATTAATCAAATAAATTTAATCTAATCATTAGACTAAGTAAATCCTTAAATTTGATTTAATTAATTGGCTCGTCCCACTGATTTAACCATTGAAGGGAATGGGCCCCATGACAACAGAGACAGTGACAGGATGGTGGGCCCCGCGACATCAGAGGCGACTAGATCAGGACACGTGGTAGCATGTGAGGCTGACAACGCCTTTGAGCGGGCCCCACGGGCTTAACCACGCTGCGCAAGAAGGGCCCACGGCCATGTCAGCAACTCACGCGAGCGGGTTGAGCCCGGGTCGACCCGACCCGACCTAAGAGGTCCCTCCAGATCCCCCGCATCACACCCGCGCGCATGCACCTAGGGCATGATCGTCGACGGCCAAAATGGCTGAGGGGGGGGGTGAAACTGCATACCACTCACTAAAAAGGGCTTGATAAGAGCTTCAGAATGGCACCGACCCTGTGGTCCGAGGAGGTCGGAGACAGCAGCAAGGGTAAACCCTAGCTAGCTAGGGTTCGGATAGAGGTGGACACTGTACATGATTATAGAGACTTATGAAAAATTGATCAGTCAAGCGATGTTATGCATAATTCGACACTATCTAGTACAATCCATACGATGAAATAAGCTTGTAAATATAGATCGTATGAATTATGGGAGGACCGAACAAGGATGGTGTACCTAATTTCGGACGGACGGGGTTCGTCTAGGTTCTGGGCTTCCTCGATGAGTGCTAGGGCTTGAATGGAGTACTTGAAGTGGGATGGGCTGAATAATAGGGCTCCGATGGACCCATCGATGTGTCCTGAATGCTGGCTGGATGACTGTGGCGGCGTTCGCTCGCAACACACCACATGGAGTGCTTGTAGACAGCTCGAGGATGAGAAGCTGCAGTCATTCGATCGGCTGATCGAACGGCTATGATTTGCCATTTGATCAAACAACGAGGAAGGTGACGACGCGGAGATCTTGACGACGCCTTTTATTATAAATTTAAATATTGATAATTTAATTAAAATTTAATTAATTTCCTATTTAAAATTAAGCAATTAATCGAATTTAGAAAAATTCTAAATATTCACCCCTAGCTAGTTGAGGGGTGAGGAATACAACGACGAAATAGATTTCAATTTTGATGAGTATTTAATTTTCCTAATTTTTGGGGTATTTTAAATATGTTAAAATGTTCGTCGACTTCCGATTGCCACCAAAATATCACCCCTAGCTAATTTGGGGCAATGAGCGCAATGGCAAAGAATGATTTTTGATTTGAGGTCAAAATAATTAGGTCAACTTCCAAGGTTTTTGGAATTTCCAAAATCAAGGTTTAATCAATTTGATCCCTATTTTGGACTAGGTCTTTGAGTTGAACTCCTTATGACTTAATTAAAGGAATATAATCAAAATCAGGACAATGTTTAGCCCTAATTGACTATAGTAACAACTTGTGTTGTTACACATCCTCTCTTGTCCTTTCTCTCAAGTATTCGATACATCCAGAACCACCATCTTTCAACTAGTTCACTGAGTAAGGCTCCCAAGATTGAAGACGGTAGTCGTTGGGGCATGTAGTCTCCCAGAAGGTGGTAACCACACGATTTAGTCATTTTCTAACAACGACTAGAAGGCTAGTTTCTCGAAAGGTTATATGAACTAAGATCTTATCAAGCATTTCAACCCCTCCAAGAGATACTCCCCTAATGGTTCTACCATAAATCTTGTCATCCTGAAAATCATTTGTCCAATAGTTGTCAAAGAGTCTAAGGTAGTAATTGCCCTCATAACGATGATTCTCCATTCCTAAAAGGTCATTATATTTGAAGATCAACCTTGATTTTGCTTTAATTTACTTATATGTCTTTTACTTCTTTAAAGTTTGTTCAATCCCTAAAATGTCCTTTCCAGATATTCTTGGTTTCATTTTTCGGATTCAATATATGGAGGATGCTCTCTTAAACTTAGTGATTGTGATCATATATGCTCTAGAGAACGGATTATAAAGTAGATAGTAACACTCTCCTTATTTGACAGTTTATGATTCTTCTCTGATATCAACTATAACGCCCCATCCCATCGCTGTCCCATCGCTGCTCGCAACATAGATGTTAATGAAAACCCAATTGGCAGCGAAATGATGCGTTACTCAGGAAGGGCTGCTGAACCTCCCCAAATACTGCTGAAACTCTACCCAAGGTAGAACTGAGGACTAATCCTTAAGATAAGGGTGATATTCTTATATTAAGTATTAGTTAGAGTACTTACATACATTGGATTTATAAGAGATAATTTAATAAATTCCAATGTACGTGAGTATTTGTAACAACCATAGATTGTTACTTAGCATAATATTAGCTTAATTTTAGCCTAATTATTATTCTACTAGATTCATTTAGTAATTAGAACTAATCCCTAAATATTTGGAGCGATTCGGAGTTCAATCAAATATTTGGAATATTTTAATAATATTTAATTAAGTAGAAAATTGAGATATTTAATTTGACATCGAAATCGAAATTTGACTTTGCCATTACGCTCGTCACCCCCAAATTAGCTAAGGGTGATGTTTTGAACGTGTTTGGAAGTCGTCGGATGTTCGCGAATATTTTAATATATTTAAAATATCCCGAAAAATAGGAAAATTAAATATCCGTTGGAATCAAAATTCGATTTTGCCGTTGCATTTCTCACCCTCGAATTAGCTATGGGTGAATTTTCGGAATTTTCAAAACTCATTTATTCATCCAAATTTTATTAGGAAAATTCAAGTAATTAAAATTAGAAATTTATTAATTTATTAATTTATATTTTAAATATCCATTTCCTATTTACTTGTGCTTGTCAGCACCTTCTCCCTCCATTCCTGCACAAGCAAGGCCTCTCCTATCCATTTTTCTGTCAAAGCAACATCTCCCCATGTAACAGTCGTCTCTTAACTGTTATCGAGTAACACTAACTCAACTACGATTAAGTGATGGTCGCTACAGTTGGTATCAGAGAGATCCATAAAATATTAGATAGGAGCTATGCTCCTATCTACCTAATAGTTTATTATAATATTGAGCATGATTAAAGAAACATTAGTACAGTGGTATTTGGATCCACAGTTCATTCAGTACAAAACTGAAATATTAGAATTCATTATAAGATAAAAACATAGAACCTCTCGAGTATTAGGAAGAGGAGCCGACCTAAAGATGTTATGATTATGATAAGTGCATGGACAAACTCAACTTGAGATAACCACATTATAATGTAGGGATAACAACATGAAGTTCAAATATAAGTATTAATTTGATCCATCATTTAGAAATTCCAATTTCACTGCCCTCAGTAAACTAAAAAAAAAAATTATTAGGTGGGAATGTAAAAGTATTTTAAAATTTGTGACCAAGCCTCCAATAATACAGAAAAAAGTGAAAAATACAAAATTTGTAAGTTTGGCTGTAGACAAATTTATAGAAATTGTAATTGTGTATGCTTCTTCAAAATTACTTGGCAGACCTCTCAAACTACCTCTTAGACTATTGCAACTATACCCTCCGCTTTGATTGAGATAATTCTTTCGGCTTGTTTGCCTTAAATTGTTGTTATCTCTTAGACCTCAGCATCTAAAAGGGTAGGATAGATCTTGTAAATAATTTTGACAAGTGTACTTTGAAATATTGTGGCCACCGAAAAGTTACATAATCCTAACAATGCAACTAAAGCACATGAATAGAGCAATTCCCAATTTATATCTTATAAAGTGATATCTACAGGAGTGAAATTTTTATTCACCTTAAATGATACTAATCTGCAATTTTTTTTTAGTAAGCTTAGATTCCGAACTCCCTATTCCGAATTTGATTTTCTTGTTTGATTATTAATATTCTGATCCAGTCTAGTTTGTGGCTTTGAATTTAAATTTCTGATTTAAATTCAATCGAGAGAATTAGGGTGGTATATTTATTAAGCCTTTGAATTTGATATGCTGCTAATGAATGATCCGAGTTAATTCACTATCTCTAAAGAAATTAGATGGAGGTATGCGGATATGGCTGTTGAAAGAAGTTCAGAGCCCTCATTGATTTGCACGTTGTGCATTGGCTGCTAAATTAATCCATCATGGCTGTGTTGTGTCAGGAGATAGGACCAAATTAAGATCAAACTAACTAGGATGTGTCTATCTATTGCAAGGATATATCCATGATTTAAATTAAGGTATAGCGGTTCAAATTTCACTTTATTTGGATTCTTCAGAAATTTGCTGATATTAATCCTCAATACTGCTGAAGGATTTCAACATTTCTTCATCGGCTTCCTAAACTTTCAATCTGTTATGCGATAAGTTTCAATAGTGTATACTGCAGCTATTTGGTCCTTGGCATAGGATTCTAGCAGCTGTTGTGGATGCACTACAACAAGATGCTGCTGCCAACTTAGAATAATGCAAATATCAAAACACATTTTTATTTCATTTGCTTGTTAAAGAATGCTATTAATTACTTCTTTACGCTGTTGATTTCATTTGCTTGCTAAAGTTCATTTTGGTGGACCATCTTGAGTGGAAGTTTGGATTGCTGGATGTGTTTCTAGTTTGTCAGAGAAAATGCAATAGGAATCTATGATTACTCGGATAAGCTGAATACATTTATATATATAAGGTTTGGTATATCTGCTATTGCATCGATGGCCATTTGTTGAATCAGATTTAAAGACTGCGCATATCAATTGTATGAAGAAGATTTCAGCATAATGATATCAATTGCAATCTTGATGTTGACCAAACCTTAAGCCGCCCCATTTATGAAAAGTGCTGAGTTAGTCAAATCTGAACACATTGGGAGCAATTTGTTGGGACATTACTTGGATCTTGGGGTGAAAAAAAAGTGATTAATATTAATAAAATACAAGGTGGCTGAACTTAAATTATGTTTGAATGAAATGTGTTTTCAGCTCAGCAGTTGAAAGTTTATAGTTTCCTAATCTAACCTTAGAGAATTGGAAGTCATCATTTGCACTTTGCGGTTAATAAAATTCGACTAGAGAATTCATCTTTAAATTTTTATTGAATTCTGAAATATTGCACTCATGCAAATTAGAACACATATGCATATGTAGATACTCTCCGTTAGAATGCACACTATCTAGTAACATTTATCTCCAAACACCGTCAAAATGAGATACATTAATCATGCTAATCAATTATGCTATGCTATACTAATGGATGTTCAAAATATGCTTAGTGATGTAGAATTTTAATTGGAGGCGCATTGAATTTCAGTTTGCCGGATGATTTTGCAAATAAAAGCTAATATTTGACCATATTCTAAGTATAAATTCGACACTTAAAATATTTGAAGGGCGATTTATTCTAATCCTATTTTAATACAGTTTGTAAACTGATTTGTTTTCAATTCGAATCCTTAAGGCCTGTGGTTGTTATATGATGTGCTTGTGACTGAATCTCTAGAAACTTTTTTTTTTCCAACACAAGAAAAACAATTTCGCAATGATAGAATAGTATAAACAAAGCAAACTCCAAGTGACCCTTATAGATCCTTTGGAGGCTGCAGTTTTAAGAACATCTAAAGTCGGTTGCACAGAGATTACATTACTTTTAAAATAGATTGCCCAACCTCAGCTTATGTTTTTGTAAATAGACCATACAACAGATACATCAACCAAGATTAAACACATTAATATCATCCATGAGGATATTAGGCAATATGATAGGGAGACCATCTCCCTCGAAAAAAGAAAAAAAAAAAAACAAGTCCTTCGGGCAAGCAAAAATCTGCACTATGATTACATCCAAGCACAGGTTTGTTTTAGTGCTGATTTGTAAATAGAATGATATTCTGGTTGATAAATACCACTGCTATCAACAACTTTTGGCAAGACTGACCGACCTTATAATATTAATCTCTAGTTTGGAAATACAGAACCCTCTGTCAACATCAATACTGTAATACCAGCTTATTTTGATTTAAAGTTTCACCTTGTATAATTCATAATGGTTATGTGTAAGTAATCATATGATTTTCTTTAGCAATGGAAATCATGTATTCTTTCGAGACTGTTCTTTTTTATCCCGACTTTTGGAAAATGTTTGGGTGCTTGTTCCCTTTTTGATTTCGGGGACACGTTTCATACCAAAATTCAATATAAGTTTTTCGGTTTTCGCCATCCCTGCAAATATCTTATTTCTGAATTGCATTGAAAATTTTCTGCTGTAATCATTGCCATTAGTTTTAATGTGATCGAAATTGTGTCACTATGAAGTCTTCTTCACTCGGTGCTGCGGCAAAATCTTGTTCTTTCACTCGATTGCTATAATAGCTGCATTGAATGAAGCATTGTGTTCATTTGGATAATTGATCCTTGTTAGCTTGCCCTGCATTCATACCTATTAGATTCAAACTCTAATTTGATCTTTAATCCACATAATAAGCGATATTTATATATATTACCAATATTAGTGAAAACTATGAGTATATTTGGAATACTACATTTCAATTTATATTTAGTTCATCTATCCCTAAGTCATATTTAGGCAAATTAAATTACTTGTCTTTAGCAAATGAAAGATGAAAGGAGAAATGTTTGTGGTTGAGTGTTAAATTGAATTAATGATTTGCAAATTTTATTTTTTTAATTTGTCAAATCTAGCTGAAACTTGAATCAAAATAAAATAGAGGTTTACTTGCTTAAAGTGATTGAATTCTATATTTTAATTTAGGAAGTTTAGAGATTTGTCATATCAATGCCTCATGCATAAGATTTATTAGAAGAAAAGTACATTGATTGAATAGTATCCGAATCTAAAATTTGCATGTGTTAACTTATGTTGGTGGATTATATTCTCCAAAATAGCAAGTGATAGTGATTAATGAATTTTGGAAGGTTAATCATGAGATTGAATTAAATGTCAGGGGCAAATAGGTGAATTGATGTATTCAAATTTAATGATAAATTTGGAAGTTATGTAAACAATAAGTAGCGATGATGAGGTCGATTTTGTAGGTTATATCATTCTATATCAAATTTAATTATACTAAGTAAGGATGTTAGAAATCTTTTTGTGCTACTCACTGTTATCGAATTTGACTCTTGGCCGTTTCATTTAAGCAGTGATGTTGAGGATGCCATCATTCTTAAATGGGGGAGTCTGTAATAACCCGATGTTGTTACTAAGGTAATTAACTCTAAATTCAAGAGGATTAAGTCGAAATCAGGATTTCAATTCATGTCAAATTAAAAAAACAATTAAATAAAAATATTTTCAAATAAAGCGTATTAAGGGGATCCTCCTATGAAAATTTGAGCGCAATTGGGATCCCAGATTGTCCTTAATAAATTCATAAAGTTTAAACTTCAGAAGCTAATAATAGATAAAATATAAATCAGAATTTATAATTTTTGTATATTTAAGTTAAGCGTTAAATGTGGATGCTTGTTTTAAGTTTCGCTAATTTCGACTGTCGGATTGATCGAGGTGAATTTTCAAAGCTTTTCGCTTAAAAGCTAATATAAAATAAAATACTCGTCCAAATTCAATTATTTTTAGATGTGTGCGTTCGTCTCGTCGAGACGCTCGTTTCGGCAGTAAGCTCGTAATTTTTGGAGCTTAACCGGCTATCGATCAAAGCTTGGAAGTTTCAGTCTTTTCATGACCATTCGATCGCAATCTAATGCTCCTTAATGAGTGGGACTGGTTATTTATTTTCCTCACTTAAAACCCTATTTTTCCTAAACCTGAAATCTTGCCTCTCATTCCTTCCTTCAGTCTAAATTTCCACCCTTATGCGACGCAAGGCCGAGCACCTCTCCCTCCCCCCCATGGCCGAAGCTTGCTGGGCCAAGCCTTCTATGAGAAATCACAGCATGTCGGACCATCCTCCACACTCAAACCGGGTTGCAGCCTCTCGCCTCCTTCAAGGCTGAGAGCTAGTCAACCCCCGACTTCTCTCTCGGCTAGAGGTCGGGAGCTCGCAGCAGTCGCTCCTTCCTCTCGACCGATCAATATCCAGCATCGAAGTCACCATTGATCCTTCAGCATCTTCGTTCCAACCAATCTTCCTTTAGGTAATCAAATCTTACTTAAGCAAATATCTATGTTCACTTTATTAGCCATTTGGAATTAATTGTTGATGAGTTTAATGGTTATAACTTGAAAGATTCTGATTTAAACCTTGAAATAATTCTTGAAATTGGTAAAATATGGGAGAAGATGTATAATTCATGGAATATAGAGATAGGGAGTTTACTCTTCTTTTATCATTAGAATAGAGAATAAAATGCAGCATATTATAAGATCCTTATGTATTGCAGCCTGTCTTATAGTAATTGATCAACTATAGCTGTCCATATTAGTTAGTATTTGCACTATCATATGTGGTTGTTTGCTTATTATTGTGATAAGTTTAGTTGCTATAAACAAATAATAAATAATTGAGTGTGAACATAAAAACATTGGACTATTTTGGGATATATTTATCTTCAAGCATCTTTTTTTTAATTTGGTAACTCTCCATACTTATCAATAAATTTGATTTTATTTATCATTTATGCTAAGTTAAGGCAAACAAAGATGATTGTACTATGGATAGCTAGGAACGAAGATTGTATGTTGATTGTTATTAGCAAGACCTTATTAATTGGATGTATCAATCTTCTTGGTTGTTTTGTAAGCACTAAAGTAAATATATATAATTAGATTCTTAGAGATAAAAGCAAGGAAAGAAATGAGTTGATAAATAAAAACCAGCGACGCAATATTAAGAATGACTGATGTTATTTGGGATTTGCAATCATTTTCTTGAACACTTTCATTTATGTTAAATTAATCATTTATATTAGTCAATATCGTGTTATATATGTTTTGATTAAAATAAATCTATTGTTTTGGAAGCAAGTTATGGGAGCATGTATCTATCTTTTATACGTTCAGTTTGAATATCCCAACCTTCCTCTTTTAATGCTCATATATAAGGTTATACCGAAAGCATTGGCATGAATTGTATTTATTTCATTATTTATTCACTAAAAGCATGTTTATAAGCAATCACTTTGGTTAGGATCACATAATTACTTCACAAAAAACATCATTCGACTTCCAACATTTTTGTGCAATCATCTAATAATCATAACATTTTCATTGGAATATTTCTCAATGTTCTTAAATAATAATTTGGTATAAATAATGCTATTTTGAATGAACTTAAATCTTGCATAATTAGTCATCCTAATGTACCTTTATTCATTTAGCATCCATAGAAATTGAAATAGAATGGTAAAATTAGCATGAAAGTATAATCCTAAGCATATATTTAAAATTAGCTTTATTAAGGGAGGCATTGAACCAACATTTAAAAGTTGTACTTATGTACCATCAATTCTAGCCAATCCTAATATTGAAATTAGATTATAGGCCTAGTAGTTAAGGAATAAGAATTGTAACCAATCCAATATTTGTTTTATTTCTCAGCCAGGGAAACTTAGTTATACTCCATGGAAAGCCGAGGGCTTAAAGTTCCTAAGTCAAGTGTTGTAGAAGCTTTGGTGCCATGTCAGGTACGTAAGTACTTAGAACTTGTATTGAGTTCTAATAAATTAAATCATTTTATTCAGTTCTATGTAAGTGCTTACATCACTTACATAGTTCTTATTGCTGCTATTGTGTTTTTATTTTTGTGAATCCTATACATGCATATGTGAAATGATTTCTGGCATGTTAGGCACTTATGTACGTTGCCTTTCCCTACATTTAGACTTAACCCATAATACTCACTTGACATGGTGCCAAAGCATAGTTAGGTTTATTTATGAACTTTTAACTAATTTATAAAGTTTATAACAATTTAAGAATAAAATGTAGGGTCATGTTAGCCATGTTATGAAGGGTTTTATATATGGAGTCAATGTATATAGAATTTTTTAAAATAATATCTAGCATTTAGATGGCATGTCATGATGCCTAGGAATCACATGAAGTTCTTAATAACAATTACCATAATAATAAGAAAAGAAGGTAAATTAAGTATTTATAAATGGTTTAATGTCTAAGTAATTTATGAATGAGACATCTTATACACTACTACTAAATCTATGATGCAAAGAAAAAATTGATAAGGCTAGGTCATATATACAAAAATTCTTTTGAGAGCTTTCCTTGGGAAAAATGATGATTCAAACTAAGATCATATATAATTTAGAATTAGGATATAACTTAGATCCATTAATAAAATTATAGAGACCAGTATTCTAAATAATTATTAACCAATTAAAATAACACTATGTGATGATAATTAGCACATGTAAATAATGTAATCCTTACTTGTGTCATTGAACCTTGAGAATTTTAATTTAAACGAATACAAAAATTCATGTGTTGATTACCAAATTTCAACTAGATCTAGATCCTCTATAATTTAAATATACACTTTAAAATTTGATTATGCTTAGTGACATAAATTTTAATGATTATTAAATAGGTTAAATTTCTTCATTGTAAGATGGCTTCACCTTATATGGACCCCCATTTAGGGAAAGACTTACACTACCACCACTTATAAAGCTAGGTAAATCTCAATCAAAGGGATTAATTAAGATCAATATTTTGATCTATAGAGATCAAGTGAACAACCATTTGTAAAATTAAGTAGGAATAAACATAACAAAGAAGTTAAGGGTATATAACTATATGCTTGCAATCAAGAAGCCTATAGAACTGCAAAAGAGCTAAATTGGCCTCCTTAAAGCACATAATTTGGATGTTAAGATTAATGCAATGTTAAGTAAACTTCTGTTATATTTTGGTAGATGCAAAAGAGTCATTTGATAACCTTAGAAATAAAATTATATCCTTAAGCCACTCTCTAACGCTTAAGCCTAGATACTTAAAAAATGAGAAAGAATGGTTATAATAGGTAGATTGAAGAGGCATCTAAGCTACAAGAATACTTATTTAAGCACTTAAAATTAAATCATACTTAAAATGTGACCAAGATAAGAATAAATTCAATAAGTTTAAGATTCATAATGGACTTAAATTTCTCAAACCAACCTAAATATACTTTAATTTGGGACCTTAATTAGATAATGCCATGACAAACCATAAAATTATGCCTCTTAATGATGCCATTAAACACCAATGAAATAATAATGAAGTATCATTTCTAATTTATAAATATGTATAATTAGTATAAAAATTAAAGAATCAATATTAAATAATGATACATACTTAGATCCTTGTCTCTATTTGATCAAGTAAGGAAAGTTACTAAAGGCCTAATTGAATTAAAATACATCATGCTTTAGTTGCTAAATATAAATCCTCAAGATTATTGAAGATCTATTATCTTCAGAAGATGAGAGATATGTAAGTAAATGTTCTTTATTTAAGGCTTGTGTAAAATCTATTAGGATAAGCATATGTATAAGTATTGAGTGCTAAGTGAGAGAAGTGACCCTTCTAGCATTAAATGACTTCAAATGTTGACATGGATTAGTATCAAGGCAAAATTAAACTTCTAATTAGATTTATATTTATTATTTATAATTATGGATGTGGGTTTGAGCACCACTTGTTCTACTAAGGAGGCTTGGGAAGGCTCATTTTACAAGGTGTCACTATTTTTACATACATGGATTATATGGTCTTAAAGTTTCAAGTGAGATTGAGGCATGATGTTTGGTGATAAAAAGAAGTGCCTGTTCACGGCTTAAATGCTACAGATGCATGGGCTCCCCAACCTTTGTCTGGTGCCTTTCACAGGCGCCCCAACATCTTCATATCATGCGTATGGGCATGTTTTTGGGATCTACGATGGGTGTAGGGTTTCAAAACAATGTGGAACAAAAGATTCTAAGTATTGAGAAAATTAAAATAAACCAAAGAAAAATAACATGCAAAGACAATCATAGCACAAGGTAAGAGATTTATGTGGTTTGGTGCTAACACCTACGTCCACGGGGAGGAAGTAGAGAGGTTTCACAATATAGAGAGAAGATTACAATGAGCTACGATTAAAAACCATTGCACAAACCCTAGAAGTCCTCTTCTTTATTTGATGGAGCAGCCACCACACCCTCAAAACCAAATGGAGCTTAAGTGATCAAAAGCTAGATCCTTGCACTAGCTTAGCATACGATGCCATCTACTTAATTAGACAATGGATTAATATTAGGGGTGATTAGTGATATCTAATTAAATAAATCGATAAGTTGTTTAAATATGGTAGGGTACAAGATTTTAGTAAGGTTAACCAAAGATGATACACATAGTTGAGGTGATGGTAGGTTCCTAGATCTATGTGAGTGAGCTTCAAATGATTATATGTGATAAATACAAAATAAAACATATTATATGATAGTGTGTGTTAGCATGAAATCAACAAATTTTACAGTAATATCCAATGAATCTTAGAAATTAACATTAAAACAAATTTTGAACTAAATTATTTTAATTCTTAGAAAGGTAAAATTTTAAAATAATTTTTTGAATATTAAAAAAATAATTAAAATACCTTTTTTATTAATTAAAAGGTTATGAATTTGATTTTTTGTGAATATTTGGCTTTTTTAGGCACTGGTTTTTTTGTATGAATCGATAGTTTTTAATTTCAACAATTAAAAAAAATAAAATATATGGCAAAATCACGTCCGTCGGATCGGACATGAGATACATATTGCCAATTTGTTGGCATGCCGATGCTTTTCAACAATATTTTGATGGGATCCAAGCCAATGGATGGGCCGCAAGGATGTGCATATAATGCTTCAGCTCCTTCCTTCTTCTACTAAATTAGCATGCCTTAATTCAATTAATCCAATTAAATTTCATTGTCATGATCAAAAAAATTGCATAAGCAAAATAGAGTGACCCTGATTTCACATACAATTTTAAATGTGTTATCATTTAAATTGTTAAATTATATTCAACAGTTTACAATTATAGTGTAATTACAGAAATGATATCCACCGCTCATTTCACATTAATATAAAATGATTGGGTTCCAATATGTCATTTTGGATCCAGTCAGGGATTAGACGCTGTTCATCTCCACGATGGACCGTGAAATCGAGATTTCTTTCAAATGCTCAACCATTTTGTATGATTTTGGTGTCTATAGAATTATAATGAAAATAGATAAATAATAAACCATTTAGTTTAACATTTAATGGTAGAAAAATGATGAATTTTGGCAGAGAATAAACATCCATTTAAGCCCAAGTTAGATAAATCTTGACCATAAATTTATTCCTTATATATCCTTATTCATTTCTTAAGTTCCCATAAATTCAATAAAGTATTAAATTTATCAACTGTTGAATTTTTCCTATAAATATTCAATTCCCATTTTTTTCCCTTGCACTTGAACCCAACCCTTAAGGCCCTTAACTGATTCTAAGGCTACGATTCCATACCTATACACTTCTGCCACCTCTGGGAAGTTGTCTCTACCTTTGATTTTCTTTGAAACTCTTCATTACTAAGAGCACTATTCTTGATTTCTCCTTCTAGAACCTTTTCTCTCAGAACAACCAAGTTTATTTTGGGATGTACAATCTTCCTCATAGTTCTAGAAACTTGGGGAGTGATCCAAACAACTTCTATCAACTTTCAATTTTACAATTGTAAAGTACTTACTAAATTTATCATTCTATAATAACTAAAAATATTCCTATAATTCTTAAACTTAATATGTCATATCTACAGTGCCCCATGAATACTAATCCATTATGGAATATAAATATTTGTATACAAATTTATATATATATACTCATACCTATAGCCTAGTTTACACACACCCATTTAAACAGTTTGTGAGATACGATACTCATAATAATATTTTTCATATCTCATGATTCTAAGATTTTCATGAACTACGCATAGGCTTGATCCCTTGAAAAATTATTAGGTGTGTAAGACGTTATAAATTGATAAAGTATTTTTTTATTTGAAGTACCTCACATTTTTATAGTATATATAACGTATAAGAAGTTAATGAGACTTTTTCCTTGATTTTTTGGTTGACACATGCCTCATCTAATTAAATGTTTTCAACTTAGATGATTGTGCTACGGTGCAAGAATTTATTAGATGTGATAAGAGTGTTGTCTCCATTTCTAATAAAATCTTTTTTGGAACATAGAAATCCTCGATTGATGTTATCAAGATATTCATTTAAAATTTTTTAATTCTACGCTTGTCTATTTGGTAACCATTCTTCATGCCAACAATACTAGGATTGAGAGATTTGATCTATGGGATATTAAAAAAATTGTAACACTTCCACACTTCCTTGGTTGGTTGGAGAAGCTTTCATATATGTTCTTAATCCTAATGAATACAAAGGCTACTTGTGTAACAACCCTGGCATTGTTACGCTTCAATTAGTAACCTAATGACCTTAATTCCTTTTCCAATATACTTATAATAGTGTTAAGAGCCTCCCCTCAAATTTCTTTTGATTTGGAGACCATTTAAAAATTTCAAAAATTTCCTGATTTTCCGATAATTCTGAGAGTACCTAATTTATTTAGACCTCAGAATCAAAAATAAAGTCCACCATTGGACTCATCACTCCCAAATTAGCTAGGGAGATATTTTGAAAGTGTTTGGGAGTCGTTAAATTTTTTGCAAATATTTTAATATTATTTAAATACTCAAAAAATTACAATAATTAAATTGACCTCAAATCAAAAATTTGATTACATTTTTGAGTCCCTCACCCTCAGTTAGGTAAGGGTAAGAATTTGGAATTTTTCGGAGTACTTTTGAACATTTAATTTTGATTAAATAATTGATTATATTTAATTTTTAAATAATGTTTTTAAAATATTTTAATATATAAATATATTTTTATATACCTAAATGGTTAAAATTGTGAAAGGGGAAATCCCCTGCTCGGGCTTGTACACAGGACACCAATTTGACTCCATCCAAACCACAGCGCTAAATCCTCAGCCGATTGAACGGCTGAGGAGTCACCTGAATTAATCAGGTCATATATGACCGTTAAAAATTCTCGAGCAAAGCAATGGTCAGGATCCATTTTACTGTACGTCTTTTTTGCCAATCTGCGCTCGTACCCCTACCAGCGATCGTGGGCTGAAGGTCGTACCCAGCCGAGCCTTACCCACCTCCAGTCGCCCTAAGGAAACACTTTAGCATTCACCTTCTTTTCTTCCTCTTGCTGAGAACTTGTGAGTATGCTGTGAGCTGAAGATCCTATCGAAGAGCTCGTGATTGTGCTACGAGCTGAAGAACATATTGGCGTTAAGACTCGAGGCCCTAACCTTAAGCTACTTCGTCTACGGAGCAAGGTACCCCTCTTTGTATTTTTCCTCCAGTAATTCAATTAATGAATTTGATTATCCATTGCCTTAATTTTTATTGTTGGATAAAGTCCAAATAAATTAAGATATTTTTATCTGTGGATTTTCCAATTGGGATTTAGAATATTGGTTAATCGTATGAAGTTATTAATCACATCGTTTGATAAGTTTTACTTTTAGCTCCATTAAATGTCAATTTAAGGTCTCCCATTCTCTTATCCTCGTCGATTTGGCGAACCCTATATTTCTAGGTTTGAAATCCTTCCGATACTATCTACGTGCAGTTTAGGAAGACGGAGAGTCGAGCCCTGTAGCACGGGCTTGTTATTCCAGTGAGGGTAAAAAGGTGTTTGGATGATTGTTTGGGTCCTATAATTGGTCTAATTTGGGCTTTCTTAAACACTCTAATCCAAGCTGAGCAGTTGATTTCCTTAAGTTTGACAAATGTCTTCCTTTGGGCTTTCCTTTAACCCGTCTGATCCAAGATGAGCAGTTGATTCCTATGAATTCTGAGTCGATTCCATGGCCCAGATTCGGGCCCATTTAAAATTCTGTAAAGGCGCATAAATTATCAAATAATACTAATTGATTTAATTCAATTAGATATTAATATATAAATCTATTTTTAATAAATTATAACTTTAATAATCCTTATCCAATTATATACCTTTTAGATCACAAAAATGCATAGAATAATAATATTCCATTTAAATTCTATTTTGCTGATTATTTTATTAATCATTATTTTAGGATTATTAATTAATTATGATTTAATCCTAAATCTTATTTCTGGCATAATTTGATTAATTCATGTCCAAATTGGACACTTCAATAGTCCATTTCACACACAAAAATGTGTAGGACAATAAAATGAGATCAAATTTAAGTTTTGAATCCTAGATCTTGTAATGACTTATTAACTCGAATTAGGAGTCCTCCAAACCCTTGAATCTAAAAATTGTTCAAAATTGACATAGTTAGTGATATTCTTCTCCTTATGCTATAAGGATTTCAAATTGATGTATATCATTTCATTTGGACAATAATTGGAGATTTTATGTAATTGGCTCCTTAAATTAGGTAATTTTCCAATTTCATAAATTTTCATTTATGTTTATTTTAGGTATTTAAACCCTATGATAGTAAATTTGTTTCACTTTACTTACTTCACATACATTTTCATTTGTATGTTTGAGATATGAATTTCATAAATTAATATTTAAAATAAATGGGCAATTTACTTCAATTAATATTCATAATTAGTAGAATTGCTATAGGATTTGACTTGAAAAGTATGAATTTCTTGTGAATTTTAAATCTAGATATTAATTCCAAGTAGTGCTGATAATATTTGTAATGTTATGAATTTATTAGGATTAGCTCCAAATATTCAAAGTGAGTCTCATTATACTTTCTTATTAATTCTTGTTCTCCTTTTAAGTTCATAAATGATTGATTCAGAACTCTTTAATTTCCTTTTACGGTATAATGAATCTATCCCATACAAATTGCATACTTTAGATCTTTGAGAGAATTTATTAGAACTAAGGTATCACAATGAAATTAGATTTAGTGATAGTTTGAACACTAGTCTATACACTAAGTCCACTAACAAGTTGAGGATTTGTATGCTAGTTATATATCTCATTTCATTAAGTGATCTAAGTAATACTAGTACCCAATATTTAGAATGGAATTATAGTATTCATTTTCCTTAGCTTATGATCCTCTATTAAAGTTCTACAGTGATTAAATTAGAGATTCATTAGTTTCTTATATTGATTTAGAAGACTAGTAGATTCCTTTAATCTTCAATCTATAGTAACATAAATCTAGTAGTTTCTAATCTTACTTCTCCCATACACTTAGATATTCCCTACCAATTAATTTTAACTAAGTTAGAGAATAATTGACTTAGGAACCTTTTATTCAATAAACTAATTAGATGAAGTAGGAGGTTGTATATTAACCTTCACTTCAATTAGTATAGTAACATTCAATTTCATTCTCACTTACTAGTTTCCTAGATTTTAATCATTAATCAAATTGATTTGAATAGTTTAGGACTAGTGTAGAATAAGTTCCAATTACTTGAATATAGTTATAAATTAGTTTGTCATTTTATAAATTACATTAAAATACTATTTTCCAAACTTCTTTCATCTCTACTATTACTTAGAACTGACGAAGATTAATATCTACAAATCAACTAAGAGCTCAATTAGCTCCAATCATTAAATAGATCATTAAAATTAGTCAACTCTGAATATCTCATAGTTTTCAATTATTTGAATTTCCTTGAATACTTACTTAGCTTTGAGTCTTTTCTTTTGAACTTACATACAAGACACTGAACATAAATAAAACTTTCATAATAAAACTATAGGGGTTTATATTATAGTGAATAGCCAAGGGCAGCTATAGAAGAAATAAGGAGACTTCACATTCTCAGATGGTAAATGTGAGTGTTATTTTCATTTAAACCCTGCTTTTTTTATTACTTGGGCAGATGTGCTTAACTCCTCATGTCATTGTATATGTGCCCACAGAATGAAATTTCCATAAAATAACTTTAACTAATATTATATGAGACTTATACAATCTTATTGATTGTAAGATCTCATCATAGCCTTTTAGCTATATTTCCATTATATAGTTTTAGACTATACATTATTAGTTCATGAGATTAAGATCCTTCTTTACTTACTATTCTTTACACTTTCTATTTTTGGTATTATGTTTTACTTACAATTCATATATAATGCAGTCTATGTTGCTTTAATTTCATTTAAATGCTTCACTACCTTTCTTTTCCTTACTTAGCATAATTTCCATTTTGACATATACATGTTTCCAATTCTTTTACTTTCAAATGCACTTTAGAAGTTTCTAGCCTTATTTAAGATATTTTTCCCTTACCTTTTTGGTTGCAGGCTAGAACAATAATACATGTGAGTACTTTTACTCCTCTACTTTCAACTATTCTTTTTTACTGTTATAATTACTTTTATTTCCTATTTGAATGCTTTCAAATGCTCATTTGCTTATATTAAATTGTAAATTAGCTTGTGATATCTAAATGAACTTAAATGTTATCCAATTTTAAAATATGCTTAGACTGTTTAGTCTAACTACTATTTTTCTTTTTTTGGCCTTACTCTATCATATTTAAATACCAAAATATTATTGATCAGGAGCAGTATAATTTAGGTGGAGCTGGACTCAGCACTTGAAGATCTTACAAATTGCTTTCGCTTAACTCACATTACTTGCTTT
Organism: Gastrodia elata; assembly: GCA_016760335.1. Lineage (NCBI taxonomy): Eukaryota > Viridiplantae > Streptophyta > Magnoliopsida > Asparagales > Orchidaceae > Gastrodia > Gastrodia elata. Next base: position 112,811,841 of record CM028669.1, read on the forward strand.
TATATTATGTGAGAGAGTGATCTTATTTTATTACTCTTTTAATTAAATGGCATGTAATAACTTAATCTATTTGCAATGTTTTTAGCTTAAATTTGCACTGAATTTATTTATTTTGAAACTGCTTGGATTGAATTAGTGGATAATTACTATATAGTTTATACACACTTGTTGTATATTTTCTTATATGATCTCTACTTGCTTTCACTTGCAAACTTTCCTTAACTTAACCCTACTCATAAAGATATTTGGCCAATATAGCATCTAGTGTTTGATTAGCTCTCTTCTAATTAGATATTAAATGATAAGGTAACACTCCAATGTTGGATTAAGCTCTTATTAGATATTGGGGTTGTTACAACTTGCAAAACCATTCATCAACTACATTTGATTTTAACTTGGCCATCATTGATGGTGTTCTTGATGACTTTGACTATTTTGGCACTACCTTCAATTGGTTGAATGGTAGAAATTTTGCTAAGCTGGATAGGTATCTTATCAACAACTGGTGGTGCAATGTATTTCAGAATATTTTCAGCTTTTATATTAATTTTACCAACATTGATCCCAAACCAATTATTTTGGCCTCCTTAGATTGGTGAAAATTTTGAAAAGGCTTAGAAAAGCTCTCAACAACTAAAACCATAATATTGTGAGGAATATTTTCAAGAATGTTTTCTGGTTGGAAACATTAGTCTCCAACTTGGAATTAATATTTGAAGTGAACCCAACTGATTCTAGTAGGGCAGCTTTCCTAAAAGCTTGGGCCTCTTTAATTCAATTTCACAATGACATTGAATTTTTTTGGAAACCAAAATGTAGCTTTTGTGGGACTTTAGAGGGTGAGAAGAACACTAAGTTCTATCACAACTAGGTTAGTAAAATGAAAAATTTAAATAAGATAAATGACATTGCCACCTCTGAGGGAAATCAATTATCTAGTGACAACGATATTTAATTATCGGCCATTGATTACTTCTCCAAATTGTACACTTATGCATACATGGTATCTAAATCTACTCCCTTCTACCCCCATTAAAGTCCATCTCATTGGAAGATAATGATATTCTCAATAACATTCCTGACGAGGAGGAAATTTGTGGGGTTTGTGAGGAATATTAAACATATTACTTGCTTGGGCCCTGATGGTTTCCCAGAGGAATTCTTTGTTGGAAGATCAAAGTTTGCACTATTATTTTGGAGGGAAATTATTAGTTTCTCATTTAATATATGCTGATGACATCATTGTTTTTACCAATGAGGAAAAATATAATGTTAACAAATTAAAATCTCTTCTTGACTCTTTAGAGCATGATTCCGGTCTTAAGATTAATGAAAATAAATCCTTATTCTTTCTCAATTGTAAAGCCTGCATTTACTCAAAAAACCTTATCATTTCAAAATTGGGTTTTAAGGCTGGTAAATTTCCTTGCAAATATCTTGGGATTCCTCTTATTAGGGGTTCAAAGAAAAATAGAATCATTGATTCAATAATTTGATTCAGCATATTTTTAAGTGGATTAGAGGGTGGGAGCACATATTTACCTCTCAAGGTGGTAGACTTACTCTTATCAATTTCATCTTAAATACCATTCCTGTATTTTGGATGGAAAGCATCTTGAAAAAAATTTAGTCTATTTTTAACAAATTCTTATGGGACCACAAAAATGGCTCCAAAATGATTTGGTCTAATTGGGAAGACATCACCTTCATGGTTAATAAAGAGGGGCTTGGGCTAGAAGTTTAGATGCGCCTCACATTGCTTTTTTTTTTTTTAATTGTGTTGGAAAATTTGAACCACCAATTCCATTTGGTCTCTATTTTAAATGTTAAAGCTTGTGTGACTAATCATCTTGCGTTAATTTCCAACAAAATAATTAACTCTTTGTGGGGCCCCCATACTAGCAGTAGGGAGTACGGTGCTCCAACTGTGGCAAATCCCCAACTTAAGTAAAGTCAGGTGAAACTCAACCTGCATTAAGCCAAGGACTTGTCACCTGAATACTAAAAACATTCATCAATATATACATATATATCAAAGTGGCGGAAGCATAACTATAAAGTAACATCCACAAGCACAACATAGTAGAAAGAAGGAGACAAAATAGTAACTCAACTCAAGTGCAGAAAGTAAAATATATTCAAAATTTAATTATTATAAACTGAATTAAATATAAAAGTCTCTCAATCTCACTAAAAGAAAATGGAAAGTCTATCAAAGCTACAGTAGAACGATCCTCCTCCTGCATTGGCTCCTCTCCTGTAGCACTGCCTACGAACAAGTCTGAATCTGACATTTGTCGGTATCACAAATGCTAGGGCCACAGCTAACAAAAATAAAAAGGTTACAATTAGACAATTGTCTAAGTATATTTCAGGCTGTTTAAATGAACTGAATATTTAAAGATATCACATTTAATTATTTTAACATACAAGTAATTTTAAGATGCAGAAAGCTACAAGGAAGATGGGGTAGCTATAAACTAATCATTTATAGCTAAACAACAAGTATGTGAGATAACATACAACACATGAAAGTAAGCAAAGCGAAGCTAAAAGCAAAAGTAACTGCAACTACTAAAATAAATCTGCTCCTAACATGCTTATAATCACATGGGAAACATGCTGAGTATAAAAGAACACAAGTACTGAAATAACATATAATTCTAGCATCCTAAACATGCCAATATATATACTAGCTAATCCATAAGAGCATACATACAACATGCTGATTAATATGAAAAGGCCACTGAAGCATGTGGCAAAAGCAAGCTGAGTATATAAAAGGAGCTAAAGTAAAGCCACTGAGACATGTGGCAAAGCAAACTAAGTACTGAAAGTAAGGCCACTTAAGAATGTGGCAAAGTAGAACAAGAATTGAAAACTAAACGAGAGTAGCAGTAAGCCTAAGATATAGTACTGCCATAATAGAAATAGGCCATACAAGGCCTCTGAACTGAAAGTTCAACATGTGTCCATCCCAGACATCCGTAGAGCTAGGTCTGAGTTGAACTTTATAGAATAAGACATGTATCCCTCCTAGACATCCGCAGAGCTAGGTTCGAGTCTATTCTATAACAAAACTAGAACTGAAGAGGCAGACTAAGTTAGGACATACTCTACTAACTGAAAGCACTGAAAGAACTAGATGAATGCTATGCTTCTCAAACACTAACTTAGGATGTATCATCAATATCCTAAGTTTTCCTATTATGTTCAAAAATAAGGCTCAATATTCAAGGTGTGCAAAGCAATCAAGTCAAAGTAAGCAAGAGACTCGATCTAGACTTATGTGATATCTGTTGTTGTCTAATTTATCCAACTAACTATTCTAAGAAAGTACAAGTTTAGGATCTCCAATATCCAGCTATCGAGTAAGATCTCAGATTTACGACCTTAACGTTAATATTAGAACTTAATACATTCTAATTCATAATCATGTGATGACTATAAGGTTTAAAATAAATAAATCAATGACCTAATTATTATTGTTTTTCTCTCTTACCCAAATCTTGACTAAGTAAATCAAGATTAAGGATCCTGGATTTAAACTCTACTTTGGTGTTCAAATCCTGAATCCAAGGTAATGTCCTACCAAGGATCTAGGGTTCACACTTAAAACCCAAATTAAAGATAAGAAATCCTATAAGCTGAAGGATTTAGAAACTAAGACCTTAATTTGAAAGGTTGTGCTAATGTTATAAGATAAAAGAATTATTAAGAACTAAAAATCTAAGATCTATATTCAATATTTAGGATAATCACATTATCCTATAGATTGAATCAATCTTATACCCACATGGAAGACTTCAAAAGAATTAAATAATAAATCATTTAAGGAATTTTAAACGGAGATAGTTAAATACAAATAGAAGATCTAAAGTCTACGATATAAGATCTAAGATCTGATGTTTGATCACTTTAGACTTAAGCTAGGTTTTAGATTTAGAATTTTACAAATGTGTTTCTTTTAGAATTTAAGTTCATGGACTAACTTAATGAAGCTATTAATTTAAGGATCTAGCACTTTAAGATAATTAGACTTTGCTTTTAAGGCAAAGTGATTCCTTTATGGTCACTTAAGATCTTAAGGTCTTAATTAAGACTAAAGTAGGATTTCTTAACTTAGTATTAATATCATTAACATAAGAGTTTAGATAGGTACTAATAACCTAACCAAGGGTATTTTACTGACTTTTCAAGGTTTAAGGGGCACTTAAACACATTTTGGTCAAAATGACCAAAATACCCTCTTACGGCTAAAAAAATGGGACTTTAGAATTTAATTATCCAAATTGATTCTAATCTATTTTAATGAGTTACATAATGGTTAATGAAGTAGGAAATACACTTATCTTAGGTTTTGGCAACCTAATTAGTCTAATTAGCATTAATCACATATTTAAGCTAATTATGGTGATTAAAAAAATTAGGGCATTCTATGGCAATCCAAATTTATCCATAGGTTCTACTACACTTAAGATAGCATTAGGAATTAGACTTACTAAAATCAGAGGCTTAATTAGGGTTTAATTCACAAATCCTTAATTAGGGTAATTAAGAGGTGATTAATAAAGTTAGGGTTCCTAAATTGCTTTTACTAGTCTACATAAGTTCTTTAGGGTTTTATGAGCAATCAGAGCTCTTAATCAACAATTTTGGATATTAATTGAATTTATTATGATTTAATTTAAAACAACAAAAGGATTAGGTAATTATTTAAAATTCAACCATTAGATCTGTGATTTTATTTTATAATCAGATTCCTTGTATTTTTCTGATTCAAATGGTATATTGAATCTTACCATTTGGATCAGTTTATCTAAAATTATTTAATTAATTTAATCTTTTAATAATTCTGTCAGCCTAATTACGAAATGCGCGGGTAACGGGTCAGCCCGACCCGTGATCCATCGTCTTCCTTGCAGAGAGATGCCCGACACTCGAACCCTAGGGTTCGCTTCCAGAGCCAAATTCTCCGTGCTCCGGCTACGCCGCGCCCTGCTCTCGATGGCTACACCATCCCCGACTCGAGACACGTCGAATGAACCATGAAGCCCTATCTGGGAGGCGCCGGATCGCTGGAGTGCTACTCGGCCGAGGCGTCTCCTAAGGCGTACCTGTGAGGAGTGAATTCTCCTCACAGAAGCCACGCTGTGAGCCCGCGTCTATCCCTACACGTTCAGGGGTCATAGGGAAACCAATCGGGTGTGTCGTGAGGTTTTGAGACGGTCTAGATCAATGGGGTGCTACTCGTGGTCTAGGACAGATGGGAGCTCCCAGTGGGTCGATCGGTTCCCAGACAAATAGATCGATCCGATCGAGTCTAACCTTCGATACTAGTCTATGATATTGACAGAAGGTTCAGCACTAATCGGATGGCTAACTGCTCGAGGGGACGCAACATTTGGCAAACCGAAAATTCGACTGGCAGTGCACACTCAGACGGCGAACTCGCCGTCTGGTTCACTGCCAAACCTCACCAGAAGACTCGGACGTCTACTAGAGATCTAGGGAAAGGTCCTAACGCAGCATCTAGGGCTTGATTAAGTGCGAGTCGAGCTGAATCCTGTTCGATAGAAGGATTGGACAGAGGCTGTACCTGAAGATGGGGAAATTGCTATGATAGAGAGGGAATGGCTAGCTCAGGAACTCTCGCCAAGCAGTCTCAGTAGCTACACTGGGGGTCTGAACGCCAGACCTTGCCCTCTATCAGCTGTACTTAGCAGGTTCAGTCGCCGAGATCGTCGAGAGCTCCAGAAGCTTCAGCTGGGAGAATTAGTGGGTCTCAGTGAGCAAAGGGGGTTCACTGAGATATGCTGAGGGTTTTTATAGGCAAGGGGAAGGTCCAGGGGTGGACACCATGGCTAGAAGCCGTGGTTCATGCTCGGATAGGGACGGAGCCACGAGCCCCCATAATTGGGACTAGCAGGGCCTTGTGACCCGACGAGCTTCATCCTACCAGAACCGGGAAGATCCTAATGGCCGGGAGGACGTGGTAGAAGGAGTGGGGGACAAGGTTGACGTGGATGGTACGAGCGAATTTTCGCTGTTGGGCAGAATCGTGGCGAGAACGATGATCCACAGTGGCGGGGTCCGTCTCCGATGTTTGATTGCGAGACTGTTGGGGATTGACGGTCTGCTGCGGCTCCCGATTAACAGACCCGCGGAGTAGATCTCATGCATCGGATGCAAGATGTCGATCGGGCGGATGGGATTACGTCGTGGCACGTGTTATGTGAGCTGTTGGATCACGAGCATTAGGATGCGTGCTCGAGCATCCATACGACGGTATTGTGCCTTGCTGTCAAGACCCCGCAGCGGATCTGCCGCGGTCCCGACAACAAATCCCAGGGGTAAAAATAATATAAAATAATTTAATTTAATTCATTTAATTCATTAATAATTAATTAAATTCTAATAATTTCATAATTCAATTTAGGCTAAAATAAGCTCTGAAAATTCTCAAAAATTCACCCTTAGCTAATTAGGGTATGAGGAATTCAAAAATGAAATCAAATTTTAATTTGGAGATCAATTTAATTTAGATATTTTCTAGGGCTCAAAAATAAGCAAAAATACCAAAATTCCCAATTTAGTTCCGATTGATTTCAAACTTCTAGGGTTAGGTTTAAATGACTCATTGAGTCTAATTGAATCAAATTCAAAGTTTGGTTTAGCTTAATTAATCTAGTTTTAGCTAAGGTAATAACTAGGATTGTTACACTCTTCTACTTGGAAGCAGATGCTTGACAATTGGGAGACCATGGACAGCTTAATCTCCTAGGATAAAATTGATACTTCTAACTCCTTCTGGTGTGATATGTGGAGTAATTAGATATCCTTCAAGATATTTGTAGTTCCAATCTACCGAAGCTTACTTTGGGAGATTATGTTACGACCAATATTGCTTGGGACTCTAATCTAGTTAGATGTTTAATCCTTCTCATCTTCGCAACCAAATTTTGGCCACATGTTCAGTGCTCAAGAGTTCCCAAAGTACTATGACTGATATTATCATTAATAATAAATTCAACCTTCATCTAGATTGAAAAATATCTTGGATAGACAGACCCTCCCCATTCAAACCATGGTTTTGGTATAAAGATTTCCCAACTCTCATTAGCATTTTCATATGAAGGCTTCATTATAATTTAATTAGTGTTGATGTTGAGCTTGCCAAAAAGGTTTTTACTTACCTTCTAAATGACACTGCTGTAGTGTTGTTAATTCAAAAATTGAAACTATCTAGTATCTAATAATTAATAATGATCAAAGCTACATCATTTGGAAAAATCTAAACCTAATGGTAATACCATTTTGGCATCCACAATCTTCTTGAAAGATAGAACTATTGCTCTACTAAATAAAGCAAACTTCATATCGGTAACCTTATGGATGGTTACCCTCTTTTGTACATTTGGGATGTGAGAAACAAAGCTAAGCATCAGAATATTACTTTTAATCAAATGTCTATAACGAAACATATTTGAGGGATGTCAATTAGACCCTGAAAGTGTGCCCTCCCAAAAATTTCAACTGAAATCATATTAACAGTGAAATTTATAACATGTTAATTCAGTATTATGCTTATGACATTAGTTAATTTTGATGTATTATTTTTAGTTGTAATGTTGGTTTATTTTCTATGTTTGGTTTGGCAGTTTTGTTTGGGTTTGCATTTTGATTGGTGGGTGTACTTGCCAGTAATGTTTGGGTTTAGTATGTTATCTTATTTGTCTTTAATCATTTTGGCTTGTTGCTGTCTGCTACTGATGCTAATTTTTGTTCTTCTTGGTGCCGTTTGCCTGTTGTTGTAAAATACCAGAAAGTCTTTTCAAAATTTTTATTAATATTTAAATAATTTAGAACTCAGAATCGAAAACGGAGTCTGCCATTTGATTTAGTAACTCCAAATTAGCTAGGAGTGTTATTCTGAGAATATTTGGAAGTTATTGATTTGCCCAGATATTTTTCAATCACTCAGAAAATTCATCAAATTAAGATTTCCAAATTAAGTCAAATAAAAATGTAATAAAAATATTCTCTTATAATGCCTATTGAAAGGATCCTACTGCAAAAATTTGAGCACATTTAGGATCCTGAATTGTCCTGAATAAATTCATGAAGTATAAACTTCAAAGGCTAATAATATAAAAAATATAAATCGGAATTTAGAAATTTTTATATATCTAAGTTAAGCATCATATAAGGATGCTATGTTTCAAGTTTCGTTAATTTTCGAATTTCCAATTTATCATAATTAATTTTCCAAGTTTTTCACTTAAAAATCAATATAAAATAAAATACTTGTCCAAATTCAATAATTTTTGGACGCATGCGTTCGTCTCATCGAGACGGTCATTTTGATACTAAGTTTGTAATTTTTGGAGTTTAAATGACTCTAGATGTTGGCTCAGAAATTTTCAACCGTTGATTTTAATCCAATGGCTAATAATGGATCCTAGAATTCCTTATTTATCTCTTCAAAACCTAAAATCCTAATTTCCTTTAGCCAAAATTTCTTCATTTCGCAAGCCGATCCCTATCTTCTTCGTACGCGACCGAGACGCCTCCTTCCATTCGCTCACCCTCACGCGCGACGCGTGGCTCGATCCCCTCCCTCTTGCACGACAGCTGCCCCCTCTCACCCTTATCTTCTCATTCGAGGGGAGATGAATTTCTGCGATGATAAGAAGGGTTCTAGGCGAGACCCGAGACGAAGTCGAGCTCCTTCATCTCACCAAAACCTCTCCATCCCGCCAAACCTCCTCTCGCCGAGCCTCCTTCCAAGCCGAGAACGATCGAGCTTTCCCTTAGCAAAGCGCCGAGATAACAACGCCTCCTGAACTTTTTCAACTAAAGGTACTACCTTCTCGTTACTTATTTTAATTTCGAACAGCATATTTGGAGTTCGTAGCTTCCCTTAAGGAATCGAAAGGTTTACTATAAACCAATTGAGTTCGTAAGGACTTTGAATGGCTGATTTGTAGTGTTTGCTGAGTACTAAATGAAATCATTAAGAGTTGGTGTCCCTTCCAAGGGTTAATAACTTACTAGATCTACTTAAGCCAATTTGAGTTTTAAACAAATTTTTCCCAATTGATAGTTTAAGATTTAAATAAATTTGAAATCAAATATCTCTTCAAAGCAAAAGCCCTATAGTTAACTATCCTACCTAGTTATAGGAAAGAACTCTTTTTTTTCAGGAGTATATTACCACACTTATGCAAGTATTGAAATCAGGAAAGAGATAGAAGTAGACCCAATGAAATTCTCACAATTTCATTATCCCAAGTCAACCTATTATCCAATCTACCAACATCAAGGGATCATTTATCCGTAGCATACAAAGTTTTATTAGTAATCAAAGGTTACCTTATCATAAAGATTCTGAGCTAAGTGACCCGTCATAAACTTAATCTTTGAGTTTAGTATTGACTCTTGAACTAGCAGAGAAGTGGTCATATCATTCTCACTCAATCGCTAAGCACATAGAGAGCATAGCCACTAGGGTTTAAAGATTTTGTGCATGGTTGCTTTGTGATGACCCACTTAAGTAGTAATAAGTAAAACTCTTAAACATCGAGGCGCCTTTTCAAATAATGGTGGACTTCCTGATAAGAACTCCAAAGTTAAGCGTGCTTAGGTGGGAGCACTCCCAGGATGGGTGACTTGCTGGGAAGTTATCTTCTGAGGGCAAAACCGTGAGGCCTTTCAGGCTAAAGCGGACAATACCTTGGTGTTAAGAGTTTGGGCTGTTACACGCTTAGGGTTTAAAGGCATGCTTAAATAGAGAGGTTACCTAGAGTACTACTTGAATTTCTAAACAAGCCTAAGACTTCGGATTTTGGGTTTGTACGTTTGTTGTTTTTGGTTTGGATTTGGGGCTCACTAGCAACATTGCTAGCCCAGATATAGGTCGTATTGGTAGGCTTAATAATAACGATCTAGCCTAAATTAACTAAAATATTACTTACATCCATTGGAATACTTGTGTTTGGGTTTCGAACAGGGCTTTCATTTGTTTTAATGCCTAGTTTAAATTTAGGATGAGACTAAACATTTGTTGGAATGATTGAGTTTAAAAATAAAAAAAAAAGGGGTTTAAATTGTTGGAAAGAATAAATGTAAACTTAGAATGGGGCTTACATCGGTCGAAATGGTCGATTTCAGAACCACAATGAGGTTTACATCCAATGGAATGTCCGAATTTCAATTTAAGATGAGCTTGCATCGCTTAGAAGATCGAACTTGCAAGTTAGATTAAATCTTGCATCAAAACAATGGGTCTCATGACCTAATCATTTAAACAAGATAAGCCTATATAAATGTGCTTTAGATTTTTGTAAAATTGGGTCATATAGCTTAGTGTAGTTTCAGCTCTAATAGATCAAATTATATTACTTTGATTTAAATTGAATTAATTTGTATCTGAGATCCACTGTGAATCTTACCATGGCATAAATTAACTGGAACCATAAAAGTCTACTAAAAGTCAAGTATTAAGTTCAACTAAAATCATGTAAATCTACTATTGAAACGTCGAGACAACATGCTGGCATAAATCTTTGGAGCATTTGATCTGTGAACGCCCATAAACCACCATTCTCTCCATAACATTAGCCAAAAACAGGGGCATTTGCATGTTCCTCGCATGAATATCATACCATCTTATTAAAGAGTGTATTTATATATTTCGCTTTTTGTCCCTACATGCCATCATAACTTCAAATAATTTGAAGAAAATAGTAGCTCAAAACAGTAACTTTCAATTGCTTACTCTGATGTGTTCTTCCACCAAGTTTACTAGTTCAAAAGCAAAAAAAAAAAAAAAAAAAATGCAAACTTCAAATGATACTTGGTTTAGGTTTAACAATTAGGAAAGCTTTTAACTTTATGAGGAAGTTAGTGATTAAATCCACACATAAAAGAAAGCAGCTAAATTTATACTAGAAACTTACCATTCATTTGTAAATACATAATTTCTGATTAAAGACCAGAAAAAAAAAAAAAAAAAAAAAAAAAAAAAAAAAACAGCGTTTAAATAATTCAGAAGCATTACAAGTGCAATTTCATGCAACAAAAACCTTAATTTGGTGCTTAGTTTATTATTTCTCCTACAAGTTTTCGTATACATATAAGCAACAAGTGACAACCTAAGAAGATATGCAAGGAATAATGACTGAAGGGCGATTAAGATGAAAAACAAGGTTAAACAAATATCTATAACCTCACCACCAAATATCCAATAGGTATGCACAATAAAGCTATACAAGAATAGAACCTTGGAAGCTACAAAATAGACCACCTTTTGCAAAAGCTACAATATTGCCATCATATGCTGTCAATTATTTCAATATAAATTAAATATAAACTGCATAATATATTAAGATCTAAATGCTGTCAAAACTTTCATATAGATCTATTGATATCAATATAAGTAAGGATCATTTGCTGCCATGTATATATAAGAATCATATTATTGCCTTTCTAATTCTAAAGTAAGATTAATAATATCAAATGAAATCTAAGCTGCCATAAGTGAAATTAAAATAGATCAAATGTGGCTATTTTCTTTTTATAAAGATGAATAATATCACTTCAATCACATGTTGCCATAAGCCAAATACTGCCATCATTAGTAGTATAAGATCAAGAGAAATCAAATGCTATTAGTCATATTAATGTAAATAAATGCTGCTCTTCTTTTAATAAAATCAATTGCTGCCTCTAAATCTAATAATCTGGTTCATTGTGTATTTGAATACTAACTTTGCAGGTTAAGTTAAATTAAATGCTATGTGCAAAATGCCACATAAAGTTATTCTTATAAATGTTAATTTTATCTCTGCATTTCCTTCTTATTAGATGTTATATATAGGATGTATAAATTGCTTAGTTTAGTTTTATATAATTAAACTCTAAAATAGAACTGGAAATGAGCAATCCTGTAAAAAGGATTGAACTCTACTTTATAACTGGAAATAGTCAATGGATTGGCTTATATTTTGATTGTATAAAAATTGGTTATTTGACCAAAAACAAAGGAGACTCTGCCAAAATTTTTAAAGATTTTAGGACTTAGAAAAATTGTGGGAAATATAAATATTTTCACATATTTCTAGAATTTCATATAAATTGTCACTTCATTTGAAAATATTAGTCATAAAAATAATTAAATTCGATGAATCCAAAAATCAGTATTATAAAAACTTATTATTACAAATCATGTTAAAATCATAAAATATTAAATTAATGACTTAAACTATTTTTGGCAGATCAAAGAAATTAAATTGAATTGATTTTTTATCAAAAAAGTCAGGTTACGCAAATTTACTTATAAGTCTTATTTCAGTATTCTTATTTGAGCCTTTTTTCATTTGAGTATTATTTACACTGCTTACCGTATTTTAATATGCAAAAGATTTATATCAAATAGCATGTAACAAAAGAATGAAACACAGTATATATATATTTTATGGTGTTTGTCTTTAGAGGGTGGAATGCAAAATTGGAATCTGTACAGATTGGGCTAGCTAGCAAGCCCCTGAGAGTTATATGGAGGGATTTAGCCTCTTGTAGGAAGTAGGCAAATCCAGAGGAAAGACACACCATCAGTTCCTATTTTGAGTAAGCTACCGAAGGGTGGCGAGATAAGCTTCCTACAAATTATGCCTATGGGTTTACCCATTTGGGCTTAGGAGTCTCCGGACTCGACTTATTGTTACAAATGCTTTTGATAAAATTTATTTCATATATGTTGATTTTCACAGCTATTTTGCAGGACATAAATTGAATTTAGAAATTGCTTACTTTAATTGCAGTATTTCAGTTATTTTCATATTTGATTCATACCTATTATAGGATGCTAGATTTATTCTTATAAGAACAATTTGCGTACTCCTACCTGACTGGTAAACTGAATTTTTTAGGTTTTGATAATTAAAAAGACTTTGAAGATCTGTCAAAATAATAAAAGAAAAGAAGAGAAGAGAGATGTGAGACATGATCAATGGATAAATTTTTTTATTGTAAATATTTAAACTGTTGTAAATTCATATGTGTATGGCTCTTAATGTAAATATGAATATTCATGTATTTTATTTTCTTTATTTTCATAAATGAATATTTCTAATTGTATTAATCATTCTTTAGAGACTCTCGAACTTCTGTCCCCGGTCGTCACAGTTGTCTTGTCTGTTTTCTGGCTGTGTATGTTGGATTGTTGTTGGTTTATTTTACAATCTTACCTGGTGGACTGTGCAGTTGTTGCTAACTTTTAGTAGCACTGTTGGAGAGTCTTTTATTTTACATGTCATACTTCTATCTTCCTATCTTTGCATTGTTGGAGTTTTTTCGGCAGGTGCTGCTGGAAGTTCTGTTTGCCTGATGGGCAGTAAGTTTGTTTCTGTTGTTATTGGCATTGCAGTATTTTTGGATCTGGTTATTTTGTGCTGCGGAGATGGTTGTTACTGCATGTGCTAATTGCTGGTTTGTTAGCACCATTTGCATTGGTTTTGTAGCCGCTGCTATTTTGTTTGTTCTATTGGAATTACTTTTGCAGATTTCTTCTTTCCTGTGCTGGTATTTGTCTGTATTTGTTTCTTGTTGTAGGCCTTTGGATTTTTCCTTGCACTTGTTCTTTGCATGTATCTTTGTGAAGGCTGTTTAACTTTTAGTTTAATTTCTCTAGTTTGTTGTTCAATTTTGGTTTTAATTTTTTTATTTTGCAAGGATCTTTTAGTTTATTCCCTAGATCTTTTTTTGGAGTTAGTTTTAGACTTTTTGTTTTAGGAGCTTTGTAAGCTTCTGTATCTTCATTTTGATTATCAACAAAATTTGCAAATGTGTAATTCTTATAGGACACATTTAGATAGGTCAATGTGTATTTCTTTTTTAAAACAAGAAGTAATGCAAATTATCACATGACATCTTTTCGTGAATTGTGACTTATTTTCTTTTCATGTTTTACTTCGCTAAAATTAGATAGGTCAATTATTATTTTTTCAACCATTAAAGATTTTTTTTATTGCAGGACACATATTTTAGTAGGTTAATGTGTATTACATAAATTAAGAATATTTATCACCAAAATAAGAGTAATGCAAAGTAAGATTTATTTTGCATTGTATTCTTCTATCCATTTTTGCAAGATTTCCATCTCTGCTTTTCTTTGTGAAATTAGCCACTCCGGATCTGAATCATCTGATGCCCTTAAATCTAAATAACGGGACCCTGAAAGGTAAATAAAAATAATAATAATTATTTATTTTAAAAATAAAAATTCATAAAATATATAATTGGCATACCTTCTTCTGTAACCACAGTGACAATGCTATTAGATATATTTTGTAGAATTCTGTATTAATATTATTATAGGCACATAAATGAGCATCGATATTATTTTATAATTTAGTAAAAATAAAAATAATCACATATATACAATTAAATGTATTTACCCTGCAGAGCTGTATGGATCTCGTAGACCATTAGAAAATATAATGTTGCTTCCAAAATTTTCAAGAACCTTTTTAATATTCTGCACAAATTAATTGTAATATTTTTAAAACCATTCATAAATTTATTTTAAATAATTATTTTGTTAATTCTACTAAAATAGGCTCAACATTTGTAAACAAAAAGGAAATAGCAATAAAACCTACTTGTCCGCCAAATTCCGTAGTTATCCAGTGAGGTCGTATTGGTGCATCAACGTATAGTTCTGCACACCTTTGGGATACTTTCTTGAAATCGAATGGGGATACCTCGAACATTGTATTTCTCTCCAAAACGCCTTTAGGAGTTATCAACTCGGTACAAGTCTAAAATAAGAATATAAAATTATAAGTTAAATATTCATCATAAATTAAAATATATAAAAGCTGAAAAACTTTGATAAAAATAAAATTCAATGAACAAAAGGAAACAAAATTCACCTGCCAACTCCATCCGCCAAGCTGAGCAAGAGTGAAATTTCTTTTTGATCCAAAATCATTGCATGAAGGGCCAACACTTGAATTTAACCCTGAAGCTATCTTTCGTAGCACATTGTTACTCGCTTCTTTGTCAATTCCATCACACATTAATTTCACATACTTTCTTTTTGGAGTTTCATATTGCGCCAAATTAAAATACAACATCTCCAGAGTACTTTTGACGTTATCAGCGTTGCTCACAGGGCTTTGTGGTTCCAAAGGAAACAAAAACTTTTATTAATATGAATATATATATATATATATATATATATATATATATATGTATATATGTAAAGAAAAAAACTCTAATTAATTTTCAAGTACAGAATACCTGCATGAGTTGAACACCTGGGACAATGTTGCTAAACCGTTCACCTGATTTGCAACTTTATCAATCTCAGACCATGAACTCTTAATAGTTTCATAGCAGTGCTTACTGGTTTCCTGATTTTGCAAACCACAACTTAGAAAAGTTATCTGGAGTCCCTTAAAAGTGGAGATAATTAAAAATGACTTAAAATAAACATACCTTATATGTTTTCGTAGCAATTAAGTAGTACGAATCTTGTGGTGTGAGATTGTCAAAAGACAGGATAGCGGCAGACGAAGCAAGGGCTCCCATTACCGTATGCGGGTATTTCAGTCGGAACCAAGCGGCAAGCACTTCAATTAATTGAGAGAACAACAAAGCCATCAGGATAGTAAGAAACAGTTTTTGAGGCATTCCCCAAGGTTTTTAAGGCTGAGGCAAGCATTCCCAATAAGATAGACAGAAACAGTTTTTTGGCCATCTCAATTAATGTTTGAATGCTTGATTGATAGAACGGCATTGCAGATTGCATTTATAGATGGATGTATATTTATTTATTTATTCAGCCGGCATTGCACGCAAGTCCCCATTATTTGCATTGCACGCAAGTCCCCATTATTTTAAGAAGTCTTGGGATTATTGAAAATGATACGGGAGTGCATTTTAATATTATTTGAAAATGATAAGATGCAACAAATTGACATTCCTTATTAACAAAAAAAAAATGCATAGATTCATTTTCCTTCATAACTGATTTCAAGAACAAAAAAAAGCATAAGAAACGCCAAGCAAAATTACCAAAGAAAACTAAACTTTGTATAAATGAGAGAGAATAGCCTTCGAACCAGCATTATTGATGCTACATTTGGTGCTCACTTACTCGTTTAACAAATTGACATTCCTTATTCAAAACTGATTTCAAGAACAAAAGCATAAATACATCCAAACGCCAAGCAAAATTACCAAATAAAATTAAACTTTGTATAAATGAGAGAGATGAGCCTTCAAAACAGCATTATTGGTGCTACATAGGGCTGGCTTCGATTCGAGTTCGAGCGAGTTAGGCTTAACTCGAACTTGAAAATTTTGAGTTAAACTCAACTCGAACTCGACTCAAACTCGAACCGAGTTCGAGTCAAGTCAAACTCAACACATTCAAATTTGAGTTCGAGTTAACTCGAACGCAGTTCGAGTCAACTTGAAAAAATTAAAACATTATTTCGTCATTTCGGGGATTCGAACCGCAGCCAATTAGGTGTCAAGCGAGAGTTGCACCCGACTGTGCTGCAGTATATTTCAATTAAGATATGCAGCTTTAAATACTTATGCATTAACCAGCAGTATATTTCGAGTTGACTCGAACCCAATTCGAGTCGAGTCAATCCTAACTCGAACTCGACTCGAATTGGGTTCGAGTCCAAATATTCAACTCGATAATCGACTCGAAAATTTTGAGTCGAGTTCGATTCGACTCAAAATTCGAGCGATTTTCGAACGAGTTTCGAGTTTCGGGTAAAATTGCCACCCCTAGTGCTACATTTGGTGCTTACTTACTCGTTTAGAGCTCTAAACATCCCACTAGGAATAAAATTATGTTTAAATGTTACAACCATCGCGGAGCCTGGGCACTCATGTTTCGGTTTCTCCAAGCGTCACACCATTTGAGAAAAAGATGCTCATATTCGCGGCTTAACTGCTACGGACGCCTAGCGCCCCAACCTTTGTCTAGTGCCTTTCACAGGCGCCCCAACATCTTCATAGCATGCATATGGGCGTGTTGTTGGGATCTACGATGGGTGTAGGGTTTCAAACAATGCAGAACAAAGCCTTCTAAATATTGAGCAAATTAAAATAAGCCAAAGAAAAACATGTAAAGACGATCATAGCACAAGACAAGAGATTTACGTGATTCAGTGCTAATGCCTACGAGAATAAAGTAGAGAAATTTCACCATATAGATAGAAGATTACAATGACTTAGGATTAACAAACCCTTACACAAACCCTCGAAACCCTCTTTATTATTTGATGGAGCAGCCACCACACCCTCAAAACCAAATGGATGCTGTCTATTTCGAATATTTTCGCCTCTCAAACCTTAAAAGGGCTTAGAGAATATTTATAAGAGGCTTAGATTTATGCCAGTGGAACTCAAAGTGAAGTTTTGGTTCTTCATCCTATAGAAATGAAAACTTTAAAAGGGCCAGAATCCCATCCGGCAGGGTTTATCAGATCAATGCAGCTGCTACTGCCTTAGTTCTATTCAATGGCTGCACAAAGCCTCATAAGTATGGGAAGTGCTACCACAATGGTCTGTACTGCTATACTTGTGGTAGACCGGGTCAGCTTTTCTTCCAATGCATTTATTCAGAAATGCTGGATGGTGTGCGCATCAATCATTCCAGGAAAAAACAAGTTTTCTACTCTAATCCTATAAATTATAGAGACCAAAAATTGGTAATAATGCCTCCTCCTTTTGAAGGAACTCAAGTCTAGAACAAGGAAGAACCCTATGCACCTCAAATTTTAATGCAAAACCTTCTTGAAAGTAGGCTTATAATAACAAACCTGCTGGTCTAGCTAAGGTGTATAATTCGACTTCTATAGAGGCTACTGAAGATAACAATATTGTATCAGGTACACATTCTTAGTACTAATTCTTGCTTAGCCATTTTCATTATGCAATTTTCTATGCCTACAATTAGTTAATTGTTAAATATTTTAAAAATTGAAACCATTTGCATTGGTGATAAGCCATGTAATGTATTATACAATATTGGCGCTAGTCATTCCTTTATATCTGAAAGTTTCGCAATGTCTGTAAACTTACCTTTCAACAAGTTAGCCAAAACTCTAAATGTGGCTCTTCCTTCTAGAGCCCAGCTCAGCACAGCTAAATTTTGTGATTATAATATACCTCTGAATAATAAAACCTTTCTAGCCAATTTGGTGGTTTTTCCTATAGCATGCTTTGATATCATATTTGGCATGAATTAGCTCAGAATGCATAATGCCACCATTAACTGTCAGAAGAAAAAGATAACATTGCATTCGCTCGGTACTCCTAAAACATTTGTAGGAAGGTTTAGCATCCAAGATTCATTAACCAACACAATTAAAGCTGAGAAAATAATAAGTAAAGGTTGCATTGCCTATCTTGTCACTATGATGGGTAGTGCCAAGAAAGATGTTCCACTTTTCGATAATAAAGCTGTCAATGAATTCATTGATGTCTTTTCTGAAGATCTGACGTTGTTTCCTCTTGCTCGTGAGTTAGAATTTTCTATCGAGCTAATTACGGGAACCCAACCTATATCTAAGGAATTGCAAGAGTTGAATGAGCAACTACTATACATGTTAAACAAGAGCTTTATTAGGTCAAGCATGCCTCCTTGGTGAGAGCCTGTGCTTTTTGTTACGAAGAAAGATTGTTTTATGCGGAAGTGCAAAGATTATCATAAATTAAATAAAGTAACCATTAAGAATAAATACCCACTTCCTAGGATTGATAATTTGTTTGATCAGCTACTAGTATTGTTATCTTTTTAATGATTGATTTGATCTGGCTATCATCAGCTACCAGTAAAGGATTCCGATATTGAGAAAAATGCTTTTTGTCGCTATGGCCACTTTGAATTCTTAGTGACATTATTTGGACTCACTAACGCTCCTTCAATCTTCATGGATCTGATGCATCGTGTGCTTAAACCATATTTAGATAAGTTTGTTATCATCTTCAGTGATGATATTCTCATATATTCTAAGAGCCAGTCAGATCATGAAACCCATCTTAGATATATTCTTGAAACCATCAAAACTCATCAGTGATATGCAAAATATTCCAAGTGTAAGTTCTGGTTAGAATCAATTACATTCTTAGGGCATGTTGTTGACACCCAAGAAACCAGTGTCTATCAGAATAAAGTAAGTGTCATTCATGATTGGGCACAACCTAAATAAGTAATAGATATCTGTGGCTTTTTGGGATAATTAGGATAACATAGAAAGTTTGTCATAGGCTTTTCCCATATCGCATCACCATTAACCAGGCATATTCAGAAAGCCATGCCTTTTATCTGGGTTTATGTATGTGAAGAAGCATTTCAAAAGCTCAAAGAGTCAGTCTCATTTGCTCCAATGCAAGTTCTACCAAAAGGACTAGATTATCAAGTCTAATCTAATGCATTTATAATTGATCTGGGTTGTGTTCTAATGCAATACAGAAAGGTGATTGCATATGCCTCTCATCAATTAAGGACTCCCAATAAGAAATTACTATCTTCATGATCTTGAGCATGCTGCCGTCATTTTGCCTTGAAAATTTGATGCGATTATCTATATGGTGTCCAATGGGCCATATTCACCGTTCACCAGAGTTTAGAATATATCTTCACTTTATGTGAGCTAAACAACCATTAGAGAAGGTGATTAGAATTAATTAGCGAATGCGATTTAAGCATTCAATATCATTCGAGCAAAGTAAACATTATAGCCGATTCTTTCAACCGTTGTTCTACCTTAAGTGCCATGATCGCTGGAAGTTCTATCATTGAAGAATTTTGTAAGTTGTGCATTGAGCTTATCAGAGGTTAAATGCTTAGTTAAATGATAAAGCTAAGTTTTGTATAGCTCACTTTTCAAAAAGATATCTCCAACTCACAAACTAAAGATGAGGACTATCAAAATCTAATGGCTAAAATAGAAAGTGGCTATCATCATGATCTGCACCTCCATGGAATTGGGATTAATCAAGGAAATTGGATTCGGATACCAAAGTCTATGCACCAAGAGACCCTTATATAAGGTCACAATTATGGATATAACATTCATCTTGGAAGTGCCAAGATGTATCAAAACCTAAAACAATCATTTTGGTGAAGGAGAATGTAGCCGAATTCATAGCAAATTCCATGAATATAATTTGGTTAAAGCTGGACACCAGATACCTGGAGGGCTGCTACACCCACTTATTATTTATGAATGGAAATGGTTCGACATCTCGCTGAACTTTATAATGGAGTTGCCTCACACAAGATCATGTGTCGATGCAATTTGGGTCATCGTTGATCATCTAACTAAATCTACGCACTTTATTCATATCCATCAGACAAACTTTGTCGAGAAGCTTGTGAAGCTCTATATATAAAATAAATTATCAGGCTACACAACATTCCTAAATCAATTGTATTAGATAGAGACAACTGGTTCACTTCCAAGTTTTGACTGGCGGTGCATCAGGATTCGAGAACCACTCTAGCAATGAGCATAACCTTTCATCCTCAAATCGATGACCTGACAAAAAGAGTGAATCAAATTCTTGAAGATCTACTTTGACTCTATAAATTAGATTTCAAAGAAAGCTGGGAAGAGCATTTTCCATTGGTTGAATTTGCTTATAATAACAATTTTCTGTCTAGCATAAAGATAGCTCCATATGAGGTGCTATATGGGAGAAAATATTGCACTCCATTGTCTTGATCTGAAACTAGAGATATCCAATTATACGGGTCTGAATGAGTAGAAGAAACCTATAAGAAAGTCAATCTCATTCAGCAAAGGATTTAGATAGCTCAAGACTGACATAGTAAGCATCATGGCTCTCATCATCATCTTCTCAAATTCCAAGAAGGTGATCTCGTTTATCTGAATATAAGCCCAATGAAAGGTATCCACCATTTTGGCGTAGCTAGAAAGCTTAGTCCAAGATATGTTTTAGCTTTCAAAAGTCTATCCAAGATTGGATTGCTTGCATACAAGCTGGAAATGCCTATTAACTTCTCAACTGTGTACAATGTGTTCCATGTTTCATCACTCAAGAAATTCTTACCAAAACATCATCATTTTATTTCCATTCCTCCTATAAATATCTAGCCAAATCTATCTTTCATTAAAGAGCCTATAAAAATTTTGGATAAAGAGAAAGCAACTTAGAAGTCAATCTATCCATATGGTTAAAGTTCAGTGGTAAAACTGCAGTTATGAAGAAGCCACTTGGGAGAAAGAGTCCAATATGCGAGCAAAGTAGCTGAAGTTGTTTGAAAATTTTGGTACTTCCTTAACATTCTTTTTATTTCCATGCCATCACTAAGTGGAGAGTCTATAACATTCTAAGGTTATTACCCTAATCAATCAGGACTAAACCAAGTCCTATCATTATTCCAGTAGTCTTAATTAGTCATTAAGAGAAAACCCTGAAGTTTTGGTCTAAACAAAGAGTCAATCAAACCGAACTCTAATTCAAGAAAAACTAGATAATCAGGAAAATGTGATTATTAAATTAGCCACAAATTGAAAATCTCACATTGACATTGTACTCATTGCCCCCAAATTAGCCGGGGGGATATTTTGGAAGTTTTTGAAAGTTTTTGGAAGTCGTCGGATATTCCTGAATATTTTAATATATTCAAAATACCCCAAAAAATGAAATAAATAAATTGACCTCAAAATAGAAATCCAACTTTGTTGTTGCATTTCAAGATCTGATGAAATTAGACGCTCTAAGCTAAGATCTGATCAAGATCTACTAAAGCTAGGGAATATGAATTAACCACCACAAATTGGGTTCAATCACATAATCCAAAGAGTAAATCTTAAGGAGTAACGTTTAAGTCTAAATATGAACTAATAATCAAGGCAAATTCTATTAAGCATAATCGAGCTTAATAGAATGATTCTCCTAATCTTAATCTTAAGTTAAAAGATAAAATAATCAGATTTAAAGTAAAAATAATATAGAAATTAATAAAACCAAGGTTTTATTTATTGAGTAATCCACTTTATTCAATGAATGAAGTCTAAACTAGCATCTACTCCTAATCTTAAGAAAAAAAATCCTAAGATGAAGTGAAGTTCCTAGGGAATTGTTTAAGTCTTGACTTAAGGTTTGAATGTGTTCTTTAGGAATTAATGATAATTAGCATAGTTTATCTTAATTTACTAGTCTAAGTTACTCACAAAAAGTTGGAAAGTAAGATTAAAACTAAGTTAGAAGTGTATTATTTCACTTAAGGATTTGTAAACCAAAGTTGAGGATTTTCTCAAATTATTCAATTAATGAGTTTAAGAGTCTAAATTAATTCTAAATTGGTTTTAATTCTAGTTTTAATGATTTAACTAATATTTTAGAGGTTAAGGGTATTTAACCTAAATTTTGGGCAAAATGACCATTTTGCCCCTACTTAAGGGTCTATAATGCTACTTTTTGATTAAAAGCTCCAAATTGGATTTCATTGATGCCAAATGATTCATTTCTTTCTAATACAAAGATAGACATTATGTACATTGATTTCGAACAAGTATTAAGTCTTATGGGTCTAATTTAGGATCTTAACCTCTAAGGGCATTTTGGTAGTTTCACTTTGTGAAATTTAAAAATCCAGCTAGTTTATTGTTGTTAATTTTCCAAGGATTCCATAGAGTGTAAGAACACTAAATTTTGATGTCTAATGATCAAGTAATGGTCATTTTAATGTTAGGGTTCAGTTTTAATGAAAGGGGTCAAAATATAATTTTTCCATATTCAAAAATCACATAGAATTTTGTAAAATCTTAATTTTATTAAAACCATGTTCAATTTTGATATATTTTAGTTTTATTAGGGCCCTAGGGTCATTAGAATGCAACCAAACACAAATTTGGGCAATTCTGGATAGTTCTGGGTACCTTCGGATATTTCTGGGCGCTACGGCACGCTGCGGCGTGCTACGGGGCGGGCTAGCGCTTTCAGGCACCGTGGCGTGCTACCGCACCAGAGTTTCTGAGAGTTGGATGCTACAGCACGCTGTAGCGCTCCCCGGCTGAGAGCCTGATGCTATGGCGCACTACGACGCCTATTTTCCCGAGGTGCAGGCGCTCCGGCTCGCTGCAGCGCTTTTATGGGCTGCAGCGGATTTCAACGCTGCGTTGGGCTACGACAAATTTCAGTGTTGCAACACATTTAATTTAATTTTATCAAATTTCTATGTCGTGGTGGTGTGTTACAATGGATTTAACATGAGACTTGGGCGCTACGGAGCGCTATAGCACCCGACGGTGATTTAGCCTGTGCGAAAACTGTAAAGGGTCTCATTTTGCACTCAAACACTCTCAATTTTTATAGCACACCACGTGCGGTGCCACATACCAATAGAAAGGTATTTTTGAGACCTTTGCATTGATACCAAAATCGGCATGAAAGGATTATTTTAACTATGCAAATAATGAAGCAAAAGGTTAGGGTATGCAGAAAGAAGGAAAAATAGAGCTGATTTTCTTCCTTAAAATTTTGTATCTCAAGGAGCTCTAATGGATTCCATATCTCAATCACAAATTTTTAAAGATGCAAAATAAGCATAAGAGCAAAAATGAAGTAGTCATAGAATCCATTCAATAGGGGAAAGGGAGGTACCTTGTCTTGCTAAGAGAGATTTTTCTAAGGATCCTTCAGGCTTGAGGGCTTGAGAGCTTTCCTTCAGCAACAAGCACTACAATGAAAGAAAGAGGAGAATCTTGGGAGAATGAGAAGGGACTTTAGCTTGAGAGCAAAGGGAGGAAGAGGAGGGGCTGAGTATCCTTCTTAAAGTAGTTGAAGGCATGGGCTATGGGAGCTAAGAGGTGAGGGGAGAAACTAGAGAGGA
This sequence comes from Gastrodia elata, assembly GCA_016760335.1. NCBI lineage: Eukaryota > Viridiplantae > Streptophyta > Magnoliopsida > Asparagales > Orchidaceae > Gastrodia > Gastrodia elata. Next base: position 112,835,740 of record CM028669.1, read on the forward strand.
GTGGGGTCTTGTGTGCACGAGGTGAGGGAGCGCCGAATGGAGCAGAGGGGCGTACGCAGGAAGGGAAGAGGGAGTGGGGTCCAGCCAGAAAAAAAGAAAAGGGAAAAATAAAAAATGGAAATGGACGATTTATGAAATGAATAATTATTTTTTTCTAATTTTTAATTTATTAAAAATTCAGATTTAATAAACGTGCTCCGAAAAATCCCAAAAATTCACCCTAGCTAATTTGGGGGTGAGGAACTCGACGACAAAGTCGGATTTTGATTCCGACGAGTAATTAATTTTCATATTTTTTCAGGGTATTTAATTACATTAAAATATTTGAAAAAATCTAACGACTTCCAAACGCGTCCAAAACATCACTCCTAGGAAATTTAGGGGTGACGAGTACAATGGCTAAGTTAATTTTTGATTTCGAGGTCAAATTAAATATCTCAATTTTCTAATTAATTAAATATTATTAAAATATTCAATAGATTTTCAACAACTTTCGATTGCCACCAAAATATCACCCCTAGCTAATTTGGGGGCAATGAGTGCAATGATAAAGTCTGATTTTTAATCTGAGGTCAAAATAATTAGGTCAATTTCTAGGGTTCTTGAAATTTCTAAAATCAGGATTTGATCCATTTCACCTCTAATTTGAACCAGGTCCTGGTGGTGAACTACTAATGACTCAATTAGTGCACTAAGATCAAAATTATGGCTTTGATTAGTCTTGATTATCTAGGATAACAACTTGGGCTATTACAAGTACCTTCCTCCCCATACCCTGCAAAGGGGCTTTTGCCCTTCTCCTTCCCCTCCATGTTGATGAGAAGGCTCATTCATGAGCCCTTTCCTCATCTCCTTCATAAAGGCTGTCCCTAGCCCTCTTTCCTCTGCATTTGCTCAGCTAAAGTTCCTTCCTCTCTTTCCTTCTTCTCTTTATTGTTGTACTTACTGCTAGAAGAACCCTCAGCCTCTTCCTCCTCTTACTAGCAGTTGAAGAAGAAGAAGAAGAAGCTTCACCCCTCAAGCCATCAAGCTCCCAAGTTCCAGCAGAAATCAGAGTCCTCTTCCTCCATTTATTTCAAGGCCAATGTACCTCTTTGGTACCTCTTCTCTTTATCAAATAATTTTAATGTTTACCTTTCATGTCTATTTCATGCTGATAAGATCCTGTGTTTGAGATATAGAGATTATTAGAGCTCTTTAAGATTGTAAATTTTAGGGTAGAAGAATAGCTCTGATTTTCTTTCTACCTTTAGCCTCATTGTTTGCATTGTTAAAAAGATTGTTTCATGTCGATTTTAGTATCAATGGAAAGGCATTAGAAAGACCTTTCCATCGGTATATGACACCACTCATGAAGTACCCTAACTCACGAGTATTAGGTGCCAAAGGGGACACGTTTTAGTTTTCTTACAAGCAAAATCACCGTCGAGCGCTACAGCGCGTCGTAGTGAACAATTCCTCGGATGAAATCTGCCGTAGCGCACCGTAGTGACCAATTTCTCAAATAAAATTTGACGTAGTGCGCCACCGCGCCTGAAAGTGCTGTTGCGCGCTGTAGCACTCAGATCTCAAGAGATCTAGTGCCGTAGGGCAAAAATTCGATGCAGCACGCCACAACGCTGAAATCCGGTACAGGCGCCACAACGCCGAAATCCGCGGCAGCGCGCCGTAGTTCCCAGAATTGTCCTGAATGGTCTAAACTTCACTTTTTTTGCATTTTAATGGCTCTAGGACCCTAATGGGGCCAAAATATACCAAATTTAAAGGTGATTTTGAATATGGAAATCTACCATTTATTATAAAGGGCATGTAATAAATCCTAAAATTTTGCTTTTAGACCCCTAAAATAGTTTTGGCCATAACTTAACCATTAGACATCAGAATTTAATATTCTTAGATTATATGAAATTCTTAGATAGTAAGCAATAATAAACTGATTAAATTTTTAGAGTTCACTTGTTAAAATTACCAAATTGCCCTTATAGGTTAAAATTCTTAATTGGAACCCACCAGGCTTAATTCTTATCCAAATTTGATGTACCATCTGTCTATTTTCATATTAGACAGTAGGAAACCATTGAGTATTAACAAAAATTCAATTTGGAGCCTTAAATCAAAAAGTAGCATTTTGAACTCTTAAGTAGAAGCAAAATGACCATTTTGCCCAAAATTAGGTTTAAGTGTCCTTAACCTCTAGAATATCAAATAAATTACTAAAATCAGTAATATGCATGATTTGGAATTAAATTAGGAACTTTGGGCTCATTAATTTGGTATTTCAAGAAAACTCTTATTTATAGCTTAAGGATTCCTATATAGATTAATAAACCTCATAAAACTGCATTATATCTTCCTTAAGTTAATTAGGTCAGTAAATTAAGATAGTTAAGGTTAATTAACATCAAGCTTGAAGTATTCATCATTTATTCTTAAGAATTTTTCTTAACACTTTGAGATCTTTCCTTAGGGATTATGAATATAAAATTAGGTTAAACTTTATTCATTAGCTAAATGAGTTATTCAATGAATCAAACCTTAGTTTTTAGTAGTTTGTTGATTTCATCCTTTAGTGTGATTAGTTGCATTTATGTTCTAGTTTGGACGATCAATTTACTTATTAAACCTAAGTAGGTGACACTGATTTAATTTGCTTTTTACCTTATAGGACCGTAGTGCTGATGTTATATTAGATAGTAGGATGTTGAAGATCCTGAGCTTGTATAATCTTAGATAGTTAGAACAGATTAAATTAGAAAACAAATGATATCACAAAGTTTGTGTAAAGTTATTTATACCATGTTTGTTACTTTGCTTCCTTAATTTTCTTAGACATTATTTACTTTGCCACATTAGATGATGTAGGATTACTTTATTTACTTTGCCATATTAGTTGATGTAGGATGTTTATGGAATGTTCCTTATTAGATTAAAACTTACATGTTCATAAGTAAAAGATGTGGAATGAACTAAATGAATTATCGCACTTATTTGTGGGATGTGTCATACTTAATCTGCTACCCCAGTGTTGTTGCTTATATCCTGTATTCCTGATGATCTAGGGAATATCTCCTAGATGACTTATATTCTATATTCTTGATAATCTAGAGAATGTCTCCTAGATGACTTATATTATGTATATCTGTTGATATGGGAAATGTCTCCTGGATGCTTCAAAATATTTTGGACTATACTTTCTGTAATGGTAGAGTTAAGAAGACACATGCCCGTTTGATACAACATGTTTACACTTTATTCATGTATTGCTCTAGTTCTTTACGTAGCATTTTCTTTGCAAATACTATATTTCACATTTACTTTACATATTTCAACAACATTTTTATACATTTAGTTTGGTATTTTCTTTAGTATTTCTGTAGCACTCCTGTGATTTTTGTATTTCAACATTTATTTTTATATGTTTTAGTAGCTCTTAATTCATCTATATATAAGCATGTTATGATGTTAGACCTATTTCGGTTTTGTTCTTTCAACATTTTATTATATAACTAGTATGAATAAATTGTTTAGATTTGCTTAAGGTGTCATGATATCATTAAATATATGAAATAATCAGGCTAAAATGTACTTAGACAATATGTCTAATAAAATTTTATTATCTTGGCTGGGGCCCTGGCATTGTGAAATCTACAATGTCAGGTTTGAGCAATTAGAGGATCTAGTACCTCCAATTCAGGAGGATCATCAGTTCAGAGTTGTAGAGCTTTAGTATAGCTTGTCTTTTACTTTAGTGAGGAATAGTGATATTTTAATTCATTTAAATTTATTTAAAATTGATGTAATAATATAGGTACCTCATATATTTTTATTTTCACTATACTGTTTTATTCTGAACTATGTTCCTATTTCTTATTTTGTATTGTGGTGGTTTAGATGTAACATTTTACTTTTCCTTACTTCTGCACTTTGTTGAAATATATGTACTTAGTGAATGATTCTGTTGATTTTATTTTTATTAGTGGATTGAGAATTTCACCTTAATATAATGATAAGTGAGAGATTTGCTAGAGTGGCATACCTCCCCTAACCTAATCTTGTGGATTAGCGGGCAGGGCATCTGTGGGGTCCCATGCCCTATGCGGCCACGCTAATACTTATATTAGCTTGAAAGTAGGGAGCATGGTGCTCTAGCTGCGACAAATCCCCAACTCAAGTAGAGTTAGATAGGACCCAACTCGCCTTAAGCCAAGGACTTGTCACCTAGAACTATAGACATACATCAATACATATCAAAGTAGCGGAAGCAGAAATAGAATGTAACATCAATAGGCATAACATAGTATCATAGAAGAAAAGGAATTAAAAACTCAGCTCAAGTGCAGAAAGTAAATACATCCATAGTTTAATTATTACAAACTGAATTAAATGAAAGTAAGGATCTCTCAATCTCACTACAAAAAGAGAAAATCTATCTAAGCAGCAGTAGGAAGATCCTCCTCCTACACCGGCACCTCTCCAGCAGCACTGCCAACGAACAACTCTGAATCTGATATTTGTCGGTATCACAAATGCCAGGGCCCCAACCAACAAAAGAAAAAGATTACAGTTAGACAAATTGTCTAAGTACATTTTAGGCTATTTAAGTGAACTGAATATTTAAGATATCACATTTAAGGGTTTTAAACATGCGAGCATTATAAGGTGCAACAAGCTACAAAGAATGGGTTTGCTATAAACTAATCATCTATAGCTAATCAATATGTAAAAATAACATACAAAGCATGAAGCTAAACAAGGTGAAGCTAAAAGCAAAAATAACTATAACTACTGAAATAAATCTGATCCTAACATGCTTCTGATCACATGGGTACATGCTGAGTATATAAAGAACACAAGTACTGAAATAACAAATAATTCTAGCATCCTAAACATGCTAATATTTAATAACTAATCAATAAGAGCATATATACAATATGCAGATTTAAGTAGTAAAAGGCCACTAAAGCATGTGGCAAAAGCAGGCTAAGTAAAGAATGGGCTAAAAAGTATAGCCACTGAGACCTGTGGCAAGGCAAGCCAAGCACTATAGTAAGGCCACTGAAGCATGTGGCAAAGCAAAACAAATACTGAAAACTGAACTAAAGTATAAGTAAGCATAAGACCTAGTACTGCCATAACAGAAATAGGCCATACGGCCCTCTAAACAGAAAGTTCAGCATGTGTCCATCCTAGGCATCCGCAGAGCTAGGTCCGAGTTGAACTTATAGAATAAAACATGTGTCCATCCTAGACATCTGTTGAGCTAGGTCTAAGTCTATTCTATAACAAAACTAGAACTGAAGAGGTAGACTAAGCTAGGAAATACTCTACTCACTGAAAAACTGAAAGAACTGATTAAATGATATGTTCTCCTATTATGCTTAAAGCACATGGCTCAATGTTCAAGGTGTGTAGAGCAATCAAGTCAAAATAAGCAATAGACTCAATCTAGACTTATGTGATATTCGTTGTTGTCTACTTTATCCAACTAACTGTTCTGAGAAGATACAAGTTTAGGATCTCCAATAGCCAGCTATCGAGTATAATCTCAGATTTACGACCTTAATGTTAACATTAGAACTTAACAAGTTCTAATTCATAATCATATATCGAAAATAAAGATTTAAAGTAAATAAATCAATGACTTAATTATTATTATTTTCCTCTCTTAACCTAAATCTTGATTAAGTAAATCAAGACTTAAGGATTCTAGATCCAAACTCCACTTGGTGTTCAAGATCTTGGATCCAAGGTAATGTCCTAATAAGGATCTAGAGTTCACACCCAAACATAATCTAAATGAGCAATACATTATAAGCTGAAGGATTTAGGAACTATGATCTTAATGAAAGGTTGTGCTAATATTATAAGATAAAATAATCATTAATAAATAAGAATCTAAGATCTGTATTCAATCTTTAGGATAATTATATTATCCTATAGATTAAATCAACCTACACCCACAAGGAAGGTTTCAAAATATTTAAGCAATTAAATCAAGTAAGGAATTCCAAATGAAGGTAATCCAATACAAGTTAAAGATCTAAAATCTAAGATCTAGGGTTTGATCACTTTAGATTTAAGCTAAGATTTTGACTTAGAACTTTTACAAGAGTATTTCTTTTAGAGTTCAAACTTATGGATCAACTTAATTAAGCTATTAACTAAGGATCTAGCATTTTGAGATAGTTAGACTAAACTCTTAAGACAAGGTGATTCTTTTAAGAACACTTAAGGTTTTAAGATCTTACTAAGAGTTAATTTAAGATTCTTCACATAACATGAATATTATTAATATAGGGTTTCAGAAGGCGCTAAACATATTAACTAGGGATATTTTACTAAATTTTCAAGGTTTAAGGGGTGCTTAAACACATTTTGGTCAAAATGACCAAAATACCCCTCTTAAGGCAAGAAATGAGATTTTATGATTTAACCATCTAAATTGATTCAAAACTATTTTAATGAGCTCCATATTGGATAGTGAAGTAGGATACACACTTATCTTAGGTTTTGGTAACCTAATCAGCCTAATTAACACTAATCACCATTTAAGGCCAATTAAGGTGATTAAGGAAGTTAGATATACAAGGGTGATCTAATCTCATTCATAAACTCTAATACACTTAAGAAGGTATTAGGAACTTAGTTCACCAAAATCATAGGATTAATCATGGTTTAATTCACTAATCCCTAATTAGGGTAATTAAGAGATGATTAATAAAATTAAGGTTCCTAATTTACTTTTAATGGTCTACATAGATTCTTTATGGTCTCATGAGTAATTAGAGACCTTAATCAATATTTTTAGACATTAATTAAATTTATTATAATTTAATTAAATACAGAAAATGATTGTCTTTTAAAATCTAAACATTGGATCTTTAATTTTATTCTATATTAATGTTCATTGCATTTTTCTAATTAAAATGGTATATTGGATCATTTCGGCCCAAAATCAAAAGGCGCGGGCCGGGGGCCGGCCCGACCCGATATCCGTCGTATACCTCGCAGGGATGCCCGACGCCCAAACCCTAGGGCGACCTTCCATCATTAAATTCTCCGCGCTCCGACCATGCCACGCCCAGAACTCGGCGGCTACACCTTCAGGAACTAGAGGCTCGTCGAATGGACTAAGAAGCCCTGTCTGGGAGGCGCCAGATCACTGAGGTGCTACTTGGCCGAGGCGTCTTCTAAAGCAAAATTTGGGAGGGCAAATTCTCTTTACTGCCTTGACGCCATGAGCTAAGGTCTAACCCAACACGTTCAGTGATCGAATGGGAAACGATTGGGTGAGTTGTGAGGTTCTGGAAAGGTCTGAATCACTGGGGTGCTACTCATGGTGGAACGCAGACAGGAGCTCTCCATGGGTTGATCGATTCCTAGTCGAAACAATCAATCCGATCGAACCCAACCTTTGATATGGGTCTATAGTGATTGACGAGAGCTCCTAGCACTAATTGGCTGGCTAAACACTCGAAGTAAATGCAGGATTCGGCGAGCCAGAGGCCGACTGGCAGTGCACACTCAGATGGAAAATTCATCGTCTGATCCACTGCCAGGCCTTTCCAGAGTACTAGACGCCTACTAGGGATCTAAGGTGAGGACCTAACACAGCATCTAGGGCTCAATTAGAAGCGAATCTAGGTGGAACTAGTTCGATAGAAGAGATGGGGTTGAAGGCAGTACCTGAGGATGGCAGATGCAACTGAGGCACTGCGGGCAGCTCAAATCACTCCATATGGTTACAGGAGATCGGCAAGGTGGTCTGAACTCCGGACCTCACCCTCGATCAGCGGTACTTAGCAGGTTCAGATGCCTGGATCGCCAAGAGCTTCAGGTTAAGCATCAGGGAAATGAGAGGATCACAGTGAGCAAAGGGACTCATTGTGATTCCCAGGAGATATTTATAGACCTCAGGGGAAATGGGGGTAGACGCTGAGGCTCGGGCACCAACGTGTGGTTCTGCCCGAGGGGCAGGATGGGTTTACCCATCTGAGGGCAGAATGGGGAGAGAATTGTTGACAGACCGTTGCACCGGAGGGCAAAGAAGGAAGAACGAGATATTCCCTGTACTGCCATGGGGCTGGGGAGGATCTGGCTATCGGGGGACCAGCACACGTGGGAGAGGTCGGGAGGTGGACTAAGGTCCACAGTGTTTGGGGACTTCAGAGCCGTCGGATGGATCCACCGTTGGCTCTGAACGATCCTAATGGACTACTTAAGCGAAGTAGATAGTAGCCGTCAGATGCGAGCGACGGATCCGATGCTTAGAATTTGATCTTACCATGGAGGAGATCCCGCCGTTAAATGGTTTGCGCTAAGATGCGTGCTATCGCATCGAGTGGCTTAAACCTATGCACCGCTGTCAGGACCCTGTAGCGGATCTGCCGCGATCCCGATAGCAAATCCCGCAGAATAATTTAATTAATAATTTAATTTAAATATAATAAAATCAATTAAAAATATATAATTAATTCTAACTAATTATAAATCTAATTTAAAACCAAATGAGCTCCAAAAATTTACAAAAATTCACCATTAGCTAATTAGGATATGAGGAATTCAAAAATGAACTCAAATTTTAATTTGGAGATCAAATTAATTTATGTATTTTTCAGGGCTAAAAAATAGGCAAAAATACCAAAATTCTCAATTTAGCTCCGATTGATTTCATACTTCTAGGATTAGGTTTAAATGACCCATTGAGTCTAATGGAATCAAAATTAGAACTTTGTTTAGCTTAATTAATCTGAACTTAGCTATTGTAACAACTAGGGTTGTTACAGACTCCCCCACTTAAGAACGATGTTGTCCCCGACATCACTTAGTGAAGAAAGTACTACAAGGACTGAAATTTTAAATAAAATAGGAAGGAAAAAAAAGAACAGTACATAGACTTGCAAAGAGCTATGGATATTTATTGCGCATATCCACTTCTTTTTCCTAAGTATATTCTTCTAAGGATCGATTCATCCACTGGATCTTGACCATAGGAATTGCATGAGTTCTTAGCTGCTTCTGATCACGAGCTAAGACTTTGATTGGTTCTTCGGCATAAGAAAGATCAGGTTTGATTTCTACTGCTGGAAGTTGAATGAGATGAGAAGGGTCTCTGAGACATCTTCTTAATGATGATACATGAAACATATTATGGATAGCTGCAAAATTATCAAAAAGATTTAACTGGTAAGCAGATGATCCTACTTTGGCCAAAATCTCAAAAGGTCAAACAAAGCGGGGACTGAGTTTCCTTGCTACGCCAAATCTGTAGACACCCTTCATTGGACTGACTTTCAAATAAGCAGAATCTCCTACATTGAATTATAGTAGATGATGATGAGCATCATGATATTTGCTTTGACGATCTTAAGCTGAACAAATTCTCTACTGAATTAAATGAGTCTTTTTGTTAGTTTTTTTTAACTAACTCTGAACCAAAAAGTTGAACGCTTCCTGTTTCTAACCAAGCTAGCGGAGTATTGCATTTTCTACCGTACAATGCCTCATATGGAGCCATTTTAATATTGGCTTGAAAACTGTTATTGTAGGCAAACTCCACTAACGGGATATGATCTTCCAAAGAACTGGCAAAATCAAGAACACAAAGCCTAAGCAAATCCTCTAGAACTTGATTCACTCTTTCAGTCTGACCATTTGTTTGAGGATGAAAAGCTGTACTCATGGCTAGAGTAGTACCCAGATCTTGATGCACAGCTTGCCAAAACTTAAAAGTAAGTCTGCTATCTCTATTGGATACAATTGATTTTAGAATCCCATGCAATATGATAATTTCTTTTATATAGAGCTTCGCTAGCTTTTCCACAGAGTCTGTCTAACGGATAGGAAGAAAGTGTGTTGATTTAGTAAAATGATCTACATAACCCAGATTGCATCGGCACCAGATTTTGCACGAGGCAATCCCATGATGAAGTCCATAGATATATCGAACCATTTCCACTCAGGAATTTCTAATGGATGCAGAAGACCACCAGGTATTTGGTGCTCGGCCTTTACCAAATTGTAGGCATGACACTTAGCCATAAAGTCGGCTACGTCTTTCTTCATACCGGGCCACCAAAATGACTGCTTTAAATCTTGGTACATCTTAGTACTTCCTGGGTGAATATGATAGCCAGAATTATGGCCTTCAACCAACACTTTATGATGCATGGATTTAGGAATCCACAAATAATTACCTTGATAAAGTACATTATTATGTAACTACAGATCATGTCGATGATAACCTTCAATATCTGATTTGAATTTCAGATAATCATCATCTTTGGTCTGCGAGATAGAAAAATCTCTGTGTAAGGTAGGTTTCACATTGATATTTACCAGAAGCGAACTTAGCATATCGCCACTAACTAGAGAAATTTCAAGTTTACAATATTCTTATTCTAAAGAACTGGATGCGATCATAGAGGATAAAGTAGCACGATGGTTAAGAGCATCAGCCACTACATTTGCTTTTCCTGGATGATATTGAATACTGAGGTCATAATCACTGATGAGTTCTAACCATCTTCTTTGATGACAATTTAGTTCTCTTTGAGTGAAGCTATACTTCAAGCTTTGATGATCAGTGAAAATTGAGCACTACACTCGATATAAATAGTGATGCCAAATTTTTAGAGCAAAGATAACAGCGGCAAGTTCAAGATTATGAACTGGATAATTTTTCTCGTGGGGTTTTAACTGACGAGAGGCGTAAGCGATTACCTTACCCTCTTGCATTAGCACAAAACCTAGACCAATTCTAGAGGCATCGGTGTATACCTGATAGTTCAAGCCTTCCTTGAGTAGAACAAGAACTGGAACGGTAGAGAGTGCATTCTTCAGAGTTTGAAATGCTTCCTCGCATTCAGGACTCCAAATGAATGGAACGACCTTCTGAGTCAACTTAGTCAAAGGCAAAGTGATCTGGGAGGCCTTTAACAAATTTTCTATAATATCCTACTAATCCCAAGAAACTTCTAATATCAATGATAGACTTAGGCTGAACCCAGTCCTAAATAGCGCTCAATTTACTCTGATCTACATGAATACCCTGGGCATCGACTACATGTCCCAAGAATGCAATGGATTTAAGCCAGAATTCACACTTGGAGAACTTGGCATACAGCTAATGTTCACGCAGAGTTGCTAATACTAACCTCAGATGTACCTTATGATCTTTTAAGGTTCGAGAATAAATGAGGATATTGTTTACAAAGATGATTACAAATTTGTCTAAATAAGGCTTTAGAACTCGCTGCATCAAATCCACAGAGATTGATGGCGCATTAGTGAGTTCGAAAGATATTACTGAGAATTCGAAATGACTATAACAAGTACGGAAAGCGGTTTTCCCTACATCATCTTCTTTTACTCGCAATTGATGATATCCAAACCTTAAGTCAATCTTAGAGAATATGATAGCTCCACATAATTGGTCAAATAAATTATCAATTCTAGGCATGGGTATTTGTTCTTTAAGGTGACTTCATTTAGTTCACGAAAATCTATGCACATTCGCATAGATCCATCCTTCTTCTTTACAAATAGAACAAGTGTTCCCCAAGGAGACATACTCGGCCTAATAAAGCCTTTATTCAAGAGCTCCTATAATTGTTCGTTGAGTTCTTGCAGTTCCTTAGGTGTCATTCTGTATGGTGCTTTAGATATAGGCTGGGTACCTATAATCAATTCAATAGAGAATGCCTCTTCTCTAGGAGGAGGTACACCAGGCAGATCTTCCGGGAATACGTTGATGAATTCATTAACTATTTTACAATCAGAGAGAGGGATACTTTCTTTTGCTTCACCCATCATTGTGACTAGATAAGCATCACCCTCGATTAGCGGTACTTAACAGGTTCAGACGTCGGGATTGCCGAGAGCTTCAGGGTAAGCAGCAGGGAAATGAGGGGATCACAGTGAGCAAAGGGAGTCACTGTGATTCCCATGAGATATTTATAGACCTTAGGAGAAATGGGGGTGGACGCTGAGGCTCGGGCACCAACGTGTGGTTCGGCCTGAGGGGCAGGATGGGTTTAATCGTCTGAGGGCAGAAAGGGGAGAGCATTGCCGACATACCGTTGCACCGGAGGGCAAAGGAGGAAGAACAGGATATTCCCCGTACTGCCATGGGGCTGGGGAGGATTTGGTTATCGGGGGGCCAGCGCGCATGGGAGAGGTCGGGAGGTGGACGAAGGTCCATAGTGTTTGGGGACTTCAAAGCCGTCCGATGGATCGACCGTTGGCACTGGATGATCCTGATGAACTACTTAAGCGAAGTAGATAGTAGCCGTCAGATGCGAGCGATGAATCCGACGCTTAGGATTAGATCCTACCATGGAGGAGATCCCGCCATTAGATGGTTTGCGCTAAGATGCGTGCTATCGCATCAAGTGGCTTAAACCTATCCGCTGCTGTCGGGACCCTGCAGCGGATCTGGCACAATCCCGACAGCAAATCCCGTGGATTAATTTAATTAATAATTTAATATAAATATAATAAAATCAATTAAATAATATATAATTAATTCTAATTAATTTTAAATCCAATTTAGGACCAAATAAGCTCCAAAAATTCACCCTTAGCTAATTATGGTATGAGAAATTCAAAAATAAACTCATATTTTAATTTGGAGATCAAATTAATTTAAGTAGTTTTCAGGGCTCAAAAATATGCAAAAATACCAATATTCTCAATTTAGCTCCGATTGATTTCATACTTCTAGGGTTAGGTTTAAATGACCCATTGAGTCTAATGGAATCAAAATTAGAACTTAGTTTAGCTTAATTAATCTGAATTTAGCTATGGTAATAGCTAGGATTATTACAGCATCACATCTTCTCTCTTTAATCTTCTTTTTCTCTTCTTACGCACTGTGCTCTTCCTTCTTCTCTAAGTATAGCCTTCTTTTCCTCCTTAGGGTTAGGATGTGCTCCTTAATGTCATTTTTTCCAAACTAAAATTTGAACACCTTGCTAAATCCTTAATCCTTCCTTTTATAATCCTACCTCCATCCTTTTTCTCTCCTAAGCTACTATCATTCCTCCTCATGGAACTTGGATTTTCATTTAATAATATTCTTTTATTTTTTGGGAATGAGGAGGTTTAATATAACAACCCAAGGTTGTTACTTTAGCCAATTAGGACTAAACCAAGTCTTAATTTTAATTATAACACTCTTAAATAGTCATTAGGACCTCTCCCTAAAGTTTGGGTCCAAATCAGGGGTCAAATGGATCAAACCTTAATTTCGGGAATTTCAGGAACCTGGAAATTGACCTAATTAAATTGACCACAAAATAAAAATCGGACTTCGCCATTGCTCTCATCACCCCCAAATTAGCTTGGGGTGAAGTTTTGGAAGCATTTGGAAGTCATTGGATTTTGTCGAATATTTTAATATATTTAAAATACCCTGAAAAATAGGAAAATTAAATACTCATTCATCAAAATCTAACTTTATCGTTGTGTTCCTCACCCCTCAATTAGTTAGGGGTGATTTATTGGGAATTTTTACAAGCCATTTAATATCTTTATTTTAATTAAGAAGGATTGAATTTAAAAATTAAATAACTATTATTAATTAATATTTCTAAATCCCTAAACGATGGCGTGTGCAATTCCCGTGTGCCGTCGTCTTTTTCCACGTGTGCCATCAGCCCCTCCCGTTTGATCGAACGATAGGATCTGGCTGTTTGATTGAAAGGATCAAACGGTCCTCGTTTCCTCCGTCCCTGCCACCCTCTCCGGCTAGGGCACATGCCGTGCGTTGCTCAGGCTACGACACGCGGCCAATCACTGCGGGTGGTCAAGCATCAAAGGCTCCGTCGGACTTCTTTAAGCCCCAGGGCCACGGTCTTTCCCATTTTGTACGGTTGAGGAACCATCTAGAACTCAAGTGGATCCGCCACTGGAACTCTAAGCTCTCGACCATCTATTCCAGGTACCTCTGATCCTACTTTGTTCATTTTGCAAATATCAAATTGTTGATTCAAAATGCTATTTCACTCATTTGAATTCAATCCTACTGTATCCGATGGAGTTCAAATGAACTCGATCAGAAGCAGGCATGCGACCTTCACAGTAGCACGGGTTCAACAGAACCCTAGGTAGCTAGGGTTCCATCTCACCGGGAAACTAGAATACCCCAAGTGAAGGTTCGTACGCTGTTAGGAAGATCTTGCTGTCCTCTAGCCATTGACATGCGGTCCAAGCTCCAATGCTGCTGGCAACACCGCCAAATCACCAGCCCTAGCCGTCTGCATCAAGGTCCTTGTGGAGAAGGAGGGAGTTCGGGTCGGGCCGGGTTGACCTGGGCCTGACCCACAAAAGTGGGTCACATCAGCTGTCCCACAGTGTCTACGATCGGCCTCGCATACATCAACTCTGTCGAGAGTGGGTCCCGTCATGTGTGCTTTTGATCACCGCCTGGTCGATTAGCATGCCAGCCCGTAGGACCCGCTCTGCAACTGATGGGATACCATGGGACTCGCCGTTTAAGTTAATTTATCAAGTACTGTTTGATTTAATTTTTAACAGAAACCAGTTATATTTTTTTAATCAATAAATTATAGAAACCTTAAATATTAATATCTTATAATTCATAAGTCCAAATATATTAAATATATAACTCATTTTAATCCGAAAAATGAGAGGAACATTATGGTAGTATCAAATTTCTTGTATGATGCAAATTTAACATAGTGATATTTTAGGACCTCCCAATTAGTTTAAAACCCTAGAAAATTTCAAAGTTCCATAAATTTATACCCTCTAATCTAAACATAGTCAATATGGGTCTCATTTTAATCAAGAGAATAACAGGAGTGTAGTGATAGTATTAGTTTTGATGTTGGACTTAAAATTTGACTAATGACTTTTGGGTACCCTCATTAATTACTCTATTTGACCTAGAAATTCAATATGCAATAACTTACTCAATTTAGCTCCAAATTAGGTCATCGAATATACCATTTTGATTAGAAGAACCTAATTAATAGTAACTATAAGAAAATTTATGTTTTGATAATTCGATTTTCTAATTTTATCTAATTACCCTAGAACCTTCTTAACTCATAACGTAACCAAATGAAGTCCAAATTGGATCTACTCCCAATCACTGCACTCAGCATGTTATAAGGTGTTGGTAAGTATGTGAGAAGAAGACTTCATCACACTCTCTTTGCTGTAAAAGTGTTTTCACAAGAGCATGCACTTTGATTTTGAGAATCGAGGTTGTGTTGATGGTTACCAAGCAATCTCAAAATCACAAAACTACAAGATTAAGGTCACATCACATGCATACAAGTTGATAGCACATAAAGAACATCCAAACACATAGATAGACATGGAAAACCTAAGAATGGGAAAAACCACGGAGCCACACCACTTGAAAATCCTATAGAATAACTTGAAGGTTATGGAGTTACAAAGAGCTTAACACCTCAGCACAAATACTCTAGCTCTTACTCTAAATTTGAGAGGAGATGAAGTAGCCACCACCTGGAGTGTCTCCTCGAACATGCAAGGGCTAACTTGCACTGCAGCTTCCTTAGGGTTCAACCTTGGAATCTTCTCCTCATAATAGCTTCTAGCCTCCAATATAAAATACCAACACTAATTTCTCCTCCCAACTTATCAGTTTAAGTACCCAGCTAAAAAATGAACTCAGAAAAGTTCAAAATGCCCTCCAATTTGCTTAAGGTATAACCTGGATAGAGCATTTTTCCGCCAGGCGCTACAGTGCGCCATAGCACCCGGCTCTCAGGTTGAGACCACTACGGTGCTCTGTAGCTCCCACGACTTGAAATGGACCCGCTATGGCATGATTCAGCATCAGTTTCCTCTACGGCAAGCTGCAATGGTGATTTATGTTGTGGCGCACTGCAGCACCTGCTTCTCGATTGCTAACCGCTGAGGCGCGCGATAGTGCCTCAGTCTCAGATTGGGACCGTCTGGGTGCGCTGCGCCGCACCGCTGTGCGCACAGCGCCTGTGCTATTCTTGGGCACTAAGAGATCTCCACAACACAACATAAGAAAGTTATTACCACTGTGTTTGTTAAATTTGTACATCATTTGAGAAAGTAAGGTTTTTGAACAATTCCTAAAGTCCATTAATTACATTTTTGAACCCCAAACTTGTTTAGGGTATAACTTAATTAATAGAACTCATAATTTAGTGTTCTTAGACTCTATAGAATTCTTAGATAGTAAACGATAATAAACAAAATAAATTTTCAGACCTCATTATGTAAAACTACCAAATTGCCCTTAAGAGTTAAAAATGTTAAATTGAGCTTACAATGCTTAATCCTTATCCAAATTGAGTGTACTTATTGTCTATATTTGTATTAGATAGTAAATAATCATTTATCATCAATAAATTTTGATTTCGAACCCTAAATCAAAAAATAACATTTTAGACCTTTAAGTAGGGGCAAAATGACTCCCAAATTTAGGCATGTGTCCTTAAACCTTAGAATCTTAATTAAATCCTTAAAATCAGCAATATAACTGATTTGGGATCAATTTAGAAAGTTTAGACTCATTAAATTGATATTTAAGAAAAACCATAATATTTAGCTCAAAAATCCCTAAATAAATTAATAAACCTCATAACATGGATTTAGGTCCACATTATGCCCTCTATAAGTATCTAGATCATAAAATACAATTAGTTAACATTAAATAACAATCATCATTTAAATTATTTATTTTAATTCTAAGTCATTCTTCAGAAATTTTCTTAAGATTCTTCTTTAACCTTAAGATCTTTTCCTTAGGAATTAGAAATATGAATTAGGTTAGAATTCAGTCATTGAGTAAATAGGTTATTCAAAGGATTAAACCTTGGTTTTAATAGCTTTTAGATTTCATCCTTTATTTATGATTATTTTGTATTTAAATTTTAGTCTAAGTCTAGAGATTCATCTTATTAAGCTTGACTTTGCTTAATAAGATAGCATAACTTGTAATATTCTGAAGATTTGGGATTTAAACCTTAGCCTTTAGGATCACTTTTGGATTAAGGAATTAAACCCCTATTTTAGAGTTTAACTCTTAATCCCTCAATCCTGGTTTACCTTAATCAAGATTTGGTTTGGATCATCTAAATTCATTAATTAGGACTAGTTGATTAATTATTTAACTTATAAGCGTCATTGATTGAAATTCTATTAGGACCTGATCAATTCTAATTGTTTTAAGCCTATAAGGCCATGAATCTGAGTTTATACTTGATAGTAGAGTGTTGGATATCCTAAGCTTGTATAAACTTAGAATAGCTAGAATGGATAAATTAGATAACAATAAATATCACATGTGTTTAGTAGAGTCTCTTGCTTATTATTGAACTTTGTGATTTGCATTCCTTGTATTTTGAGCTCTAATATTCAACATGCCATATAAGATAATTTGATACTTGAAATGAAAACATATAAAATTAGGATAACACTTGCATTGGGTTCATATTCTAGACAGGTGACTATGTATACACATTACTGCCAATGGACAAGCGGTAAGAATAAATAATGTAACAACCCTAAGTTGTTACCTAGCTTAATCTAAGCTTAACCATGCTTTAATTAAAACTTCATTATATTCAATATATCATTCTAGGCTAACTCTGAAAGTTTGGGGTCAATCAGACCTCTTTTAGTCATTTGATCAATCTATATACCCTAATTAAGACCTAAAATATTTTGACCTCAGATTTATAATGTGATTACATTTTTGAATTTCTCACCCCCAAATTAGCTAGGTATGAAAGTTTGGGAATTTTTGGAGGTCATTTGGACCATAATTCAATTTAAATTAAATTGGGATAATTACATATAAGGGATCCCAACAACTAATATTTCCAAACCTACCCTTAAGCTGATTTACCCATCTGGGATTAGTTGTGCAGACCGCGGGCGGTCCGTTGTGGAGCCCAGGTCACACGACAGTGGAGCCCCACTCTATCTCATCGTCCCTTTCGCTGATCCTACAGCTAGGATTTAGATGCGCGGAGCTGCGGAGCTGCGGATCTGCCATTATATTTACATGTGGAATCCTATGGCCCAAATCACTCCTGCGATCGGTCGTTAGGATCCGAGCTATAGCACATTCTGATCGATAGATCAGATGGTATCTAGAGCCCCCGCGACTGTGTATCATCATCTCCATCACACTCCACACTCGACAGGGAGTTTCCCCGTACCTCCCAACCGTAGGCCATGTCCCCCACTCATGCGTCCACCTCAGCAAGCCATTGGAGATCTTCCCTCAACAACATATTAACCCTATCAGGCCCCGTGGCCTGGTTGGCTCCAATTGTGGAAATTATGAGCTTGGCTATGTCCTAAGCTCCCAAGTCATCCTAACCCGATCCCATCCACCATGGGATCCTTCTGTGGCTATAAAAAGCCTTCACAATGCCTCTGTGAAGGGTTTGCTAGCCAATTGGGTTCAAATTTTGCTCTCCCACAAACCGCCACTGATGGTCTTCCCGAGCTTCTCCCTGGTGATTCTGAGCTTGCAAACCACTGATAGTAGGCTCGCCTGATGTTCAGGATCCCTAAGAGCTTCTCTGCATCTCAGTCAAGCCTAAGGACCTCCTCTGTTGTGTCTGCGATCTCCCCGAACTGAACAAGGTACCTTCCTCTCTGGACTGAGTTGGGTAGGCTCAGCTCCTCCCACCATTTGATTTGTGATTATTTCTTTAGACTAATCAAAACCATTTCTTGTGTAATTAGGGCTCGGGTTAGCCCCAATCGATCAAATTGATCAGTCGGTCTACCATCCCTTGGGAGAGCTGGGTTTGAGTAAGGACCCAATGATCTGGTGAGCCCCAACCTCTGCCACTTTAGGGATTCAATTTGTATCACCTAACTAAAGGTGTAGGGATCAAACCCGAGGAAAATTGTGGTCTCTGTGGGGAGAATTGACTCTCCACAGTAGCCCTTTAGCAAAAGCTCTCTGATGAGTAAGGTCCAGGAGACCCAGACCTTCTCACAAGGGGCTTAGGGTTCCAATCAACACGCCTTGGCTTAGGGATGGATTCTTGATTCATCCAAGGCTGTGGCATGGCTTATTTGCAATGAATTTAACCGATTATGATTGGTTGAATGTCGAGGAGGGCACAGGGAAGAAGACGAATTGTGTAGGTCGGGCCGACTTGTGACCCGCGCGGTACGACAGTAACGGGTCCCCGGGCCGAACTGACCAGCATCTTTTGGTAACGGGCCGATACCCGTTTAATTTAAATAAACTGAATTCGGAATCATTTTTCTTAAGGAAAATAATCCAATTAATTGAATCATAGGAAAATTTAATTAGAAAAATACAGAATAAATTAATTGAATAACTTTTGATCCATTGATCCAAACCCTATAAAATTGTATATCAAATTGTTCAAAAAAATACAAGGAATCAAAATATAAAATAATATTGTACTTCTAATGGTTGGATTTTCTTATTTTGCTTAATTACTGTAGAACTTAATTAGGGTTGATTAGCATGTATGCTTAGCCATTTCTCTTGATTTAAGTGCCATTATATTTCTAATGCCTTATAGAATGCATGTACTATGTGGCTTAATTTCCTGATTATTATATTCTTAATTATACTCTAATCTTAGAAATGCATGAGTAGTGAAAATTATGGTTTATACTTAATTATAATTAGCAACCATAGTCTCTGATTATTCACATGATTAAATAAAATATACTTGCTAAGTTTGATTAATTTTGAATGGTTGGATTTTTAATAAAGTGCTAATCCATTTGCTTGATTTAGGGTTTGATTAGCCTTGATTACTTTCAGTTTTATGTAAATCTATATTCACATGCTTTAATAATAATAGAATGTATGTTAGATAACTACCATACTTATTTGGACACTTGATTTAATTAATTTGACATTAAATTAGTACTTGAACCTAAGAAGCCTAAATAAATTGATTAAGTAATTAATACTTAAGCTAATCTTGAAATAGACATCAATAATACACTAATAACTCACTGATTTGTCATTGATCCATAAACTAAACAAGTGACTTTGATTTGGTTAAGTTAGGTGTTAAATCCTAACTTACCTTGATTAAGATCTAAATCCTTAATCACATTAATTAAAATAACTTGATTGAAAGATAATTCAACTTGTATAATTCTAATAATATACCTTAATTTGGCATTAATATTAACTCATCAATTTAGAACTATTAAGATCTATAATAAAGTCATGTGATTGAAGATCTGAATTCTTAACTTAAACTCCTTAATTTTCTCTTAAATAAGACTCTTAGTATGTACTAAATCATAATACTTTAATAATTTACAAGATGATCAATTCCAAATAATACTCATGATTAAATCCCATAATTGTAGTATATGTGTTGATTAGATGGGTTTACCTATTTGATATAATCAAATAAAATCTAAATAAGATAAGAGTTGTGAAATTAGTGAAATTCATAGAGTCTAGATTTTTCCTTTTATGTTAGAGGTGCAAGATCATTATGATCTTGCCTTAGTATAAATAACTCAAAAATTATTAAGCCATATTAATTGATAATATATTGAGGTAGGAAGAGCTTATTGTTTACATCTTGAGATAGAAACTTAGAAGCTCCTTATTAGTTTTAGATGCTTGATCTTAGACCCTTATGGTAGGATCACCAATGAACTTAGCATGAGATTCTCCCATGTGGTAGTTGCCTAAAAATTAGTGATCTTTAGGTCACATCCTTAAAACCTTGTGTAGGATCCATTCCAATGGAGTAAAGATTTATTAGTTTGATAATCCTTATTTTATTAAGTAGATTTGTTGAAATCAATAGATTATCAATAGAATGTGATAGTGTATATCAATAGTGCTGAATCTTTTCTGTAAAACCTTGGATTGGATGAGTAACTCTAAGTAGGATTGCGGAGTCTCATTCTTATCCAATGTGATTGGATAAGTATAGTCCAGCTTAGAGTAAATTTTCTAAGCCTAAGTATACTATAATTAGGTAACTTGAATGCTTAGTTTGAGAGAATAAACTGTTATCAGGTTTAACCCCTTATTATCGTGTGCTTCGATAAGTGCAGTTAAACAAACTAAATATCTCAAGTCATTCTTCTTGGAACACTAAGTATGCTTATAATTAGGGAATTTAACTGCTTGGTTTAAAAGAATAAATTGTGATCAAAATCTATCCCTTATCATCATGTGCTTCGATAAATGTAGTTAAACAAACTAAGTGTTAAATTTACCTTTCTTGGAAACATATTAACTATGTATATACAACCCCTTCAGCTAATGATTCAATTTATAATATTAACTAAGATTATTCGGTATATTAGAATTAGGAGTCAAAATTCACTTAGGCAAATTCTGCACAATGAAGATAAACATAATCAGTGTTTGATATTGAATTGATTTTAGGATTTTCAATGATTTAAAGCATACCATCATCAAAGCCTTGGCATATTATAAATGCATAAGTCATGTCAGTATTAATAGAGCACTTAGCCCACCTAAGGACTCTGTTAGTAGAGCGTTCACTCACCTGAGAATCTGTGGGGCGTCTTGAGTCACCAAGTTAGCATATCAGTGGCATACAGTTCTGTGGCATATTCAGATGCATAATTATGAATTCAGTGGCATACATCATAGTTTTTAAATCTGTATTTATTCAGTTTCAAATTATTTACTGTCTCACTTACATTTATAGCATTAATAGCTCAGATTTAGATTTATTCACTATTTTCACTACATTCAGTATTTAATTTATAATTTTAGTTTATATTACTCTCAGATTTACACTATTTTGAGTTTTCAGCTATTTTACTATCTTTTCTACAATTTTACTTAAACTATTTAAATGTTAAATTGTAGATAATTATAACCGTCATTGTAGCTTTTGATGTGTTAGCTTATTGTCTAACATGTGATACTTTTGGGATTTAGTAATTTGTTAGATCCTGAGCAGTTTGTGGAGCCAGATCAGGTAGATACTCAAGAGATCCAGGAGGAGTTTGAGGAGCACCAGTGGACTCTCCTTCAGCCTTTACTTTCTGTTTAGCTATTCATAAGATGCTAGTATTCGTGTAACTTGGATCCTATTTCTAATATGTCTAATCAATTTTTTTTTCTTTTGGCTTGGGCCCTATCATTGTGAAACTGACAATGGAAGATTATGAGTTGTTTGATGTATTTGAGCCAGGAGTGGAGCTAAATCAGGAAGAAGATCACCCTACTGCTGAAGATCTTTAGGTTCTTACTTATTTGCTTATGAGGCTGAAAGTTTACTTTCCTTTCCTTTTCAGTTATAAACTTATTACAAAAATGTAGTAATATACCATGTGTATTTTCTTGTTCACTATATTACTTTATTCTGAGCCACATATTTTTCTTGTATTATGCATTATGATATTTTGCACTCTAAATGATATAGATGTATTTATTGAACGATTTCGCTGCTTTTGATAAGGCCATATCCCTCCTTTGTTAGTGGATTGAGGGTCATACCCTAATCTAGTGATAAGAAAAAGGGTTTGCCAAGTGACGACCGCCCCCCTCTTCGGGGAGAGCCCCCACAGTTGGTATCAGAGAACACCATAATGAGTCAGCTTGGAATTGGCATTCCTAACTACCTAATGGATTATTCTTTTGCCAAATAGTCACTAAATGAATACTTGGAATACATCCATAATACCATAATCATGTGCTCAGAATAGTAAACATAGAATGAGAATACTTATATAAGTAAGATAAAATGCTCAAATATGAAACTCATATATTAAGAACATCTAGGACTAGAAACTACTCAACTGAACTAATAGAACTTGATTGAACTTATAGGATCATTAGACACCTGTTAATGTTAGTCTGGGAATACTTCAAGAAATTTGAAACTATATGGGAGTTTTACTTCCAAATTGGACAGCAGTATGGAAGGCATGTCAACGGGGTATTTAAATAAGGAGTACGAGTGCTGGATAGGATTCTTTAGCACGCCATCTTCAAAAGATTTGACTCTCCTACTTTAGCCAAGGAGTTTCTATAGCGTGTGAGCTCCATTCTTGAAGTTATGGAGTGCCCCGATGACATCCGAGTCACACTAGTAACCCTCCTCCTCAAAGACCACGACGAAGACTGGTGGGTCAACACTTTTTGGGAACTCACCCATATGCGAGGAAGAGAGCAGCATGAAGTTAGTTTGGAAGATTTTCATCTTGCATTTACTGCGGAGTATATCAGATAGTTGTTTTAGATAGATGTCTTAGTGATTCCTCTTATGCTTTCCATTGTATCTTTTCTATTTATATGTTCCAATTGAAATGATAAGTGAGATATGTTCCAATTGAAATGATAAGTGAGATAAACTAGCATGTTTTTATTTTTCTTAAATTTTGAAATAATATTATTTTTATAAGCTTAGATAAATCATGAATCTTGGACAATCATCCTCTATTCATGCTGCATCTAACAGCTCATCTTTTGACATTAACGCACTTCTAGAAACTATGCAAACCTTGGTAGACAGGCACGTGAAACAAGTTGACATAATAGAAAGGCTGATTGTTGCCCAAGGCAATTAGAATCCTTCTCCAATGTCTATAGCTCCTACACCATACTACTCCCCTCAACAACATTATCCATCTGCTGACTATGCCATAAGATTAACACAAGGCAATCGTTCTGTGGTAGAATATGCCATAAGATTAACCCAAGGCAGTTATTATGTGGTAGAATATGAATCAAAGTTTCGACAACTTGCCCATTTCGCTCCCAACATGGTGCTAACCAAAGCCTCTCACTGCCATAAATTCTAGAATGGGCTGTGTAATTCAATCAAGGATCATGTGGTGCCATTAAGACTATCCAACTTCACTGAGATGATAGAAATAGCTAGAGTTGTAGAAAAGCATCAGTCCTAGAGGCACTCTAAGAGAAGTTTTGGTCGTTCTCTAATCAGAACGATAATTTCAAGAAAGCCAGATACCCAGCTGGAAAGGTTACCTAATTGAAGAGACAATTACCCCCATAGACTCTCGCAGTGGCTGTACGAGGCCTCACTCGTACGGAAAATGTTATCACAGAAATCAAACTTGCTACACCTGCGGAAGGCTGGGTCTTATCTATTTCCAATGCAATCAGGAAGAAATGGTCGATGGTGTTCAGATTGATCACTCCAGGAATCGATAAGCATTCAGTTCAAATCCCATGAATCACAGGAGCCAACAGTTGGCCATAATGCCCCCACCTCAGACAGTGGCTCCAACTTAAAGGAGAGAAGTGCCTAGTGCACCGAGAACTAATGCAGCAAGACCTCTGTAGAAGAAGGTATACAATAATAAACCTATTGGTCCTGCCAGTGTTTACACCCTTACACCTCTAGAAGCTATTGAAGACAATAATGTTGCTTCAGGTACTATAGCGCCCTGTTTCATCGTCATGCGCAACTGAAGTATATAATAACAAAATAGTTGGCGGTGGAGCGGTGCGCCACTCGGGAAGGCATTACCCATCTCCTTGAATAGGCTAAAAATAAACCCATACAAAAGATTGCTGACTCATACCCCAAAGAGAAGGGTCAATAGCTAATAGTTAAGATAAAAGTAGTATCCTTATCCCAAGTACTAGACAAATGCATACATTAGATTTACATATAAAATGAAGAATCCAACATATGTATAAGATATCAGCATTCCCAGTATGCTTATCACATCACAATACTAAGTATAAGTAAAATATAAATAGAGTGCGAAAGATAAGCATACATACTGAAATATTCATCACATAAATGGAATAAAAACATTCATCTCATAATAAACAAGTAAATACATCCTGTATTAATATAAACAGTTTACTGAAATGATACTGAAATAAAGTCTAACCACTGAACTAAAATAACTAATCGAAAGCGATTAAATTGGAGGAGAGATCCGCTAAGGCTCTACAAATTCCTACCGAACCTTCTGCACATCCTCCTGATCTGGCTCAACAAACCGCTGAGAATCTAGCAAAATATCGTATCCCAAAAGTACCACGTGTTAGATAATAAGTCTAACACATTGAAACTAATCTAACAGTTCTAATAGTTTACTTAATATTTAAATAATGTAAATCAAGCTGCAAAAAAATTTTAAAAGTAACTGACATTTTGAAACTATACAAAATCAAAGTAAAGTAAAGCTAACTGTATGCTGAATACTGAAAATAAATGAAATTGAGTAAATAACATGTCAGACTATGCAGTATATCACTGAAGTCATGCATCTGTATATGCCACGCTATGAAATGCAACTGATATGTAACCAAAATATCACTGAACGAGTATGAATCATACAGTCTAATGCCTACATATATCAAGTTGGGAATCCAATACTAGTCTTCCTGCAAATTCCCTGATTGATATATGCAACATTCCGTAATCCATAAATCATCACTGATACTCATACATTATGCTAATGTTCATGCTCATGTTTCTGCACTTCATGCTTAAAATCTAGAAATCCATAAAAATGCTTTAAAGTCAGATAATGAATCAAATGTCTCCAGTGTGTAGAATCCAATTAAATTGATTCTGACTACTAGTTCTAATTCTGATAAATTTGTTTTACTTGAGATTTTACATAAAATTATTAGTTGAAAAGGTTGTTTACACATATTTAGTATATTTCCAAGAAAGGTAGATTTAACACATAGTTTGTTTGAAGCCACACCTATCAAAGTGTTCTTCGATAGGAGGCATCACTCATTGGCAATTTTTATTTTACTCAAACTAAGCTGTTAAATACCTTAACTATAAGCATACTTAGTTTCCTAAGGAGGGTAACTTGAAATACTTAGTTTGTTTGAGGCCACCACTATCAAAGCATTTTTCGATATAAGGCATCACCTGTTGGCAATTTTTATTTCACTCAAACTAAGGATTTAAATCCCTAATTATAACACTCTTAGGATCGGAGGACTTACCCTAAGTGGACTGTATCTACCTAAGCCCATAGGATCACACAAAGATAAGTCTTACTTAGAGTGACTAAACTAATCCTGAATACTGCTGAATTGATCCAGTGCTATGCATATATACTACTATACTCAACTAATAATTTGAGTTCAATGAATGCTATTTAATCAACACGGATCACCAAATCTATGAATTTAGACTTCATTGGGCTGAGTCTTAAACAAGGTGCCAAAGATGTGGCCAAAAGGTCACTCAATAAAGGCTACTACCATATGGGAGGAATCTCATGCTAAGTACTTTAGGTGATTTTACCACACGGGTTGAAGATCAACTTCTAAGGTTAAGGGGAAAATATATAAATTCCTACCTCAAGGTTCAGCAAAATATCTTCCTACCTCATTGTGTTATCAATTAATATGGCTTTTCAATTACATTATAAATCCTATTGTAAGATCATCAAGATCTTACACATCTAACATTTATGCTAAATTTTATAAGTTTCATTTATTATACTTTAATTGATCAGATCAGATCAGATCGTTAGACCCATCTGAACACATCATATACTACAATTATGGGGTAAAATCAAGAATATTATTGGGATTTGATTTTATAATAAATCAATATAGTCTTATAATTATCTT
Organism: Gastrodia elata; assembly: GCA_016760335.1. Lineage (NCBI taxonomy): Eukaryota > Viridiplantae > Streptophyta > Magnoliopsida > Asparagales > Orchidaceae > Gastrodia > Gastrodia elata. The sequence continues at coordinate 112,862,324 of CM028669.1, forward strand.
CATGCTAAGAGTCATATATAAGAAAAAGTCAAAGATCTTAAGCTCAAGTCTAGATATTTAATCACTTAATTTTTTTAATAGTCGTAATACTTCTAATTTAATAATTTATGATCAATATCAAATCAGAAGCATTATTAAAATCATGTCAGTTGAATTGTCTTTCAATCAAGTTGATTGATTTAGTGATTAGGGTTTAGATCTTAATCAGATAGGATAGGGTTTAACTCTAAGCCTTTCCCACTTAAGATCAATAGTTGATTTATATATCAATGACAAATCAATGTATTATTAGTAAATTATTGATGACAAATTTCAGATTTAAATTAATTATCAATTACTTAATTAAGTTCTTAATATTCTTATGTTCAAATATATTTTAATGTCAAATTAAGTAAATCAAGGTGCCTTATTTAAAGTTAATGTTCTCTAACATACATAAACATCACATTAATTAAAACAATGAGTAATTAATGCTAATAAAATCTTAAATCAAATGCAAAAAGAATTAGCACTTGATTACAAATATTAACCTATTAAGTTTCATACAATTTGATTATTAGGTTCTATATTGACCATATAAGCAATTAAAGATCATAATGTTTGTATTCGGCAAAAAGTATTCAAGCAATTTCTTTATGAGGTCTAAAACATACTCTACATGCTAAAAATAGTGGATTTCACATTAAAATTCACCTACACATTCATGCAATGCTCATTTTTACTAAATCTGGTTTTAATATTATTTAACCCCATTATGGTTTTAGGACCATTAGAATGCAAAAATATGAAATTTTGACCATTCCAGATGATTATGAACTCTACGGCGCATTGTAACGCCTTTAAGCTAAGAGCGAGGCGCTACGGTAGATATCAGCGCTATGGCACACTGCAGCTCTTTCGGTGGTGCGGTGCGCTGCGACGCTAGAACTTTCCGAGATCAAGATGGTGCGGTGCGAGACACCGTTTTCAAACGCTGCAGTGCCTACGATGGGTTTCAATACTGCGACGCATTTAATTTAAGTTTATTAATATTTATATGCCACTGCAATGTGCTACGGCGTGATACAGTGGATGCATTTTTGAAACTTCGGGTGCCACGGTGCGTGGTAGCGCCCGACGGTGATTTCACCAGTGCGAAAACTGTAATGGGTCACCTTTCGCACTAAAATACTCTCAATCTAGTGCACTTTAGTGCGGTGCCATATATTGAAGGAAAGGTATTTCCAAGATCTTTCCATTAATACCAAAATCAACATGAACAGATTATTCTAATAAATAAAAATTAAAGTTCTAGCTATGGGCATACAGAAATCTTGCAATTTTTGATAGAAATTTAAATAAAGGAATTGGCTTTGATCGAATTCATTCGAGTCCGATTGAGGCGTGATGATCATGCATAGAATTTGTATAGTAACTTAATGGAAATATCATTCACAACACTTTGCTACATATGAAGATAATAGCACAAGGAAGAGTTTAGCAAAAGGGTACCATGGCCTTAGGAATGGAAGAAGAAGACTCGGCTGGTTCCTTGAGATCTTGAGGGCTTGAAGGATCCTTCAATAGCAGCAAATCAAGAGAAGGAGGGGAGCTCAGCTAATGGCCAAATGGAGGGGAAGAAAAGGTTGAGCCTCCATTTAAAGGAGAAGGAGAGCATGTTCTCCCTTGAATTCTCCCATCAATTATGGGCAAGAAGTGGGAAAGTTATGAGTCTTTTTTTTTTCTTTTTTCTTTTTTTTTTTAATTATATGCACTAGAGGAGAGAAAGGGGAAGGGAATTTTGGCTTAGAGAAAAATAAATAGTTAGGTTTTGACAACTTATTAGGCTTAAGAACTATTTAACAATCTATTTAAAGCCATAACCTAAATCAAGACAACCATTAGATTAAAATTGGATGGCTGAAATTTCTTGAGCTATGATCTATAGCCATACGAACTCCAAAAATTACAAATTAAGTATTGAAATGAGCTTCTTGATGAGACAAATGTACACATCTAAAAATCATTAAATTTGGACGAGTATTAAATTTGAATGTACCACACTAAGGGGGTATTGCATTTTCTACCGTATAATGCTTCATACGGAGCCATGTCAAATACTTGCTTCGAAACTATTATTATATGCAAATTCTACTAAATGAATATGGTCTTCCCAAAAAATTTTGAAACCCACAATACAGAGACGAAGAAGGTTTTCGAGAATATGATTGACTCGTTCTGTCTGACCATCTGTTTGAGGGTGAAAGGCGGTACTCATGGCTAGGGTAGTTCCCAAGTCTTGATGCATTGCCTGCCAAAATTTTGAGGTGAATCTGCTATCGTGATCGGATATGATTGATCTAGGAATTCCATGAAGCCTGACAATTTCCTTGATATACAGCTTTGCCAATTTCTCCACAAAATCAATTTGACGCATTAGAATAAAATGTGTTGATTTGGTTAGTCGATCGACTATGACCCAGATAGAATTAGCACCGGACCTTGATTTAGGCAGACCCATAATAAAGTCTATAGAAATATCAAATCACTTCCATTTGGGAATGGCCAGAGGATGGAGAAGTCCTCCAGGACTTTGGTGTTCTGCTTTGACTAGGTTACAGATATGACACTTTGATATAAATTCAAACACATTCTTTTTCATTCTAGGCCATCAAATGATTTCTTTAGATGCTAATACATGTTGGTACTACTAGGGTAAACTCGGTAACCAGAATTGTGACCTTCCACCAAGTTTCTTGGTGCTTAGATTTTGGAATCCTAAGCAATATTTTTGATATATAATGCTACCCTCGCAGCTGTATATCGAAATGATGACCACTTTCGATCTACATTTTAAATTTCAAATATTTTTCATCTTTAGTTTGGGAGATGGAGATAACTCGGTGAAAATTTGGTTCTACTGAACTCATAGATATAATCGAGCTCAACACAGCACCATGAACTGGCCGGATATTAAGTTTCATGAATTCTTCTTCCAGAGAACTTGAAGCTATTAAGGATGAGAGTATAGCATGACGACTGAGCATAATGACTACAACATTTGCTTTTCCAGGATTATATTGAATGTTCAGATCATAATTGCTAATCAATTCCAGCCATCTTCGCTAATGACAGTTGAGCTCACGCTGAAGATATGGTTTAGACATTGATGATCAGTGAAGATGGAACATTGAACACCATGAAGATGATAACGCTAAATTTTTAGGGCAAAAACTATGGCAACTAATTCTAGATCATGGACAGGATAATTCTTTTCCTGAGGCTTTAGCTAACGAGACACATATGCTATAACTTTTCCTTCTTGCATCAGCACACATCCTAATTATATGCTAGATGCATCGATATAGACTTGGTAGTTAAGGCCCTCCTTAGGTAAGGTCAAAACAGGGGATGAAAAAGGAGCATCTTTGAATGATTGAAAGGCATTCTCACACTCAGAGCTCCAAACAAATGGCACTGCCTTCTGAGTTAGCTTGGTGAGAGGTGACGTAATTTGATAAAAGCCCTTTACAAATTTCCTGTATTTACCGGCTAGTCCTAGAAAACTTCTTATCTCAGTCACAGACTTTGGTTTGGACCAATCCTGAATGATGCTAACTTTATTTTGCTCTACTCTAATTCCTTGGGCATATATGTCATGTCCCAGAAAAGCACTAAGTCGAGCCAAAATTCATACTTAAAATATTTTGCATAAAGCTTGTGGTATCAAAGTTCTTGCAGAACTGTTCTCAAGTGTTTCTCATGATCAGCATTGCTCTTGGAATAAATCAGAATATCATAAATGAAGATGATGACAAATTTATCTAAATACGTTTTAGAACACGTTGCATTAAGACCATGAAAATAGATGGCGCATTTGTTAAACCAAAAGACATCACCAGAAACTTGTAGTGTCCATAACGAGTTCTGAAGGTGACTTTCACAATATTTGAATCTTTGACTCGCAATTGGTGATAACCAAACTGCAAGTCAATTTTTGAGAATACTTCAGCTCCTAATATTTGGTCAAACATATCATATATGCGCGGTAGCGGGTATTTATTATTGATGATTACTTTATTCAGCTTTCTATAATCGATGCAGATTCTCATCGATCCATCTTTCTTCTTCACAAATAGAACTGGCGCTCCTCAAGGAGATGAACTTGGTCGAATAAGACCCTTCTCTAGCATCTCTTGAAGTTGCTTGTTCAGCTCTTGAAGCTCCTTAGGCACCATATGATGCGGAACCTAATATAATGGTTGAGTGCCTGAAATTAGTTCTATAGCAAATTTTACTTCTCTAATGGGAGGAAGACCAGGTATGTCTTCTGGAAAGACATTGAAAAATTCACAAACTAATTGATTCTCAGAAATATGAATGACTTCTTACTTTTCTCGCAACATTATTACGAGGTACGCATCGCATCCCTTTCTGACTAATTTTTCTGCTTTCAATGCATTGATCAATGATGCTTGGGTACCAAATCTTCCAACAAAGGTTTTTGACTGACTTCAACTTCCCAAAGTGATTTTCTTCTTTTGGAAATTTATGGAGGCACCATGTTTGCTTAACCAATTCATGCCTATAATTATGCCAAAATTTACGATTAGCAATATAATTAATTTAGCTCCATATTCTTGTTCCCCAAGAGGAATATCTATATTACATAATTGTTGTGATTGCATGCGGGCTCCAAAAGGTAATCCGATGCTCAATGAGTTTGCTAATCGATATGTTGGCAGCTTAAGAGTCTTAATCTAGCGTTTTGATACGAAGGAATGACTCACTCCAGTATCAAAAAGAATATTGCAAAGTTTATCATTTATTATTAAGATGCCTAAGATTACAACAATTAATGAGAATCACTATTCAGACATTAAAAAATACTGAAACAATAATGACTGAATAAAATTAATTGATGACATACCTGAAATGACATTATTGTCTTCAGGAGCAGATGTGAGAGTCAACATATAAACTCTCGCAGGAGCTGTAAGTTGTTAACCCTGGAGCCACTGACCTTGGCGATTATAGGCCGGCTTTGGAGCAAGTACAACTGCTTTAGTAGAGGCTAGCATCATAGTCAGGGCAGGTTCTCGGTTGTTTGTTGGTTGCGCACGGAATACTTGTTTACAACGGGAGTGGTCGATGAACACTCCATCAATTGTTGTTTTAGAATCACTGTTGAGATAACAATAGCCACTTCAACCACATGTAAAAACATACATTACCAAAGTTGTAGCATTTCCCATACGGATGGATTCACTTGCATTCAAAGTTCCTGGGTTGAGATTGTTCATCTTCGTTGCTTTAAAGCTTCGCCATCTTGCGATGACCAAAGTGCTCCTTTCTTGGCTGCATGAACGCAATCTTACTCTTATGGTTCGTCTGACCTTGAAATCCTTTCTGAAGGTGAGCCACCTCGATCAATTTTATCAAATTCTTGATTTGGCAGGACACTAGGTGAGCTTTTATTGAGTCCCTTAGCCCTTTTAAGAATCAGTGGCATCTAGCTGCCTCAGTTCTAACCAAGTCCGGAACAAAATGTGACAGTCTCCAGAACTCCTATTCATAGTCAAACATGGATTTGTTTCCTTGTGTAAGATGGAGGAGTTCATCCTCTGGAATTGCTTGTGCCGAAGTCGGAATGAATGCTTCACAGAATGCTTCCAAGAATATATCCCATGGGATATCTTCTAACTCATAATCGGTAAATTTATTTATTTTGTTCATTCTCCCACCAATACTCTGCTTCCTCATGAAAGAGGTGGGTGACTAAATGAATGGCTTCCGAATTACGGAATTTGATAATGGCTAGGTTCTTTTCAGCTATTTTAAGCCAATTCACAGTGTCCATTAGGTTCAGTGCTCCATTGAATGCGGGTGTCCAGAGATGAAGTAAACTGTGTTGGATCCCATCTGCTGTGTAATGTGAGGATGATGCAAATCCTTTTTGTGGTACGGACTGTTGACGAATATATAGAATCAGGGCATGGGTCTCTTGCGCCTGTTGTGCATTACTTTTTATTAAGGCTCTCATCAGGTTAGCCATTTAATTCAATTCCTCAGGTCTGTCAGATGATGAGACCATATTTTTGATCGGGGTAGGAACAGAAGGAGATCCGAGATTCATGACTGCGAATATAGTATAGATTAGTGAACAAAATAAAATTCCATTCAAGTAATGGTTATAGTTTTATTTTTTTTAATTACAAATACCTTGTTTGCATCTCTTTTATTTAATGTGCATTTCAAATCTTAGGATGTCCATTTCACGTTTGATTATCACTTTTCAATGATGTTATTTTGTTCGTTCAATTCCTAGGATGTCCTCATTCTAGACATTTTTAGTTTTCAATTCTGATATTTAATTGATGAACATTAGATGCTGCTTTCCTTACACTTATCAATTTGTGATCTTGTCTGACATAGAGAATAGATCGTAAAGTAGATAGGAATAAACTCTTTATCTAGCACTTTATGTTATTTCTCTAATACCAACTGTAGCGCCCCACCCGTTTGCCATGCGCAACTGAAGTATATAATAACAAAACAATCGGCGACGAAGTGGTGCGCCACTCGGCATTACCCATCTCCCCGAATAGGCTAAAAATAAGCCCATACAAAGGATTGCTAACTCCTACCCCAAAGAGAAGAGTCGAGAGCTATTACTTAAGATAAGAGTAATATCCTTATCCCAAGTACTAGACAAATGCATACATTGGATTTACATACGAAATGAAGAATCCAGCATATGTATAAGATATCGGCATATCCAGTATGCTTATCACATCACAATACTAAGTATAAGTAATATATAAACAAAGTGCAGAAGCTAAGCATACATCTAGAAATATTCATCACAAAAATGGAATAAAAACATTTATCTCAGAACAGAAAAGTAAATACATCCTGAATTAGTACAAATAGTTTACTAAAATGATACTGAAATAGAGTCTAAGCACTGATCTAAAATAACTAATCAAAAGCGGTAAACCTAGAGGAGAGATTTGCAATGGCTCAACAAACTCCTACCGAACCTTCAGCACGTACTCCTAATTTGGCTCAACAAACTGCTCAGAATCTAGCAAATTATCAGATCCCAAAAGAACCACGTGTTAGATAATAAGCCTAACACATCAAAACTAATATAATAGTTATAATTGTTTACTTAACAATTAAATAATGTAAATCAAGCTGCAGAAAAACTGTAAAAGTAACTGAAAATTTGAAACTATACAAAACTGAAGTAAAGTAAAGCTGATTGTATACTGAATATTGAAAATAAATGAAATGGAGTAAATAACATGTAAGACTATACGGTATGTCACTGAAGTCATGCATCTGTATATGCCATGATACGAAATGCAACTGAAATATCACTGAACGGATATGAATCGTATGGTCCAACACATACATATATTTAGTTTGGAATCTAGTACTAGTCATTGACAGGCCTAGATTTCATGTCTGTACTTGCACGCAAGTGTACGTGGTCTGAAGTAATAAGTGGAAGGTGACTTCCGAGAATTTATCATCATAGGGAATAGTGTCTTATTACTAAGTTATATTTCCTTTTACAAATGTTTAAAATATTGAATTTTGGTTTTAGATTGTTCCTAAATTAACAATACAATTTATTTTAGGGTAAGATATAATTTGGTTAAAAGGAGAGATTTAGGGTTTTGTTGTAGGACTTGTAAGGACTTGGCATTGTTACTTCATCATTGAAATGTATAAATAAACTTTTCCATGCCTAATTAAATCAAGTGAACACTGTTAGAATTAGAGTTAACCTCCAATTACAACAGGTTCAGATTTAGAGCAATAAGGAGCACCCCTTGGGGTTCTATCTTAGCACCTATATCTTTATGAGATCATGATTTAAATTAATCTCTAATTTCCTATATCTATGTTACCAAATATTATCTTTTAATTATTAGATCTCACAAACATGATTTTCATCAATCTGCATCATGCACTGACACATGCAGTTTAGCTAGATGAGAGGATGCATTGGGTCCAATGGACTATGTCACATCATCCGTTGGATTTCAAACATCCTCTCAACTCTTCTACTTTGCTGAGCCATAGAACATAAATTAATAGTAACTTGGTTCACAAGTATCAATCTTTTGGAAGAGTACTTAAGGAATTGTGCAAGTGAGCTTAAGAACTTGTCACATAATTTTCAACTCTACTTGCACTAATTTCCTTGCTCCAGTCCAATTGATGAGCTTGGAACTCAAGTTCTTTTCTTATTGATATTTCATTTAAGTATTTATTTTAGCAAAGAGATATTTTTTAACAGAATTTCATCCAGGCATTCATTCTATAATAATAAATAGTAAATCAACAATCAATTTTATTCCTTCAAACAAATTCGTTACCACACCAATTCTGCCTTATATTTTCCTATAATTACAGCCCAACCCTCTCCAAGGAGATTTAGCTTTCCATTATGGAGTAAATAAAAGTATACATGCAAAAGGAAGTAAACCTTGACATTGGTTTACAGCAGAAAAAAATTAAATAGAGTTTAGGAAGAGTACTAGGAAACACCCAGAGGTTTCTAGAGTTCTCTTGATCTTTTTCCTTTGCTTCTACTTGACTTCTCCTCCTTTCCTTTGTTGTCTTGTTCTCCTTACTCTTCACGGTTCACTGCTTTCCCCTTGGAGAGTTCACCTCTTTTTCTTCTGTAGCCTCTTTTTTTTAGGTCTTTTGAATGTTGAAATTAGGAACCCTCCCTCAAAATTTCTTAGTAGTATTTATAATCCTCTTCACTGCCTCCTTGCATTAATTTCTATTAACTCCCTCTTTCCCTTAGATTCTTAGCCATCCATAAAGAAATATTTCAATATTCTCTTGGAATATTATAGAGTTAAATGTTATTTGGGGTTCCAAGTGGTTGGGTAAGGCCAAATATCAGGATTTTTGGTCTTCCCCAAGTGCACAAATCTTGGTGTTTATGCTTGGATCACTACGGCGCGCTGCAACACGCTAGGGCAAGCTGCAACATTTTGAGCTACAGGCTTATAATTTGTATAGAACTGCTGCGGCACGCGATCGCACTGAGCTCTCAAGTTTGGTCCGCTACAGAGCGCGGTAGCGCCTATGTCTCCGTTTGAGACCGCTGTGGCACGCTGCAAGGGATTCTTTTATGATGTAATCCTGGTGCTTTGGAATGACCCGCTATGGCATGCAATAGCACCAAGCTCTTTAGTTTAGTCCGCTATAGCGCATGGTAGCGCCAATGTCTCGGGTTGAGACCGCTGTGGCGCACTATGGCAAAGGCTTCTTTTATGATGTAATCCTGGCTCTTTGGAAGGACCTACTGCGGTGCACGATAGCACCGAGCACTCGGGTTTGATCCACAATAGCGAACTGTAGCGCGCTTGGGAGCGCTGCAGAGGATTAGCCTTGTATCTTCTGTGCTAAGTTCATTTTCCTTATTGATCCGCCATGGCGCGCGATAGCGCCAAGCTCTCGGGTTAGACCCGCCTTGGCGCGCTGGGGCGTGCTGTAACAGTTTGTGTCCCAGGCCTTTGCAGATGTCTCTAGCTGCTTTAGTAAACCTTAATTTATTGTGGCATGCGCAGTAGCGCTGCGGCGTGCTACAGCAGTTTTTGCCCAAAATTCCTTCATTTTCTCCAGAATTTGGAGTTTCTTCAGTTTACCTGAAAATGCACATAATTTCTTCAAATTAGCCTATTGTGCATAATGTTTTATGATATTTTTATCACTTTATATGATATAAATCTCAAATTTATCAATCATCCTAAAAATTCCCCGATTGATATATGTAACATTCCGTAATCCATAAATCATCACTGATACTCATACATTATGCTCATGTCTCTGCACTACATGCTTAAAATCCAAAAATCTAGAAAAATATTTTAAAGTCAGATAATGAATCAAATGTCTCCATTGTGCATAATCTATTTAAATGTATTCTGACTCCTAGTTCTAATTCTAATAAATTTGTTTTACTTGAGATTTTACTTAAAATCATTAGTTTGTAAGGTTGTATTCACATATTTAGTATATTTCCAAGAAAGGTGGATTTAACACTTAGTTTATTTGAAGCCACACCTATCAAAGAGTTCTTCGATAGGTATCACCCATTGGCAATTTTTATTTCACTCAAACTAAGCTGTTAAATACCTTACCTATAAGCATACTTAGTGTCCTAAGGAGGGTAACTTGAAATACTTAATTTGTTTGAGGCCACCACTATCAAAGCATTCTTTGATAGAAGGCATCATCCATTGGTAATTTTTATTTCACTTAAACTAAATATTTAAGTCCCTAATTATAACATTCATAGGATAGGAGACTCTAAGTGGACTATATCCGCCTAAGCTTGCAGGAAAGCACAAAGATAAGTTTTATTTAGAGTAACTCAACTAATCCTGAATACTGCTGAATTGATTCAGTACTATAAACTTACACTACTATACTCAACTAATAATCTGGGTTCTGTGAATGCTATCTAATCAACAAGGATCACCAAAGCTATGAATTTAGACTTCATTAGGATGAATCATATACAACATTCCAAGGATGTGACCAAAAGGTCACCCAATATAGGCTACTACCACATGGGAGGAATCTCATGCTAAGTACTTTAGGTGATTTTACTACAAGGGTTGAAGATGAACTTCTAAGGTTTAAGGGAAAACATATAAGTTCCTACCTCAAGGTTCAGCAAAAGATCTTTCTTCCTCAATATGTTATTAATTAATAAAGCTTTTCAATTACATTATAAATCCTATTGTAAGATCATCAAGATCTTACACATCTAACATTTATCCTAAATTTTATACGTTTCATTTATTATACTTGAATTGATCATATCAGCTAATATGGTTAGACCCATCTGATCACATCATGTATTATAATTATGGGGTGAAATCAAGAATATTATTGGGATTTGATTTTGTAGTAAATTAATATAGTTTTATAATTATCTTCATGCTAAAAGTCTTATATAAGAGAAAATCAGAGATCCTAAGCACAAGCCTAGATATTTAATTACATAATTTATTTTAATAGTCTTAGCACTTCTAATTTAATAATTTATGATTAATGTCAAATCAAATGCATTATTGGAATCATATTAGTTAAATTGTCTTTCAATCAAGTTGATTGATTTAGTGATTAAGGTTTAAATCTTAATCAAATAGGATATGGTTTAACTCCTAGCATTTCTAACTTAATATCAACAGTTGATTTATAGATCAATGAAAAATTAATTTCTTATTAGTAAATTATTGATGACAAATTTTAAATTTAAATTAAGTATCAATTACTTAATCAAGCTCTTAAGATTCTTATGTTCAAATATAATTTAATATCAATTTAAGTTAATCAAGGTGTCCAATTTAAAGTTAAAGTTCTCTAACATACATAAACATCACATTAATTAAAATAATAAGTAATTAAGGCTAATCAAATCTTAAATCAAATATAAAAAGGATTAGCACTTAATTATAAATATAAAATAATTAAGTTTCATATAATTTGATTATTAAGTTCTATATTGACCATACAAGCAATTAAAGATCCTAACGTTTGTATTCGGCATAAAGTATTCAAGCAATTTCTTTTTGAGGTCTAGAACATACTGTATATGCTAAAATAGTGGATTTCACATTAAAATTCACCTACACATTCATACAATGCTCATTTTTACTAAATCTGATTTTAATTTTAATATGATTTGACCCCATTAGGGTTCTAGGACTATTAGAATGCAAAAATATGAAGTTTTGAACATTCCAGACGATTCTGGACTCTACGGCGCATTGTAGCACCTTCTGGCTGAGAACCAGATGCTACAGCGGATATCAGCGCTATGGCGCACTGCAGAGCTTTTGGTGCTACGGTGTGCTACGATGCCAGAATCTTCCGAGATCGGGATGCTGCGACGCGCTACAGCGGGTTTCAATATTGTGATGCATTTAATTTAATTTTATTTATTTTTATAAACTGGTGCGATGCACTGTAGCGTGCTACAGCATGCTCAGGCGGATGCATTTTTGAAACTTTGGGTGCTACGACGCGCGGTAGCGCCTGGCGGTGATTTTGCCTGTGAGAAAACCGTAACGGGTTAGCTTTCGCACTAAAATACTCTCAATCTAGAGCACTTCACATGCAGTGATATATACCGATAGAAAAGTCTTTTCGAGATCTTTCCATTGATACAAAAATTGGCACAAATGGATTATTCTAATAAATAGAAATTAAAGTTCTAGCTACTGGTATAAATAAATCATGTTGTTTTTGTCAGAAATATTAAATGAAGGAATGGGCTTTGATCAGACTCATTCAAGTCCGATTGAGGCACAACGATCATGCATAAAATTCATACAGTAACTTATGAAAATATCATTCATAACACTTTGCTACATATGAAGAGAATAGCCCAAGAAAGAGTTTAGAAAGATGGTACCTTGGCCTTTAGAATGGAAGAAGAAGACTTAGCTAGTTCCTTGAGAGCTTGAGGGCTTGAAGGATCTTTCAACGGTAGCGCAATAAGAGAAGGAGGGGAGCTCAGCTAATGGCCAAATGGAGAAGAAGAGAGGGCTAAGCCTCTATTTGAAGGAGAAGGAGAGCTTGGCTCTCCCTTGAATTCTCCCATCAATTATGGGAGAGAAGAGGGAAGGTCATGCGTCTTTTTTTTTTATTATTAATTATGTGCATTAGAGGAGAAGAAGGGGCAGAGAATTTTGTCTAACAGGAAAATAAATAGTTAAGGTTTGGCAGCTTATTAGGTTTAGAAACTATTTAACAATCTATTTAAGGCCATAACCTAAATCAAGACAGCCATTAGATTAAAATAGTATAGCTGAAATTTCTCGAGGCATGATCACTAGCCATACAAACTCCAAGAATTACAAATTTCATATCGAAACGAGCGTCTCGACGAGATGAACGCACACATCTAAAAATAATTAAATTTGGACGAGTATTTTATTTTATATTAATTTTTAAGTGAAAAACTTCAAAAATTTGCTACGATTAATCCGAAGCTTAAAAATTTACGAAACATATAGCATAGCGTCCTCTTTTGGTGCTTAACTTAAATAGAAATAAATTTTTAAATTCTGACTTATATTTTATCTATTATCAACTCTGGAAGTTTAAACTTTATGAATTTATTTAGGGCAATTTGGGATTCGAATTGCGCTCAAATTTTCACAGGAGGATCCCCTCAATACGCTTTATTTAAGGATATTTTTACTTAATTTTTATTTGACTTAAAATTAGGATCTTGATTTTTATGTTAATTTGATCAATTTAGGTTAAATTGACTGGGTAACAACCTTGGGTTATTACATGTACACAATTCTAAACTAATATCTTCTTATAAGGAATCTTTATTACTCTTTAAACATAATTTTTGCAAATAGTAAATTTTGCATGTGTAAATAGGCACCATATGTTTGAAAAGCAGACCTTGTAATGTACTGTTTGACATTGGAGCCAGTCACTCCTTCATGTTAAAAAGCTGGGCCAAATCCATTAACTTGCCATTTTATCACCTAACTAGCTCGTTAAGTGTTGGGTTGCCATCTGGAGCCCACATGCCAGCCCACCAATTTTGTAGCATATCAATTCCTATTTGTTGGCAAGAATTTGAAGCCAAGCTCATTGTCCTTCCTATCGTAAATTTTGATGTAATTCTAGAGATAAATTGGCTAATCTAACACAACACCACCATCAACTATCAGAAGAAGAAGATCACATTGGGTTGTGGTAGCTAGGCTAAGTTATTCGTTGGAAAATTTAGTACCCATGCATCATTGATCAATGCCTTAGAAGCAAAATGCTAGTAATGAAAGGTTGTGATGCCTACATAGTAATGATACTAGGTGAGAAGAAGAAAGTAACACCCATAAGTGAGAACAGGATTGTCTGTGAGTTTCCTGATCTTTTCCAAGAAGACCTACTAGATCATCCACCAATCAGGGAAGTGATATTTTCAATAGAAGTCATTCCAGGAACTCAACCTATTTTCAAAGTTCCGTATCGCATGGCGCCAAAAGAATTGCAGGAGCTAAACAATCAACTTCAAGTGTTGTTCGATCAACTAGCTAGAGCCAAAGTGTTTTCAAAAATTGACCTGCGTTCCGGCTACCATCAATGGCCTAACAAGGAAGAGGATATTGAAAAGTCTGTATTTTGAACTCAATACATACATTATGAATTCTTTGTAATGTCGTTTGGACTCTCAAGTGTGCTGTCAATTTTCATGGATTTAATGCAGCGTGTGCTCAAACCATTCTTGGACAAAATTGTCATCGTATTTATCGAAGATATTTTAATATATTCTAAGAATGAGAAAGAACACAAAATTCTTCTAAGAGCAGTATTGGAAGAGTTGTGTAGCCACCAACTCTATGCCAAATACTCCAAGTGTGAGTTCTGGCTTGACTCAGTAGCATTTCTGGGTCATATTGTTGATGCCCGAGGCATTAGAGTGGACCAACAAAAGGTCAACGTAGTTCAAAATTGGACTCAATCAAGGACATTAACTAATATCAAAAGCTTCTTGGGACTAGCTGGATACTATAGAAAGTTCGTTAAAGGTTTTTCCCAAATTGCTTCTCCATTGACTAGATTAACTCAAAAAGCTATACCTTTCATTTAGAGTCCTGAGTGTGAGGAAGCATTCCAAACTTTGAAAGATGCACTCTCATCAGCCCCTGTGCTTGTTCTACCATAAGAAGGTGTGAATTATCAAGTTTACATGGATGATTTTGGATCTGGATTAGGTTGCATCTTAATGCAAGAGGGTAAGGTAATTTCTTACGCATCTCGTTAGTTAAGACCTCATGAAAAGAATTACTCCATTCATAACCTTGAACTTGTTGTCATAATCTTTGCCTTAAAAATATGGTGTCACTACTTATATGGAGTTCAATGTTTCATTTTCACTGATCATCAAAGTCTGAAATACATCTTCACTCAGTGAGAATAGAACTGCCAATAGAAAAGATTATTGGAACTCATCAGTGATTATGATATAGATATTCAATACATCCTAGGTAAATTAAATGTGGTGGCTGATGCTCTTAGCCGTCGTGCTACCTTATCCACTTTGAACGCTTTTAGTCCATTAGAAGAAGAATTCTGCAAATTAAAAATCACCTCTATTCATGGAAATATGCTAAGCTCGATATTAACTAATATCAATGTAGAACCCACATTCCACCGAGATGTCTCCATATCACAAACTAAGGATGATGATTATCTGGAATTTAAGATTTCTATTGAAGGTGGTCACCATCAAGATTTATAGTTGCATGGGACATTCATTTATCAGAGTAATAGTTTATGGTTCCCTAAGTCCATGCAACAAGAGGTCCTTATTGAAGATCACAATTCTGGATATATTGTCCATCCAGGAAGTTTGAAAATGTATCAAGATATGAAAAAGTCATTCAGGTGGCCGGGCATGAAGAAAAGTGTTACAGAATTTGTTGGCAAGTGCTATGCCTGTAGTCAAGTCAAGGCTGAACATCAAAAGACTGGGGGATTGCTTCACCCATTAGAGTTTTCTAAGTCAAAGTGGTTTGACATCTCGATGGACTTTCTGATGAGATTGCCTTGTACAAGATCCGGTGCTGATGCAATATTGGTCATTGTGGACCATTTTACCAAATATGATCACTTTATTTCTATACATCTGATTGATTCCATAGAAAAGCTTGTGAAGTTGTATATTAAAGAAATAGTCAGACTACACGGTATCCCCAAGTCAATCATATCTGATAGAGATAGCTAATTTACATCAATGTTTTGGCAAGCGGTGCACCAAGATCTAGGAACCGCCCTAGCATTGAGCACATCATTTCATCCCCAAATAGATGGCCAAACTAAAAGTGTAAATCAAATTCTAGAAGATATGCTCTGTCTCTATATTTTGGATTTTTTTGGTTCTTGGGAGGATCATATTCCCCTAATAAAATTTGCATAAATTAACAATTTTCAGTCAAGCATAAAGATGGCCTTATATGAAGCATTATATGAAAGAAAATGCTCTACTTCGCTATCATGTTCTGAAACTTGAGATGCTCAGTTATATGGGTTTGATCTTGTAAGACATACTAATAGGAAAGTGAAGTTCATTTAGCAAAGAATATAGATAGCCCAAGACCGACAGAGTAAAAATCATGATGCTCATCATCATTTTCTGAATTTCAATGTTGGAGATTTCATTTATCTCAAGGTCAGTCCTATGAAAGGAGTTTTTCATTTTGGTGTAGCCGGGAAACTTAATCCTCGCTATGTCGGGCCTTTTGAATTCATAGAATGAATAGGCTCTACTGCCAATAGATTAAAGCTTCATGGAGACTTTTTTGCATTTCATAATGTGTTTCACATCTCATCATTGTAGAGATGTCTTTGAAATCCTTCACATGTCATTCAACTTCCAGTGGTCTCTCTCCAGTCCGATCTTTCCTATGTTGAAGAACCAATCAAAATCTTAGCTCATGATCAAAGGCAGCTAAGAAATCGCTCTATTCTAATGCACCATAGATATCCAAATCTCTTTGACAACCGAGGTACTTCTTTAGCTCCCTACTCTTACAACTCCTTGCCTTTTAATTTATGCATCAATCTTCCTACTAAAGTGATGTCGAGGACGACAAAGTTCTTAAGTGGGGGAGCCTATAACAATTCAAGGTTGTTACCTTAGCCAATTATGACTAAACTAAGTCTTAATTTTGATTCTAACACTCTTAAATAGTCATTAGGAGCTCACCCTGAAGTTTTGGTCCAAATAAAGGGTCAAATAGATCAAACTCTGATTTTGAGAATTTTGAAACTCTAGAATATGATCTAATTAAATTGACCTCAAAACAAAAATCAAGCTTCGTCACTGCGCTCATCACCCCCAAATTAGCTAGTGGTGAAGTTTTGGAGGCATTTGGAAGTCGTACTTTCGCCGAATATTTTAATATATTTAAAATACTCCAAAAAATAAAAAAAAAATAAATACTCGTCAAAATCAAAATCTGGCTTCATCGTTGCGTTTCTCAACCCTCAATTAGCTAGGGGTGATTTATTGAGAATTTTTACAAGTCATTTAATAGTTCTATTTTAATTAAGAAAGTTTGAATTTAATAATTAAATAACAATTATAATTCATATTTCTAAATCCCTAAATGGCGTCGTCTGCGATTCCTGTGCACCGTCGCCCTTTTCTGCGTGCGCCGTCAACCCCTACCGTTCGATCGAACGATAGGATCTGACCATTTGATCGAAACATCAAATTGTTTGATCGAAACATCTCATTTTGCATGGTCGAGGAACCTTCTGAGCTCAAGCAGATCCCCCCCCCCCCCCACTCAATCCCTAAGCTCTCGGCCATCCATTCCAGGTACCTCCAATCCTACCTCATTCATTCCGCGATTATCAAATTGTAGATTTGTAATGCTATTTCACTCATTTGATTTCAATCCTACCATGTCTGATGGAGTTCAAATGAACTCGATCAGAAGCAGGTGTACGACCTTACATAGTAGCATGGGTTTGACCGAACCCAAGGTAGCAAGGGTTTTGTCTCACTGGCAAACCAGACCACCCCACCCGATGGTTCGTATGTCATTAGAAAGATTTCGTCATCCTCTAGCCATCGACATGCGGTCCAAACTCCGATGCCACCGCCAACCCCACCAAATCGCAAGCCCTAGCCATTTGCCTCAGGTTCCTTACGAAGAAGGAGGGAGTCCAGGTCGGGCTGGGTCGACCTAGGCCCGCCTGCAAAGGCGAGTCGTGTCAACTGTCCTGCTACATCTACGGTGGGCCCACAGACGTCAACTTTACTAAGCGTGGGTCCTGCCCGCTACCTCTGCAGTTGTTGTCGTTGCGCCACATGTGCTTCTGGACCCCGCCTAGTCGGTCCAGCTGCAAGCCCGTGGGACCTTCTCTGCGTCTGATGGGATACTGTGGGACCTGCCGTTTAACTTAATTTATTCAGTACTGTTTGATTTAATTTTTAACAGAAACCAGTTATATTTATTTAATCAAATAAATTGCAGAAACTTATAATATTAATATCTTCTAATCTATAAGTTCAAACATATTAAATATATATCTCATTTTAATCAGAAAAATGAGAGAAATATCATGGCAATATCAAATTTCTTATAGGATGCTTATTTAACATAGTTATATTTTAGGACCCCCCAATTAGTTTAAAACCCTAGAAAACTTCAACCATCCATTACTTTGTACCCACTAATCCAAATATAGTTAATATGAGTCTCATTTCAATCAAGAGAATGTTAGGAGTGTAGTGATAGTATTAGTTTTGCTTTCGGACTTGAAATTTGACTAATAACTTTTGAGTACCCTCTCTAATTACCCTATTTAACTTAGAAATTCAATTTGACATAACTTAGTCAACTTATCTCTAAATTTGGTCATCCAATATATCATTTTGATCAGAAGAACTTAATTAATAGTAAACTGTAAAAAAATTTAAGTTTTGATAATTAGATTTCCTAATTTACCTTAATTACCATAGAGCTTGATTAGCTCATAACTTAACCAAAGGGAGTTCAAATTGGGCCTACTTCTACTCACTGCTCTCAGCATGTTATAAGGAAGCTATAGCCACTGAGTTTGTTGAATTTTAGACATCATTTGAGAAAGTTAGATTTTTGGACCTTTCTTAAAATCCATTAATTACATTTTTGAACCCCAAACTTATTTTGATTATAACTTGACCAATAAATCTCAAAATTTAGTATTCTTAGACTCTATAGAATCCTTAGATAGTAAACAATAATAAACTGACTAAATTTGTAGACATCACTAGGTAAAATTACCAAATTGCCCTTATGAGCTAAAAATATTAAATTGAGCTCACAACGCTTTATCCTTCTTCAAATTGAGTGTACTTACTATCTATCTTCATATTAGATAGTAAGTAATGATTTGTCATTAATAAATTTCATTTTGGAACTTTAAATTAAAAAGTAGTATTTTAGAACCTTAAGTAGGGGCAACAATTATTTTGCCTAAATTTAGGCTTAAGTCTCCTTAAAGCTTAGAATCTTAATTAAATCACTAAAGTTAGTAATATAACTGATTCAGGATCAATTTTGAAGGCTTAGACTCATTAAATTGGTATTTAAAAAAAACCCTAATATTTAGCTCAAAAATACTTAAGTTAATTAATAAACCTCATAATATAGATTTGGGTCCACATTATGCCCTCCATAAATATCTAGATTAGAAAATAAAAATAATTAACATTAATTAACAATCATTATTTAAATTACTCATTTTAATTTTAAGTCATTCCTTAAAAATTTCCTTAAGATTCATCTTTAACCTTAGGATCTTTTCCTTAGGAATTGAAACTAACAATTAGGTTATAATTCATTTATTAATTAAATGGGTTATTCAACTGATGAAATCTTAGTTTAAATAGTTTCTAAATTTCATCATGTATTTATGATTATTTTGTATTTAAACTTTAGTCAAGTCTAGATATCCATCTTATTAAGCTTGACTTTACTTAATAAGATAGCCTAACTTGTAATATTGGGAAGGCTTAGTATTTCAAACCTTAGCCTTTAGGATCACCTTTGGATTAAGGGATTAAACCCCAATTTTAGAGTTTAATTCTTAATTCCTCAATGTTGGTTTTCCTTAATCAAGATTTGGTTTGGATCATCTAAATTTATTAATTAGGACGAGTTGATTAACTATTTAACTTATAAGCATCATTAATTGAAATAATATTAGGACCTGATCAGTTCTAATTATTTTAACCTATAAGGTCGTGAATTGGAGTTTATAGTTGATAATAGGGTGTTGAAGATCCTGAGCTTATATAAACTTAGAATAGCTAGAATGGATAAATTAGATAACAATAGATATCACTTGTGTTTAGTAGAGTCACTTGCTTACTATTGAACTTTGTGCTTTGTAATCTGTGTATTTTGAGCCTTTTTACATAGAACATGTCTTATAATATAATTTGATGCATGAAATAAAAACATAGAAAATTAGGACAATACTTGCATTGGGTTCATGTTCTGAACGGGAGACTGTGTATACACATTACTACCAATGGATAGGCGATAAGGAGAAATAAGGATACCTGACACGTACTCATTAGAGAGAGTTGTGTCTGGTTTCGCAACCCACCACAGTCTTGCAGACGTGCTTGACTCCTCAGCTACTTCTGGATATGTGCACAGTAGCAAAGTAAAATAACTAAAATTCTATTGCATATGTATTTTCTGCCTCTTTAGTACACTACAATTTTTTTGACTTAGCTTTGAGAAGCAAAGTGATATGATATAATTCAGTTTAGTTCTATTATAGTCTAGTGGCTTGTTTAGCCTTTTTTTTTTATATGGTAGTTCTTACATAATTTGTTCTATATTCTATTACTTTTACTGTAGTTCAGCTTTAGTATAGTACTTACTTGCTTACATATATTCTAGGATGCTAGATATTGATTCAGTTGACTTTCAGTTAATTTGCATAATTCCATATGATCATTAGCATATTAGGATGACTCTTTCTTTTCAGTATTTACAGTTTACTGTACATATATATTGCCTAATCTTGTTGTAGCTTAAGGTTGACGTATGTCTTTTTACCTCACTATTTGTTTAGTTATAACTGCATTATTTATGGCTTTCCCTATTTTTTCTTAGCTTGTTGTACCTATTTATTTTCTTAGTTGTTTTAAGTAAATTGTGACATTATTTAATACATAAAATTAAATAGCCTAAAATATACTTAGACAATATGTCTAATCAAATTTTCTTTTCTTTTGGCTGGGGCCCTGCCATTGTGAAATAGACAATAACAGATTCTAAGCTGTTTGAGGTGATTGAGCCAGGAATGGAGCTAGATCAGGAGGAAGAGCGCCCTGCTGCTGAAGACCTTTAGTTTCTTATTTATTTGATTGTGAGGCTGAGAGTTAACTTTTCTTTCCTTTTTCAATTATAAAATTATTTAAAAAATATTGTAATAATACAAATATTGTGTGTATTTTATTTTTCACAACATTACTTTATTCGGAGCTACACATTTTTCTTATTTTTTGCATTATAATATAATAGACGTAAACCTGTTCTTTACTTGCTTCCGCACTTTGAATGATATATATGTATTTAGTGAATGATTCCGCTGCTTTTCACAAGGGCATATCCCTCCCTTATTAGTGGATTCGGGGTCATACCCTAATCTTGTGATAAGTGAGGGGTTTGGCAACTGATGACCGCTCCCCTCTTAGGGGCGGGCCGCCACATTTAACGCTTTTCATTAATTATGGCTATGGAAAGTTGAGTGGTCATAAATATTTGGGTTGTTCCAATGTTGTCTTGCAGAATGTTTCCATGACAGTTTGACGGTGCGTGATACAGTGTGATGTAACATCTTGCTTATATTTTGTAACAACCCTAGGTTGTTATCATGCAAAATAAATGTTGATTGATTCAATTTTTAGCATTATTGCTTTTAGAACATCAAGATAAGCCTACCTAGAAAATTTGAAATCCATTGGGCTTTTCTAAGTTAAAAATTGCAAATTGATCAGTCTAGATGCCCTAGCCTAGACCCAAAATATTTTGATCTCATAATTAAAATCTGATTGCATTTTTGAATTTCTCACCCCCAAATTAGCTAAGGGTGAAATTTTGGTGCAATTTGGAGTTCATATGGGCTATAATTCAATTTAAATTATATTGGCTTATTTGCACATAAGGGTTCCTATTAAATTATAATTACAAAAATAACCTTATACCTAAATAAACGGCCGGGATCCGCTGTGCGGACCGCGGGCGATCCTCTGCGGAGCCCGGGTCACGCGACAGCGGCATCCCATAAATCCAGTCGTTCCGCCTTTTTGATCTACGACCAAGATGCGATCCAGCGGAACAGCCGATCCGTCGTTGGATCTGTCCCGTGGATCCTACGGCCAGGATCGCTCCCGCGATCGACCGTTAGGATCCGAGCGATCCCAGCCATAGTGTCTTTTGATCGACCGATCAGACGGCATCCGCGGGGTCTGGCACTGTGGATCATCGTCTCCGCCAGATTCTCTCGCCCGACAGAAAATTCCCCGTACTGCCAGCTGGCCATCCGGTCGGCCACTCCCCTCTCCAGCTCAGCAAACCGTTGCCAAGCTTCCCCTAATGGCTATGGGACCCCAAACGGGCCTCATGGCCCAGCCGA
The DNA here is from genome assembly GCA_016760335.1 of Gastrodia elata. NCBI lineage: Eukaryota > Viridiplantae > Streptophyta > Magnoliopsida > Asparagales > Orchidaceae > Gastrodia > Gastrodia elata. The sequence goes on from CM028669.1 coordinate 112,884,527, forward strand.
GCTTGAATTGGGAATTTGAAAGCTCGGCCATGGCCCGAGCCCTCCAACCCTCCCCAGCCCAATTAAAGGCTCTGGAAGGTTCATGGCACCTCCCTGAGGCTATAAATAGCCTCAGGAATCCTTCCTCTGCCAGTTTGCTGATCAATTGGCCTCAAAAGTTTCCTCAGTCTTCATTTCGCCATTGTCGATTTCTGGAGCTCCCCCCCCCCCAGGCGCTCCCGAGCTTCTAAACCGCTGATAGTAGGCTCTCCTGATGTTCAGGAACCTTTGTAGCGTTTGGAATTGAAGCTAGAGCCAGCTGGGCCTTCTGTCGAGCATCCCGAACAAGTCCGACAAGCCAGGTATCCCAGTTGCAGGAATCGATCCAATAAGGCTCGAATTCTATTCCATTTGATGCGTTTCTATTCATATTGCTGTTTCGAACTCAACCGTATCATAATTCGGTCCTAGGCTAGCCCCGATCGATCGATTCGATCGATCGGCTAGTTTCCTTCTGGATCGCCTCGATTGAGTAAGGACCCGGCGACCCAGGCCACCCCAGACCCCCATACCAGAGGGCTTCGATCCGCCTCACCTCCCTGATGGTGTAGGGATCGAGCTCGAGGTCTGGCATGGCCTCAGTGGGGAGATTTATCTCCCCACAGTAACACAATCGATGGAATCCTCGGGTGAGTAAGGTGCTGGTTGATCCAGACCACCTCACAAGGGGCTTCGGGTCCCAATAGACGCGTCTGGTCATGGTGATGGAGTAGCCATCGAGTGTTGGCCGAGCCGTGGCCTGGACGCGCCGGAATTTTGGGAATTAGGGTTCCCTAATTCGTTCTATCCATCGGGACGAAGGGATGGGGACGACGGCACTGTGCGGGCCGGGTCGACCCACGACCCGCGCGGTGCGACAGTGCCGGGTCTCCCAGGCCCCGGTCTATACAACTTCACAAGCTTTTAAATTGAATGAATGTTATTTCTTATATTTGAATGGCTTAAATATTTATTTAACTGCTATTTTACCTAACTGCCAATATGATACTGTGAAAAGATGCATCCGATGTTAGTTTGGTTATTACCAATTGACAGACTGTAAATACACATTTGCGTTTGCACGCAAGTGTACGTGGTCTGAAGTAATAAGTGGAAAGTTTTAGTTTCCGAGATTTATCGAACCACAGAGAATTGGTTGTTTTGTTACTAAAGTTTATATATCCTCACTAATGTTTAAGCTATGAGTAATTAGTTTGAGTTGGTTTTAAACTAAGAACAATAATTACTAAGTAGAAATTAAGTCAGATAAAAGGAAGAGGAGAGTTGGGTTCATCCCACATGTCATGATAAGTTACTAATGCATGATGATTCCTCAAGTATTGTCTTTCATTTACTTTAAATTTAATCAAGTGCACATTGTTCTTCCTTGAGTTTTATCTCAAGGTTTCACAAGTTCAAATCTTGTGCACAAAATGAACACATAGTCGGTTCTATTTCGGCACAAAGATTCTTATAAGATTTTAGGTTTGTAATTTTCATCTTATCTCTTGATCAAGGAGATGATGATTATTAAATTTTTAAGATCTTATAAGCATTGATTCCATTAAGAGCGTCACTCGCATCACACATTGTTGAAATGAGGGAATAATATGTTGGGCTCAATGACTATGTCACCTCGTTTATGAGCACACAATTATTTCTTTCCCTCCCTTAATTATGTTGAGCTAAGGAGCTCACTTAGTGGGTCTTAGCATCACACGCATCAACACTTTAGTCGAGCTTAAATTAAGGTGCACTAAGCTCAAGAACTTTTCTCACATAGTTCTAAGCTCTCAGGCACTCATAGATTTAGCATCTAACCAAATGTGAGCTATGGAGCACAAGACACTTTAGTTCTTGAGTTCATAAGTTCAATTTCCCTTAATTCACAATCAAGACTATAGTAATAATAAGCATTTCTTAGGCAAGGCATTGAGTTCATACATTTTATTAATACTTGAGGAAAACTTCATACAATTAAAATATAACTTTCAATCACATGGGATTACCCCAACCCTCCCCAAGGGAGATTTAGCTATCCATTACAAAAGAGATGAAAAAGAATACATATATGGATAAAGACTCTTTCATGATCAACTAAGAAAAGAAATTATAAAATAAGAGCTTAGAAGATACTAGGAACGTTCCTTAGAAGTTCTCCATATCCTTCTTCTCCTTCTTGAAGTTCCTCTCTTTGGTCGCTAGTGCTGCCTTCCTTCTTCTTCTCCTTGATAAATTGGCTCTTCCACCCTTGGAGAGTTCCTCTCTTCCACTATGCAACCCTCCTCCTTACTTAAGTGATTTGAGCAAAAATTGGAACCCTCCCCTAGTTAAGAGGAGTGATATTGTAGCAGAGGGGCTCCATTCATCACACTTAAGATCCAAACCAAGAATTCCTATTGAAAATTCTGAGCAATGATGGCAAAAATCCCAATTGATGGTGAGGTGACCAATATCTTCATTTGTTTAGCCAATACATCACCTCATAAGCCTCCTTTTCATTTAAAAATATAGCAGCTACAGAGCGAATGATGGCTGGGGACAAGATGCAGGTTGGGGGTCTGGTCCCAGCCGCATTAAAAGCTCCTACCAGAGGAAATTGTGGCGGGCCACTGTAGTGCGCTGCGACGTGCAATAGCGCAAGCAAATTTTGCTAAGTGTCCTACTGTCGCGTGCAACCGCGTTCATTTTTCGCAAAGTGACCCGCAGCAGTGCGCTGTGGCGCTAGCGTTTTGTAAATCGCACTGCTGCAGTTTCGCAAAATGCTCCGCTGCAATGCGCGGGAGTGCCAGAATTTGCAAATCGGGGCGCTGCAGCGCGCTAGAGCAGTAGCATTTCGCAAAAAGCCCCGCTGCAGCGCACGATCACGCCGGCAATTCGCAAACTGAACCGCTGCAGCGCGCAATCACGCCCGCAGTTCGCAAATTGAACTGCTGCAACGCGCGATCGCGCCGCGATTTTGCAAATTGACCCGCTGCAGCGCGTGACAGTGCCCATTTATTCGCAACTTGATGGTTTGGTGGCAAAAATCCCAATTGATGGTTTGGTGACAAATATCTTAATTTATTTAGCCAATACATCACCTCATAAGCCTCCTTTTCATTTAAAAACGTAGCAACTGCAGAGGGAATGATGGTTGGGAACAAGATGCAGGTTTGGGGTCTTGTCCCAGCTTCATTAAGTGCTCCTACCAGAGGAAATTGCGGTGGGTCGCTGCAGCGCATTGCGGCGTGCAATGGCGCAAGCAATTTTCGCTAAGTGTCCCACTGCCACGTCCATTTTTTGCAAAGTGACCCGCTGCAGCGCGCTGTGGCACTAGCGTTTTGCAAATCGCACCGCTGCAGGGCACTGTAGTGGTAGCATTTCACAAAATGCACCGCTGCAGTGCATGGTAGCGCCATAATCTGCAAATCGGGGCGCTTCAGCGTGCTGTAGTGACAGCATTTCGCAAAACGCTCTGCTGCAGCGCGCGATCGCGCCCACGGTTCGCAAACTGAACCGCTGCAGCGCGCAATCGCACCCGTGATTTGCAAACTGAACAGCTGCAGCGCGCGATTGCGTCGCGGTTTTGCAAATTGACATGCATGCAGCGTGTAACAGCGCCCGTGGTTCACAACTTGACCCTCTGCAGCGCGCGACAGCGCCCGTGGTTCACAACATGACACGCTGCAACGCGCTATAGCAGTTTCATTTGGAAAATTTTTAAAAAATTCCAAATTACTCAAAATTCCCTGGATAGCCTTTTTTCTTGAAAAGATAGATAAGATTTGATTAAGGGAGCAATTTAAGATCAAAAATGAATGAAATTTTCTTTTAATTTAGATATAATTTTTGGATTCATCACCAACCTAACATGGGTCATCACAGTTGGTATCAGAGCAGGATTGGAAGTGTTAAAGTAAAATAGTATTTAACATAGAAGGTGTAATTGAGAAATCATTCATTTTAAAATATAAATATGCTGGAATGAAATACTTGATAGAAAACTAGTGATATAATAAGATTGTGATAGGAACAAAGCATTTTATAGAAAACTAGTGACACAATGAGGCTATTATTAGGGCAACATTTTGTAGAAAAACTAGTTACATAATAAGGTCATTATTCAACAAATTATAAGTTTGGATCTTTAACAAATGAATTCCCCTAATCATTCGGCGGAACACTCAGAAACTGACATAAGCCAAGAAGGATCTTGGCAAAAGAACTTCAACGAACCTAATTTCAGCCCCCCTACTCTTGAAGATCGAATTCGAGAGTTAGAGGACAAGGAAGAGGCACATGGTGAGAGCCTAATAAGATTCATGTGTATCTCTTACGAGAAATCACTAGCCTTCAAAAAGAGGTGCAAGAATTAAAGGAGACACTGAGATTGGTACTTTCTAAATTGGCAGAGTTTACTTTAGAGAAAGAGGAAGAACATGAAGAACGTATTTCAGAGGTGGAAAGGAAGGTGCATCATGAGACCTGCCAAACGGGGGATGCAGCTTCAACTTCTAAGAAGAGAAAAACAATCAATAAGTATCTGAAGCTTTGGGTTGAAAGCCTTAAGAAACTCATTTAGATTAATATTCTCTTAAGAGCGAAATTATGTGAAACAGGAGAAATTGATTGTATCTTTATTTCTGTTAAACTTTCTTTTGCATAAAATATTAGTTCTTTCTAAATGAAGCATTCAATTCTTTATATATCGCAATCACCCTCCATATAGATGAATCCGGAAGAGTACACTCCTGAGTTGCCAATGGAGACGCCAATGAAGGCCCCTTTGCCTTTAGGTCCATCGGAGAACAAGACCGATAAGATCTTGGAGTTGATGTCTCAAATATTAGCCAATCAACACAAGACTCATGAGTCTTCTCCTAGCCAAGGACACAAAATTGGCGGAGCTTTGCAAGCCTTCTTGAAGCTGAACCCACCATGCTACGATGGTTCAGCTCAGCCAATGGAGGCTGAAGATTGGATTCAGGAGATAGAAAATAAACTGGAGGATATAAAATATCTGGCCAGAGATACCGTGCGATTGGCTAAGATTCTATTCAAGGCTGTAGCTGAGCGATGGTGGGGAGTCACCCACAAAACTCAGTTCATGGGCTTGGAGCTAGAGGACATATCCTAGGAAGAATTTGAGGAGGCATTCCAAGGTCGCTACATCCCTCTGTCTGCCCAAAATATATTGGAGAACCAGTTTATTAAGCTGACTCAGGGAAATAGGTCCATTGCGGCTTATGAGTCTGAGTTCATAAGACTCTCCAGATATGCACCCAAGCTAGTGGACACAGAGGCTGCTAGGTGTAGCAGGTTCTTGGATGGTTTGTAAAACTTCTTCCAAACCAGCTTACTCCCGCTCAAACACACCAAATTTGCTGAGTTACTGGACAGTGCGACCATCATGGAGCATAATTAGCAGATGATCGCTGAACGCCAAGAAAACCATCACTCCCCAGCCCAAGACAATCATGAAACCTTTAAAAGGTCTCGACCTAATCGGCAGGCCAATGTTTATCAGATCACCTCAGGGCTTGCTAGGTAAAGGGAAAATTCAGAATGTCGCCAACCACACCCAACGGGCAAGTGCTATCACACTGGCAACATATGTTATCAATGTGGCAGGACGGGACATAGTTACCGACATTGTAGATCTTTCAAAACTATAGATGGGGACATTATTCAGAGGCCCAAAATGAACTCGGTATCTACTCCTCCTCGTACCCCGGCTCCAATAAGTGCACCAGCCTCAACAGCATCTCTTGCAACCACGCTGACTCAAATGAGAGGTCATGCCCCGGGAAGACCAGCTGCCGCTAGAGTTTACACACTTACTCTAGTTATGGCTCCTGAGGATCATGAGGTAGTGACATGTACCTTTAAATTAATTTGACCGACATTTCTTAATTTTTAAGAAATAAATCTTTAGCATGCATTCAATATTAGGTACCTTATACTTTTCTGAGAACGCATGTATAACCTTATTTGACACGGGTGCGAGTCACTCATTTATATCTGAAATATTCGTAAAGAAGCTGCAACTGCCATTTAAAAAACTAACAGAAAGATTAAATGTGGAGTTACCATCTGGCACCCTCATGAGCACTTGAGAGCATTGCGAATGTGAAATCCCAATTAATGGTGGGATGTTTAAAGCCAGTTTGATAGTTCTTCCAATTGCAAATTTTGATATCATTTTGGGTATGGACTGGTTATCTTGTCATCAAGCAGTCATCGATTGCCAGTGTAAGAAGGTTACCCTCAGGAGTGTAGGAAGACCAATGATATTTATGGGAAGACTAGGCACTGCAGTGTCTCTCATCAATGTCATTCAAGCAGCTAAGTTAATTCAGAAGGGGTGCGAAGCGTACTTAGTAACAATGTTGGGAAGCAGAGAAGAGGTAACTTCCTTAGATGATACAAGGGTCACCAATGAGTTTTCGGATGTATTTCCCAATGATTTGCCAGGAATACCTCCAGTACGGGAAATAGATTTTACTATTGATTTAATTCCCAGTACGGAACCATTATCGAAGGAACCATATAGAATGGCACCAAAAGAGCTTCAAGAATTGAATGAGCAATTAAAGAAATTATTAGATAAAGGCCTTATTCGTTCCAGCATGTCACTTTGGGGAGCTCCTGTGCTTTTTGTCAAGAAGAAGGATGGGAAGATGAGGATGTGTATTGACTACAGAGAACTAAAGAAGGTAACTATTAAGAATAAATATCCTTTTCCCCGAATAGATGACTTATTTGATCAACTAGCCGGAGCTGTTGTTTTCTCCAAGATCGACCTTCGATCTGGATATCATCAAGTATGAAAAAAGGAAGAAGATATCCCAAAAACCGCATTTAGGACAAGGTATGGCCATTTTGAATTTCTTGTGATGTTTTTTGGACTGACCAATGCCCCATCACTATTCATGGATTTAATACAGAGGGTTCTAAAACCATATTTGGATAAATTTGTGATTGTCTTCATTGACGATATTTTAATTTACTCCAAGAATGAAATTGATCATGAGGTTCACTTGCAGACAGTTTTAGAAACTTTAAGATGCAACAAGTTATACGCAAAATCTTCTAAGTGTGAGTTTTGGTTGAGCTCAGTAGCCTTCCTAGGCCATATCGTAAGCATTGAAGGAATTCAAATAGATCCAAAGAAAATTAGTTCCATTCAAGAATGGACTCAGCCTTCAACGGTAATTGAAATCAGAAGTTTCTTAGGATTGGCAGGATATTATTGAAAGTTCGTACAGGGATTTTTCTAGATTTCAGCTCCACTCACCAAGCTCACCCAAAAAGCCACGCCATTCATCTGGAGTTCTGAATGCGAAATTTCTTTTCAGAAATTCAAGGATGCCCTCACTACCGCCCCTATTTTAGCATTACCTCAAGAAGGCATGGACTACCAAGTCTATACCGATGCATCCAAGATAGGACTGGGGTGTGTTCTAATGCAAAATATAAAATGTGAAATATTCACAGATCACCAAAGCCTCAAGTACATCTTTACTCAAAGGGAGTTAAACTGTCAGCAAAGGCAATGGCTAGAATTTATTAGTGATTATGATCTGGATATCCAATACCACGAAAGGCCAATGTCATGGCAGATGCCTTAAGTAGGAAGTCAGTTAACATACTCAACACGATGGCCATTAATAAATATTTCGTTAAGGAGCTGAATAAGCTAGAGATAGATCTGGTAATGATGAATCAACTGAATACCATTTCAGCTTCAGAGGTTACAGATTTAACATTAGAGGAACACATAAAACTATCTCAAGGAAAAGATTCAAAATATCAAAAATTGAAGCAGATTATCTTGGAAGGAAATAATAGTTATCTTCAAGAAAAGAATGGCTACATATACCATAAAACTCGATTGTGGGTTCCTAATGACAAAGAATTGCGAATGGTGATTTTATAGGAAGCACATTATTCAAGATATAATATCCACCCTGGGACTTCAAAAATGTACCATGACTTAAAGAAAATTTATTGGTGGTCTGGACTAAAGAGAAGTGTAGGAAAGTTTGTGGCATGTTGCAATGCATGCAACTTAGTGAAAGTGGAACATCAAAAGCCAGGAGGTCTCTTACAGTCTCTACCAGTCCCAGAGTGGAAGCGGACTGATATTGCCATGGATTTCGTTGTCAGTTTGCCGCAAAGCAAATCAGGAGCTGATACCATATGGGTTATCATTGACAGACTCATGAAGTCAGCTCATTTTCTTCCAATAAAATAGACAAATCCTGTGGAGAAGCTTGCCAGAACTTATATCAAAGAAATCATTCGGCTACACAAAATTCCAAAATCAATTATATCAGATAGGGACCGAAGATTCACTTCTCGATTTTGGAAAGCAGTACACCTTGATTTGGGCACTAATCTTGCAATGAGCACTGCTTTTCATTCTCAAACTGATGGACAAACTAAAAGAGTTAATTAAATGCTAGAAGATCTCTTATGACTTTGCATATTGGACTTCAGTGAGAATTAGGAAGAACACTTACCATTAGTTGAATTTGCTTATAATAATAGTTATCAAGCCAGCATTGGAATGGCACTCTACGAAGCTCTGTATGGAAGAAAGTATCTTACACCTCTATCCTGGTCAGAAATTGGAAATGTCCAAATTTATGGATCCGACCTTGTTGAAGAAACCAATAAAAAGATTCAGTTAATAAATTTAAGCATAACTGCCGCCCAGGATCACCAAAAGAAATATCATGATTTGAGACACAGGATGCTAGAAATCCAAGAAGGAGATTTTGCTTATTTAAAGGTAAGCTCAATGAAGGGAGTATACCATTTTGACATATCAGGCAAGCTGAGCCCGCGATATGTGGGACCATTTGAGATTATTACCCGAATAGGGAACTCTGCTTACCTTTGAAACTACCTGAGGATTTTTTTAGAGTACATGATGTGTTACATGTATCATCCTTACGTAAGTGTCTTCAAAAACCATCTCATCAGCTTGTAGCTCCTGGAACAGTGATTCAGTCAGATCTGACTATGTAGAAGAACCAGACCAAATTTTAGAACGAGATAATCATCGATTAAGAAAGAGAACCATTACTATGGTCAAAGTGCAATGTAAAGGTCACATCGCCAAGGAAGAGACGTGGGAAAGAGAAGAGGATGTGAGAAAGGAATATCCCGGACTCTTTCAGAACTTAGGTAACCTTAATTAAATATTTTTGCATTTAACTAAATATTTTCTATTATGGTGAAATGTCGAGGACGACATTATTTTTAAGTTGGGGAGTTTGTAATGACCCTAGGTCATTTATAAGGTAAATATTGAATTCTCGATTCGTTAAATCCTCCCGCAAATTTCAGTTTCCCGTTAAAACTCCCGCTAAAATTCAATTTTTCAGTTTTAAACCTTCATTTAGAAAGTTTTAAAGTTCATTTAAAACAGCAGTTAAAATTTAAAACCGTCATTTAACGCGTATTTAAATTAATAAAGCATAACTTCCTCATTTGGACTCATATTCAAGGCAAATAAAATAAGCTGAAACTGAAAACAAATAAATCATCGTTATTTTAGGAAGAAACGCTTAAGTTAATTAGGAGTACCGTAACCTGCTGCTAAGAGCTGAATAAATCGGACGTGCGTTACATACGCACGTCTTATTTAATCGGGAGGAGACAGAAGACCCTCGGCACTCAAACAAAACCCCTCCCCTCTTAGTCACTTGTTCTTCTACCGCACGGACAAAGCATAGAAGCAGGCAGTAGATGAGCCAGTAACCAGGACCCTTACCTGCGATCGACAGAAGGACATAGACGGAAAGAAGCACAGTCGACACAGTCCGACCCTCCCGTCTCCGTGCCGATTCTTCTTTCTGCTCGGCCTCCCTACCTGCGCTGATCCCTTGCTCGCTGGATTCGCTCTGCATCGGCTCGTCTCTGCGCCAACCCGTCGCTCGACTCTCCCGCTCCGTCATAAGGTAAGGTTCTTCTGTTAGGAATAGAATACGTGTATATATATATATAATAAACCCTAATAGCAATAATAATAATAATAATAATAATAATAATAATAATAATAATAATCAAAATTAATGGTTAGGGTTCTGTTTTGACCTACTAGTTCACTTTTCTCTTTATTTTATCATGTCAAACCTTTTATAGTAGGTTAAACTTTTAAATGAAAATTTCCTTCGAGTGTTATAATAAGTTTTAGTTATAATCATTATGAAGAACTGCCGGTGAATTCAATCCTTCATATTAAATTTTATCTATATTTGAGATCTAAATTGCGGTATAATAACTAAGTCTCACTAGCCAATATTAGGAAATGAACCTAATTAGTCAAAATCAACTATTTGATAAATTCTGTAGTGAGTTATAACTTCTTTTTGAATATTGCCAATATCAAATTAATAAACCTCCTATCCTAACTTATACCTTAATGAACATTAAGCCTTTGAGCTCATACCAAATTACATCATAAATAATAACTTAAGAAGTTTTGAGATCTTGCTTGAATAAAGCATGTTGTACTACCCTAACATAATAGATGGGTTCGGTGTTGATAAAGAGGGGTTTAGTAAGAATATTAACAATTCATATAGACTCTTCTTTTCTTCAACTCTGTAATATGATCTTTTCAAATAAGGTTGCCTAAGTTCTTTAAGTTGAATAAAGTATAATTTTAGTTTAACTATTGTAAATTAGAGTTATGAATTAGACCTTCTCATTGTATAGATTTAAGTAATCAACTAAAGACAAACTGGGGAACACAAATACTAGTTCTAATCTTGTAAACAGATAGTTTCATAGTTTAATAAAATCTCAATTATAATTTTTGCAGACACGTCAAGTTGTGAGTGATTCATCTAGTTAAGTCAACCACGAAAGGTACACTGGATATTATTTTGTATACTTCTTACTATCATTTGCTGCTTATGCATCACTTTGAGCCTATTTTGTATTGCTATTTCATACATTATTCTTACTACTAATTATGTAAGAGAAACTGAATAATATTTTATGTATCTTGTGAATGCTGCAAGAAGGGTTCCGAAACGGAGCATGAATAGGTTCGGGATGGGGCTAGTCCTCGGGAGCTATAAGAGTGCCATCTGAAGCCTTTAAGGGAGACACAGGTGAATGTTATGCTTAAATGCATGTTTATTGCCATCTGAGGCCCTTAAGGGGGAGTCTATGTGAAGGTTTATGCTTAAATGCATATGAACCCAGCCTCATGGTTCTGGCTTTGCCCATCAGAACTGCTATTATCGCTTCATGATATCATAGATATAAACATAAATATGAATTTTATGCTATTATTGCTTTTCCATTTTGAAAACTTGGCATATAAAAAGAACATTTATTTTGCAGGAGACATGATCATCTTTTATTTGAAACACACTGTATTTCCTTACAATTATTATCATTTTTGCCTTCCGCTTTTGCTTAAAGTATATTTTTAATATCTTTTATATTTAGAATGTGCACTAAGACATTATTTTTATAATGTTAGATCAGATACAGCTGGAGGCGGTTGACATAGTTTAAGGACATAGCGCGGGAAAACAACTGCCCCCTTCCAGGGATAATAATTTGATGTATAATGAAAGTCATGTAATAAATTTTGGATGTTATTTATTTTAAATTGAATGAATGATATTTCTTATATTTGAATGGCTTGAATATTTGCTTAACTACTATTTTACCTAACTGCCAATATGATCCTGCGGAAAGATGCATCCGATGTTAGTTTGGTTATTACCAATTTAACATGGGTCATCACAATACAAAAGGTGTCAGGTGGATCACTGTTGTTATATAAAATTGTGTAAGTCCTTCTATATCATTTTTTCTCTGTATGTGGATGATAAGCTGATCATAGGATCAAATATGGAAGAGATAAAGATATTGATGGAGCAGATGTCAAGGGAGTTTGACATGAAGGACTTAGGGCTGGCCAAGCAATTTCTTGGGATGAGAATCAATAAGGAGAGAAGTGCTGGTATTTTGAAGCTATCTCAAAAGGAATATGTTTAAAATGTGATGAAAAGATTCAACATGAGAGAGGTAAAACCAGTGAGTACTCCCCTAATAATTCACTTCAACTTTTCAAAGGATCATATACATAAGACTGAAGATGAGAAGGAACACATGCAGAAAGTTTCTTATGCTTTAGCGGTAGGGAGCTTGATGTACACGATGATCTGCACGGGACCAGATATTATACATGCAGTGGGAGTCATCAGTAGATTCATGGGAAACATAAGGAAGCACCATTATGATACAGACAAGTGAATTTTGAGGAATCTGAAATGTAAAATGAATAAAGCACTATGCTTTAGTAGGTATGACATTACTCTATAGAGCTTTGTAAATTCAAACATTGCTGGAGATGTTGATAGTTGGAGGAGAACTATCTGATTTGTATTCACATTGGGAATTGCTATGGTGAGCTTGATCTCTAGGCTACAGATTATTGTTGCTCTATCCACCACGGAGGCTGAGTACGTCGCCATCTAAGGCGGGTATGGAGATGATTTGGCTAAAGAGCTTTAAGACAGAATTAGACAAGGAGCAGAAGAATGGGAAGCTCTACAATGATAATATGAGCAACATTCACCTAGCAAAAACTTGTTGTATTTCATGCCAGGATGAAGTTTGTATAGCTTCGTACCATTTTATCAAGAACTATTGGAAGAAGGTCATTTTGGATTGGAGAAGATTCACACTTCTAAGAATCCCACCGACATATTTACAAAAGCAGTAATAGTGGAAAAGTGAAGCTATGTTCTACCTTAGTTGGCCTCGATATGTGAAAAGAGAGCGGGGGTGAGCCACACCACGTTCTTGACAGATATTGTAGAAGATAACGAAGATCCAATGTTGAAAGAGGGATGATTCAAAATAGGTCTCCAAGTGACAGATTTTTGGGATGTGGAGACCATTCAGATCATCATGAAGATGATAACTGAGCTCCGGTGAGCTTCTGGGAAGTTCTGAGGTGATACGAGACAAGTTAGGGAAGTTCGGCTGCTGCAGCCCGCCCTAGCGCACCTTGGCACACTGTAGCACTCTATGGCACCCAACATTTGAGACGGGGGCGCTACAGTGCGCGTCGGCGCCTGTCTGCCGGAGACGATGGAGTTACAGCGCCCCCTGGCGCCTGTCTGCCCAAGACGGGGCACTTCAGCGCGCCTTGGCGCTAGTCTTCCCTAGGCGAGGGCACTACAGCTCGCCTTAGTGCCAGCCTACTCGAGACAGAGGCGCTGTTACGTGCTGTTTTGCCTACTCGAGACGGAGTTCTGATAACGTCAAGCTGCGCCCATTTATGCCTCCACAAAATTTTAATTTTTGAACTTAACCACAAGGTCACAATATTGTTCACCGTGTATATATATATATGATAAAGGTGCAACAAATTCATATTCTTTATAAACATTGGGACCTAAAATATTTTTTTTTTAGAGCTAAGAAAATTAATTTATTGGTGCTAAGAAAATACTGTATATCTTAATACAAGTAACACAAAAAAACATCAAAACAAAAAAAGAAGCTATTAAAGATGAGAGAGATTAGCCTTACATTTTTGCTATCAAATATGCTTTTATGTATTATCAACAATTGGCAACGAACAAATATAGCACGCAATGCAATGCAAACTCCTAATTGCATCATTCTCCATTCTTGCTTGTTGGAAAATAAGAAAGCTACACATTAGTCAAAATATTTAAGCAAAAAGAATTGTTGTTTTAAATAACAATTGATAGAGGCTCTCACTTCTTCCAAAGACAGAGCCTTCATAAAAAGCTCTAACTTCTTTAAAAGAGAAGAAGCCTCTCTCTTAGAGTCATTCCAACAATCTCAAAGCCTCCACTTGGATTACAAACTTTCGTTACAAAGCTCGGCATTGAATTGATCATATGGAAATGTACAAATTAAATAAATTTTTGCTTATATTAATGATGTGGGACTAATCTTATGTTATGCAATTATGCCATAATTACAAATCATGGCAAAAATATCTTCACAAACTTAACTAGCTTAATTAATGCTATCAATCTGCTTTAAATAAATTTTGAAGAAACTAATTAGTTAAAATTGCTTACAGTTTTTAATATTATTAGTATCACTGCCGCATAATTTATCTCCCTAATTGCTCTAATTTTTTAATTGATCTTCAATCTTATAGTTCAAAAATTATCACGCTGAGAAACTAAAATTAAGGACAAGACCTCAATTTATACCTTTTAAAGTAAAAGTGGTGTGGAGCCTGCAGCCTGGTCGTCCATGCGCTAGCAGCAGGGAGCCTCACTAGAAGCTAGGGCAACCAGGCGGTTATGTCGCGAACAGACGCGACTCTTCACAAGAGACGAACCAGAGAATAGGGCGCACAAACGTCCCCAAGCCCCTGCGGCAGTTGTGATGTGAAGGGAGATGTCATTTCACGGTTTAGAGTAGATTGAGCTATCTATAGATTCATAAAATCCAGAGAACAAAATACATACAATTTTGCAACTTTTTAGAAAATTTAAAATTATTCTGTTTTGAATTTAGAGCGTAATGTTTTGAGTAATATGAAGGATTTAACTAAAAAAAATTCAATTTTTTTTATTCTGTTGAACGTGAACAAAATTGAATGAATCACATTCAGTTCCAATAAAATACAGGGTGTTCGAAATCAATTTCATTCATAATAGAATGAAGATGAATTTCCATTAGAGTTTAGGCATTCATTAGTTTGAACGTTTGAATGATCGAACAAAAGCTTTTCGTTCGTTCGTTGGAACGAAATCTTATTGTTTGTTCATTACAACGAAAGGTTTTGTTCGCGAGCGAACCCTAATTCTGATGCAATCTTTACTCCATGCATTCTCAGAAATCATTTGAATCGGGTGTATTTTCTTTATTATACTTTTTATATTTTAATGCATTAATGTTGAATATGTGAAATAGAATTTAATTTATGATTTATTATTATACTTTTTATATTTTAATAAAGGTAGTTGCCTCCACCCCCATCTAGTGCCCCGCTCAATTTCAATTTCCAGTATAGTTGTTTATAAATTCATTAAAAATATATAATCATTTAAGAAAAGCGTTAGTGATGTAACACATCCTAAAAATATTATCAAAAGTCCAACAACAAGAGTCCTGACTAAAGTACAAGGGAAGAATTTGAAGATGGGCCTAATTACAAAAGCTCAATAAAAAGACAAAATATTGAGCTTACTATTTGTATTTTGTTTTTATTAATATTGTAATTTTTTATTTATTAAGGTACATGTTTGTCCAACTATGACATGAAAAAAATATTTAATATAAGTAGTTGGAATTACTTCCTCACTAATAGCCAACTACCCTTATTTCCTTCAAAAATTTTCTTCATATTTTTCCTCCAAAGCTCACAGGGCAAGATAAATGCTATTGGGGCCAATCTATGTGGCACACCCAACAGCACCCATCATAAGTGGCAATCTACGTGGCCAATGACGTGAGCGCCATATCAGCGGAAGAGGAAAGGTTTTTATTTAGATTTTTCCCGTTGCACCCTCTCTTTTATACTGTTCACCTTCATTTTCTCCGCTCCATGCCTTGCAGGCCGCGAAACACCGGCGATGTTGTCCCATTGCCGTCGCCTTGCTCCCTCGTGAGCTTCGCCGAGGCCCACGTGGCTGCGACCGAACCCCTCTTCGATCTCTACCCTTCTTCCCCCTTCATCAACATGAAGCGCCGTAGCTGCCTTAGGTACTCCCAGAGCTCGACCTTCACCTTTGTTTTCTTCGCCTCCACTGCAAATCTAATCTAGGTGAGTCATGCTAGGTCGTTTTCGTTCGATTCATTTTTGATGTTTGATGATGGTTTTTCACAGAAGAGAGCGTGTTACATTTCATATTGGAATCGCTTCCTTTGAACTGTTCGCTGCTCGTCGTTCTCCCCACTAAAGATTAGGTTTCATGACTGCGCACTTCCTCCCAATTATGCGATCATCATGGGCTGATTCCGTCGCACACCCTCTCTTCCTCTTACCCGAGGACTCCACCTGCACATTTGTAGAGTTTCTGCCAGCCAACGCCTCAACGCCTGCCACCCATTGGATGTTTCAGGAACTCTAGCCAACCTGCAAAACCCCAGCACGTTTGGCCAGAATCCAGGAGCAGCTGCAGTGCACCACCTCATTCTCCAAAGTGTATGCTCCATTTGCACTTTTTTGGAGCAGCTGCCAACCATTACCCCTCTACCAATTATCCTCAGGACCTTCTCTGATCTC
The DNA here is from genome assembly GCA_016760335.1 of Gastrodia elata. Lineage (NCBI taxonomy): Eukaryota > Viridiplantae > Streptophyta > Magnoliopsida > Asparagales > Orchidaceae > Gastrodia > Gastrodia elata. Next base: position 112,900,791 of record CM028669.1, read on the forward strand.
AGCACATGATGTAGAAACTCCTAGCTGTTTCTTGCTACCGTTGGTAAGTTCCAAAAGCCTTGAGCATAGCTCCATTCATTGAGATTTAGTTAATTTAGGCCAATTCTTGCTAGCATATGTTAAGTTGGGCTAATCCCACTCTTCCTTCATGGTTAGAGTTGAGTTTGACCATCATAATTGTTGTCAGGTCTTTGTAGTTTAAACCAACCTCTTTTCAAATCTCTTGGAGCTAAGGTAAAGTCTCCCTCATGATGTATCTCATTGCATGTTGCTTTATTCAGGATCTAATCCATTTGAGCTTGCTTAGGTTTATCCTAGGTTCACCTAAAGAGCGAACATGTGCCAAGGGTGATCCACATGAGGTCATTAAATCATCCTTGACTCAAATTTGTATGTGTATTTTGAATAAGATTTTAGAAAGCCTTGGTCCATGACCATAACTTCTTTAGTCGTGCAATAAATTAAAATTACAAACCATGATGATGCATTGAATATCACTTTAGTATATTTTGAATTGGGATATTACTTGCATGTTTGGATCCATAACATTATTCGCAAGTACTTAATTTAGGTCTTTAAGCGTGATGTGCTTAAAACTTGATAACTAAATTGACCATATGTTATTAATAGTCAATTACTTTGTGAAAATGGATAGTGCATGCTTAGGTTACATTCATAAGGAATGAGCAATAATAAACTTACATCCATACGTTCATCAGCATGCATGTACCTAAATAAGAACAAGTATTTTTTTGGAACTATGTGCATGGCAATCCATGTGGCGAGAATTTAGGATGACGTGAGCACTGATATGGCCGAAGGAAGGATTTTCTAACGAAGGACTCGACCGATGGAGACATTTCTCCGCTCACCTTCTAGTGTTGCTGGCCTCCCCCATTCGCCTCCCCCATTCGAAGAGGTTGAGCTCGCCTCTTCTATTCGCATCGAACGCCCTCGCTCGAGACGAGAGGAGACGATCCTCCACTTCTCCGTATAGGACACACGACGGACGAATCCCTTCTCCGCCGCTTCTCCACATAGGGACGAATCCCTTCTCCTCCGCCGAAATTTGAATCCATTTGCATCTTATAAGATTCTTGTGCTAAATTGTTGAAATTTATGGGGTACCAATTGACGGATTGCTTTTTGCGAGTTTGAATGCTTAGATAGCTTAATTTGAATCCCTTTGCATCTTAAAGGATTAGTATGTGCCGATGTTGACATCTCAGCCATGATGAATTCACACATTTCGTTCGAGCAAATTGCATAATTACTGAGCAAGGGGTAGAGTACACATTTCAGTGCTTTATGATTATTTCACGTAAATTGTTTTTATCAAGAATAATATATTAAAGTTTTTAGATTTTTACCTCATTACCAGTTACTACGATTGCATGATAAAGCAGGTGCTTCTCATAGTATGGATGAAGAACAAAATTTTGGACCAAGTATTAATCAAACGATTGTAAGTTTTTTAAATTTTATTAATTATAAAGTCTAATATGAAATTGCTAAATTGATATAGTTAATAATATATTTTCTTGGCTTATGGTACATGAACAGTCTAAAGAAATATACACAAAATTTTATTCTAGTGATGGTGAGGTTGACGAGCCAGTAGTTAGGATGTTATTTGAATCATATGAAAAATTATTTAGGTTTTACAAAAAAATATGCTAGTACACAGGAATTTGGCATAGTTGTTATAAAGTCATGGTGATAGGATATGTAGACGTGTTGATATTGGTTGCTGCAAGGGGGGGATAGGATCCACTACATGGCAATCAAGCTTAAAGAATCCAACAGTGAAAATAGGTTGTCTTGTGAAGGTTGTAGCCAGATGGTGGCAATGGAAAAATCTTAGATTAGCAGAAGTGGTAATTGAGCATAATCACACTTTTAGCCCCTCGAAGGCTAGGTTTTTTAAATACAATAGGAAACTTCCAATGCGTATTAAAAGAAGACTAGAATTAAATGATGAAGTTTCAATCAGACTTCACGATTCTTTTAGATCTTTTGTTGTTGAAGAAGAGAGGCATGAAAATATAATATTTGGACAAAAAGAATGCATAAACTATGTTGGTAAACATTGAAGATTAGCGCTGAAAGATGGGGTGCTTTGGCATTATCATATTATTTCTCGTGCATGCAACAAGAAGATCCAAGTTTTTTTTATTTGATTGATGTTGGCCAAGAATGTCATATTCAGACATAACGTGATAAATTGATAAAACATATCCAATCAAAAAGAAAGGGTAGACCACCAGAAAAGCAAAAGGAATCTAGATTGGATAAATTTAAGACTAAACATTCCAAAATGGTATCAAATTTATTCAATTGCAACATATTAATACAAGGTTTATACTACAACATATTAATTTGAGATATGTTATCACTTGTTCAATGTACATACTACATCTACTGCAAGTATCATGCCAACCACTACACTAAGCATCTCAAAGCTTAGTATACCAGCAATCCATATGTGAGTTATGATTGAGATTAAATTTATATAAATTAATTTACTAATATGAGATATGTTATCACTTTTTAAGTATTTTTGTGGTTTTTTTGTATAGCACTTACTTTGAGTTATTTGCATAATCAATTTGCGACAACTGCTACATACATTTCTTAACTATTGCAGGGTTACTTTCCGAGCATGCCAACTTCATCGGCTATGTGGCAACATCCAAATGCTACTAGCTCTCTTTTATGTTAGTAATTATTTAATCATTTATAGTAACAATTATGTGAATATATTGATTGTTATATACGACATTATAGGGGCACTTCACGCAAACACAATTATCGTCGATCCATTTCGATTGCATTCAAAGTCATGTTGTCAATTCTCATGAGTATATGGAGTTGATGCAATTTGTGACTCCTATGTCAGCTCTGTCAAATTCCAATGAAATAGTGTCCCAACAAACGATTCCTACTACTGGGAAGGGGAAGGCAGTGATAGAGTAAATTTTGCAATTAGCTTTTTATAATTGATACAAATACTAATTATATTTTTGTATATGATACAACTGATTATATTATATTTATTAATGATTTTTGAGAGTATTTATTATTTTTGTAATCCTATAAGTTTTTCCTATTATATATGTTCACTTGCAGGAATTGTGACATTTCTCTCGCCCTCATCGACGACATTCAATCATCTTTGGATCAATTATATGGCTCCAATATGCAGATTTTATTAGTAAATGGTTGGACTTACATGCATTATTTAATAATATCTTTATTGATAAGTTGTTGCTGAAATTTTTTTGTTTGTTTTTTGGTGAGATATATATATTAAGTTAGTGATTTTAATATAAGCATGTTTGAAAGCCTTTTGAGGTGTTTGAGTTTCAAATTTATTATTCATGTTGCATTTAGTGGCATGAATTTTTTCCCTACTTGAGGCATTCAATCAGTTGACAAGGTATGGAATTATGCTTTGCCTTAAAATTTTTAAACTCCCTTTTATGAAGGACATATATATTAAGTTTCTTCACAAATCATGCAATGCTTCATTGTTGTGGTCAGCGCTTTGATATTTTGCTTTGATGTTTAAGTGCTTGTCCGTGTGAATTGGGTGTAATTTCTTTTTTACATATTTTATATTTTAATGGATTAATGTTGAATATGTGAAATAGAATTTAATTTATGATTTATTATTATACTTTTTAGTATAGTTGATCATCTAAACATATCATATAACAGATAATAACTACAATTCACTGACCAAAATCAATGATTATAAATTCATTAAAAATATATAACTATTTAAGAAAAGCGTTAGTGATGTAGCACATCTTAAAAATATTATCAAAGGTCCAATAACAAGAGTCATGGCTAAAGTAATTTGAAAATAGGCCCAATTATAAAAGCTCAATCAAAAGCCCAATAAAAAGTCTAAATATTGGGCTTACCATTTGTATTTTATTTTTATTAATATTGTACATTTTTATTTATTAAGGCACATGTTTGGTCAGCTATATCATAAAAAAAATATTTAATATAAGTAGTTAGAGTTACTTCCTCATAAATTACTAACTACCTATCTTTTCTTCTAAAATTTTTCTTCATATTTCCTTCCAAATATTGGGCAAGAGACTTATAATGCTTATAACTATGAGCTAAAATATAATATAATGAAGTAAATTGAATGAAAAAATTTTGTGATGAATAGCTCTCATATTACTTGGTGCTTGGTGGTATCAAGTTTATTGCTTACCTTTGGGGAGTTATGTTATTATCTAATTTATAGTTTATTTTCTAACTATACTCTTATGCTCATAACCTCAAATTATTCACACATTTTCTCCAGCATCTTAAGTATCCTTTAAAATAATTAAATCATTAAGTAATCTCTCAAACACACTCCAAACTCCACGATAACCTCCACAACTAAATTTAAAAATAGCCCGACCTAGTCTTATTCCCTATCCCTTGACACCCATATAAACACCATCAAACATAGCCATCTGTTCTAGATTCAAACTACACATCTTAGACTACATATATTAATTTATTTTTAGCCCTTTAACCCGCTAAAACCCACTTACAAGAGGGATATTTTGAATCAGTCCAAACTAGGCTCAATTTGGACTTGTCTTGATTTTCATTTAAATAGTCCACAATAAACCCATAACTAACCCATCACAAACTCCAAAAATCATACTTATACATTACCCTACTCATCCATTCAATATTTGAATGCTTAATTCACTAAAAAGACAGCCCATTAGCATCATATTTTTGTATGCTTATATAAAACATAGTATATTGTGAAGTTAAAAAAACTTTGTCAAAAGGGCTAAACAACCTAAAGAGAGCTTGGGATATAAGTGGTCAAGTGCCCCCCCTTCTCACTTGGAAGTTCTCTTAACTTACAATTCACATTATTTTTTCATTCATATTTTTTATTCCACCTTCTTACATTTAGCATTTCTTTTTCTCATATTTCTTTATTAAAAAAAAATGACACCAAAGTCAATTTTCCAAGATCAAATTGAAAACTTAACCAAGATAGTAGATTCCTTAGATATTAGGATTTATAAATATGAAACAAAGACTATAGAATTATTTGATTAAAATAAAACTCAAATTTAATAAATTAAAGATCAAATGCAAATCATTTTAAACCCTCTTGCAAAATGATAAAAATTAAGCTCCACATCCTATTCATAACCTTAGCGCACTTATGGAAGATGATGGATCATACATAGATGCAAATGATTACCAACCCCATGTTTCACCATCTCCCCTGTAACAACTCAAAGTTGTTACCCGGCTTGATCTTAGCTTAACAATACCTTAATTTAGTTCATATATGCATTAGAATCAATCTCTAAAGATTTGGTGCAATTCAGAGCTAAATCAAATACTTTTGAATATTTTAATATTTAATTAATTATAAAATTGAGGTATTTAATTTGACCTCAAAATCGAAATCCGAATTTGCCGTTACAATCGTCACCCCCAAATTAACTAGGGGTGATGTTTTGGACGCATTTGGAAGTCGTCGGATTTTCACGAATATTTTAATATAATTAAATGCGTCGAAAAATAGCATAATTAAATAATCATCAAAATTGAAATCTGACTTCGCCATTGAATTTCCCACCCCAAATTAGTTAGGAGTGAATTTTTTAGATTTTTTAGAGCATATTTATTTAATCTAAATTTTTTTAATAAATTAAAAAATATGAATAATAATTAATTATTCCTTAATTTGCCGTTGCAATCGTCACCCCCAAATTAGTCATGCCCTCCTTAGGCAAGTATGATGGCCCCCTCACATCCTAGCTCTCTAAATCATGATAGAGTCTCCCTCTCACTCTCCTCCTTTAAAGGGAGAGCACAGCACCTCTTCTTTTTCTTGCTGAAGTTTTCTCATCCCTTCCCCCATTTCTGCATCTTGTGCAGAAGAATGAGCTCTCTTCCTCCAAAATTCTTGAAGAAAGCAAAGGTTTCTTCTTCCTCCACTCCTTGCAAGGCTAAGGTACCCATTTGTTCCCCTTCCTTATTTTCTTCATGTTGCTACTATGCTTGTTTGTATCTTTAGAAACTCATGATGGTATAAGGAAGCCATTAAGATTCATTGAGGCATCTCATTTCCTTGAAAATCACATGCTCTATTTTTCGTCCATTTTGTATACCCTAGTCTTTATCCTCATTTTTCGTATAGTTAAGATGCTCCATTTGTGCCGATTTTAGTGTCAATGGAAAGGTACTGGAAAGACCTTTCCATTGATATATGGCATTGCTCATGAAATGCTGTGGATTGGGAGTATTTAAACTCGAAATGAGGCCTTTACGGGTTACGCACTGGCGAAAATACCGTCTGGCACTGCAGTGCCCAAGTTGCAGAAACTGAACCACACCAGCATCATTTCAGGAAGAATCATATAAAATCAGTTATTAAACTAATTGAACAGTAACCGCAAATAGACCGCTGCAGCGCGCTATAGTGGGCTGTAGCATCATTGTAGGAAAACTATATAACTATAAAAAATAAATTAGTTGAACAGTATTTTCGCGAGTTGGACCGCTGTAGCGCACCATAGCGCACCACAGTGGGCCGTATCGCCAAAAGCGCTGCAGCGCGCTCTAGCGCCAAGAGCGCCACAGCGCTCTCCAGTGCCAAAAGTGCCACAGCGTGCTCCAGCGCCAAAAGTGATGCAGTGCGCTCTAGCGCGCCACAGCGCGCCATAGCGCCCATAGATTAAAAAACTGTGGCGCCCCACCCCTTAATCCACATGGATTAAGTTAAGGGGTGGTGTATCACTCTAGCTAACCCTTCACTTATAATTGGATTAGTATGAAATTCACAATCCACCTAATAAGAGAAGGTATAAGCATAAAATCAAACATGCAGCCACTATCTAAGTAAACATACAGAGTGCGGAAGTGATTTTCAATACACATCATCCAAGCATCACAACATAAATATAAAGAAAAGTATCTCAGAACATAAGTATAAAATCTAAATACACAGTCACCAGTACCTGTATTATTACATCATTTTAAAGTTTCAAAAAATGAAAATAAAAAGCCGCTCATCCTCACTCATAAATAAAGGTTAAACATTGGCTTCTTCCACTGGCTCCTCCTCTGGGTATGGCTCCACTCCTAACTCCTGCTCATCTAACTGAAGAAGGTCTGCCATTGTCAGTTTCACAATGTAGGGCCCCAGCCAAAAAAAGAAAAATCTAGTTAGACAATTGTCTAAGTACAGTTTAAGCTGATAAGTTTTATACGTCTTAAGTAATATCATCATTCTATAACTTCTAAGCAATAATGTGTATAAGAGAGCAGCAAGAAATATAAAAGAAAAGGAAAAGCTATAAATCATCATTTATAACTTAAGCAAAAAGGGGGGCTACGACATGCCTAACATGCGAGCTAAATAAGGTAAGGCATATAAATATACATAATCAAATAAGTGTAGTAAGAAAAATGCTACTTCCTAAACATGCTGATGATCAAAAGAAACATGTCAATTAAAATAAACAACTCAGCAGTGATAAATATAAATAGCAGCAAGATTTTAACATCCTAAATATATATAAAAGTAGTATAAGAAAATAGCTGACTGAATAAGAATACTGAAAGGTAACCAAACATCAACTGCGTATAAACATATGTGTACAATCTGTCATACAGAAAAGAGCTAATCTAGTCCACCAGAAAGGCTGAAGGTTCTTAGCACCAGTACGGCTAGGGTGGATCCTAGCACTAATACAACTAAGGCATCAACAGCATAGTCGAAGGATCCTAGCACCAGTACGGCTAGGGCGGTTCCTAGCACCAGTACGATTAAGGCACCAACGGTGTACCCCTAGTGTCAACAAGGAGACTAGACAAACAGCACACAATAAAACAGAGGCCTTTCCCTAGTGACATAAGTTGACTAAGCAGTCAGAAGGCAATACTGAGAGGCAGCTCAAACACATTCAATTATTATCTTCTCATTAACCACTTTAATATTTTTATAAGAAATCTAAGGAGTCCCCATATCTTCCTAACATTTTATTTATGCATCAAAAGTCTTATATGATATGCTCAAGAAAATATGGCACAAAAATCAAAGAATTCGTATCAACAATCATCAAAGTAAGCAAGGGACTCTACTAAACATAGTGATATCATTTATTTTTTACTTAACCATACTAACTATTCAAAGTTACACAAGTTCATGATCACCATTTTTCTACTATCGAGTGTAACTTATAAATTCATCCTTATAAGTTAAAAAGGACTAGAACTAATCAGGTTCTAATCTAGTTCAATCAGATAGACGGCTACGAGTTAAATCAATAAATCATATGTCCTAGTTTTGTGAATTTAGATGTTCTAACTAAGTTCTAATCAAGACTTTCTAAACCTATAGATTATGGATTAAATATAATGAGATTTAGGTTTGATCACATAATCCAAAAAGGATAAGACCTAAGTTCTAGGTTTTATTCTATAAGTGATCTACTAGTTAAGGCAAATCCTATTAAATAATCAAGCTTAATATGGTGAATCTCCTATCTTAAATCTAAGGTTTAAAGACAAAATAATCAGAATAAGTTGTAAAATAAAAGAAAAGTCTAGAAACTAGTAAAACCAAGGTTCCACCCATTAAGTAACACATTTACCCAATGAATGAATTCTAACCTATGATCTAGTCCTAATCTCAGGAAAGGTCCTTAAGGTGTAGTGTTAAGACTTAGAGAGATTTGTGGAATCTGACTTAATAGTTGATTTCACCCACTTAAATATCACTAAGATGATTATAGCATTAGTTTTGGTGATTTGGAATGTTAATTAAAGGTTAGGTGTGCCTATTCCAAACTTAGGATAAAATGATTATTTTACCCATACTTTAAAGATCTAAAGTCAACTTTTGATCAAGGGTTCCAAACTGAGGTTTCTTAGTTCTAAATGATTCCTTACTGTCTAACTTGAAGATAAACAATGAGTACGTCCAATTTAGACGAGAGACGGACTCTACATATTCAAATTAAGGTTTTTGACTTAAGGGTATTTCAAAAATTTTACTCTGCTGAAACCTAAATTTTTATGCAGTTTATTGTTGATGACTGTTCGAGGATTCCATAGAGTCTAAGAACACTGAATTCCGAGTTCGATTGACTAAGTTATTGACGTTTCAAGTCCTAAATTAATTAATTTAATTTGATTATTATTCCAACTATACTTTATTAAGTCAACTATCTATCATGTGTCTTTAAATACTCCTTTAATTAGTTCAGATTTTACATTTAATTAATTATTATCTAATCTGTTGTTAGTAGCTAAATAGTTAAATCTTAATTATTATTAAACTAATTAGATAAATTAATCTAAAACAAAAATCTATATAGGTTTTCTGTATAAGAATAAATATATACGTAAATTGAATGGATATTTTAGTGTTTGAAAAAGCATGTTAATTTATATAACTAATTAATAATACTTAAGCTTAATTAATCCTAACTAACAACACTTATCACTTAAATACATCTATAAAAATTATTATAGTCCTGCTTATATCTACTTATATATATATATATATATATATATATATATATACTTATCATAAATCTGTATCCATATGAATTCTATCTAAGACTAATCGCTTATACTACTCTAACTATATATGCATTTATGACATTATAGATAAATATATGTACATATATATATATATATATATATATATATATATATATAGCTAAAAGTGTACTCTAAAATTTCTATCTTTATATATTTATTTTTAAAGTTTCTGTTTAGTATATATAACGTGTACATATATATAAGTAGAATAATATTTATGTGCATATATATCTTTCCTAAGTAATAATATTACTGTGTTTTGTTTATATATATGTTTAGTTAATCTCTGTCTTAATATTATTTATTACAAATGTTGTTTGTAATGTAAATATATATATATATATATATATATATATATATATATATTGTATAATAATTACTTACAAAAGGCTTCGTCTTAATTACATGGTTAATTAACTGAATACTTGATTGTGATTAATGCTATTAGGTCCACTAAATAAGTCTTAAGCTATATTAAATAACTTGATTCATCGGATTTTCATTTAAATTAAACTGACCTAATAATTATGATACTTAAACCATTTACCTAGAAAATACATCTTGATTAACCTAATTAATATTTAATCTTGCTGCCTTAAATATTAATTATATCTGATGCTAATTAATAGAGTAATTAAATGTTTAAGCTAATTAATTCATCCTGAATATATGGGATTATATACGTATAGATTTATGTATATGAAGCATAATATATATATATAGTTCATCCTAATATTTCATTTTCTTTCTCTGCAGGCCTTTCAGAAGTTAATCATTAATGGCTTCATAATATAGGCCTAATAATTACATATATGTATATATTTGCATAATAATATGTGATTTAGCTAACAGTAATACAGAATTATGTTGTGTTATAATGTTTTTACACTACTCTAATTACACATATATGTATACCCATTCACCTATCTTTGTATAGTTGACAGATTATATTATATCTAATGATTTCTTTGTAGGATAATAATGATGGCGGAACAAATGGTTAAAATTTCATTTTTTTTTCCATACTATGTTCTTTATTTTATATTATCAAACAACTAAGTAATAATTATAGGTTAAAGTGCTAGAAGTCAAAAAGGTGTTAGTTAAAAATTAACAATAAACTTCATAGAAGGAATACAAGGTATTAACATCCCAATTTTATAAGCTAAATTATAGGAACATAAGTGGTTAACATGTCGCCACCATAAAGAAGTGAACTTAAGTGCTAATATGTGCTTTCTTGACGTTATAGAATCGGATGGTCAAGATTCATATGACTAAAATATTGTTAATATATCAATTATAGGATTAGTTGTAAATAGCAAAAAGGTTGATACCTACCACAAACATGTATTCTAAAGTACGTCGATCTGTTGTTCAATTAACATAGATTAAGGATGTCAATAACTTAATGAAAGTAATGAAAGTTCTGAGTATATTAAGATTTAGGATCTATCAAAACTCAAACTTATAGTTTATATTGAGATGAGACAGTTCAGTACTTAAGGATCAAATATAAGCATTTTTAGTTTGATCTACAGAAATTCACTAGTTGAGAGAGAATTAATCTTGTTTTATTGATGTTGACTAATCACACCCTAAAATCAGATCAAAACTGACAAAGACAATACGAGTTGATGGATAATCAAGAAGCTCTTTAATAAGAATTTTTATTCAGTGGGAGATAAAGAAAAGTGGAAAATGATACGAATTGCACCAAAGAAAAGATCAGTAATACGCCACTTTGTTTCCAAACAGCATTTTGTTTCCCTAACTAAATTTAAGTTTGGATCATATTTGTATATTGCGGCTTTGTTAGAATATTTTCAGTAAAAAAAAAAAAAAAAAAAAAACGTAGTCATGTCAATACTTTTGTTATATCTATTAAGAGAAGAATTGGCAATGCTTTATACCAAAAAGACTATTGAGAGAAATCATTGTCGTAGAAGATGATGGTCTAGTAAAATAACCCATGGAAACCAACTCATAACAAATCTAATTCCCAGCTTGCGCCCACAAGCTCAACTACAAGCAAAGCTTGAAAGGGCGTTTACTGTAATCAATTAAAGATATCTGCCTATGTATAAATTACAGGATTGTAGAAAATTTTTTTCCAAGTTATATCTTAAGAATATCAAGAAATATAAAGCAATAGCCATTCAAAAGAATAATAAGATGAGAATACCAAGCCAGAAAAAACACTGTCAAAAAAATGACAGTCAATCACTAAGATATATGTACTATTTAAATCTAAATAAAAACGATAGTTAAAATTTTATTTGATTCAAAAAGTCAGAAGAAATTGATTCAGATAACCGGTGAAGAAATTGAGATTACAAACTATTGTCCATCCAAGTCCTTAACTCCACATATAAAATGCTACGCATCCAACTTTTCAAAGCATTTAAACTGAATCTTAGAGAAATAAGTCAAAGCTTGTAAAAGTTGACATGAAAAGTTTTTGCAAAACATATACCCATATGTAGAGAGAAAGGCACTAAGAAACTTAATGAAAGTTTCGAGAGCCGTAGGGTGCGGGGGTACCTCGTTTGCCGACAGCTCCTTGATTTGCCGGAAGGGAGAAGAGTCGCGGGCATCTGCCAAGGCGAGAGGGAAGGAGACGGCGAAAGCCTCTCGGCTGAGGGGCTCTGGGAACATTGAGAACAAGATTAGGTTCTTAAACTAATTAGATTAGAAGGGCGGAGCTTACGAGGGCGCGGAGGACGCGTGGCGGGGAGGAGAGGGGAGGCCAACCGTTCGAGTGACATGCGTCGGGCATAGAAGGAGTCGAGCGAGCGAAGGGGAAGAGGTGTCGGCCGATCCTTGCGTGCGATCGAGAGGTAGGGCTTGACGATTAGGTTAGTAGAATGAGTTAAGAAAAAAGCATCGGGTTTTCTCTCTCTTTTTTTTGTTTTAGGCGGAAGGAAAGAATGGAGAGAGAGAAGAAAAACTATTTTTTTTTTTTGTTTTAATTGAATTAATATATATTCTAATTTATTATAAATTTTATTCTAATTTTTTCAATTAAAATTACATAGTTTAATGTATTCTAAAAATTCTCAATAAATCACCCAAGGCTAATTGAGGGGTGAGGAACGCAATTACGAAGTCGAATTTCGATTCCGACGAGTATTTAATTTCCTCATTTTCTGGATATTTAAATATTATTAAGATATTCGTCAAATTTTGACAACTTTCGATTGCCACCAAAACTTCACCCCTAGCTAATTTGGGGGCAATGAGCGCAATGACAAAGCCCGTTTTTTGATCGGAGATCCTTTTAGATAGGTCAAAATAAATAAGTCAATTTTCGAGGTTCCTGAAATTCCAAAAATAAGGATTTGATCCGTTTGACCTCTAGTTTGGACTGGGTTTTGGTGTTTGACTCCTAATGACTTGATTAACATTAAGAATCAATATTAAGACTGAGATTAATCCTAATTGACTAAGGTAACAACTTGAGTTATTACAAAAACTATCTAGTATTGGCTGAAATGGTCAGAACTTCACTGTTTTTGTATTTTAAGGTCCCTAGGACCCTAGTGTGACTGAATTATATCAAATTTGAATATAGTTTAGTTAAAATTGAGTATTGCATAAAATTTTGAATTTAAACTAAAACTTTGTCATTGTTCATGAGTGCTCAAAGCCTATTATGTATTGTGTCAAATGCTATATAATAGAATCCTTAAATGCTTGTATGAAATAGGTACATCTTAAGAACTAAATGGAATGAAACCTAAGTGTTTTAAATTTGTAATCAAGTGCTAACTCTTTTGGTTTAATTTAGAATTTAGTTAACCTTAATTACCTTCTATTTTATGTCAAATTTACATTTCTATGCTCTTATGATTTTAAGATGTATGTTAGAGAACCTTGACATGTATGTGGACACTTAAATATGCTTAGTTGACATTAAACTATAATTGAACATAAAAATTTTGATAACTTGATTAAGTAGATGATAATTAATCTAAACCTAAAGTTGCCATCAATAATATACTAATAATATAATGATTTGTCATTGACCCTTAAAATTAACCTTTGGTCTTAATGGTAGAAGGGTTAGGGGTTAAACCCTAACTTGTTTTGATTAAGATCTAAACCTTAATCACCTAAATTAAGTAACTTTGATTGAAAGATAATTCAATCAACATAATTCTAATAATGCATATGATTTGACATTGATTTTAAATCATATATTAGAAGTGCTAAGGTTAATATTAAATCTATGAGATTGAACCATCTAAATCTAAGCTTTATATCTTTAATTTTCTCTTATATAAGACTATTAGCATAAAATGGATAATAAAATTGTAATCCTTTATGAAATAATCTAACTCTAATAAGGTCTTTGATTTCATCCCGTGCTTGTATAATAGAAAAAGATCAGATGAATTTTAATCATCTAATCTGATCACTTTAACCTAAGTCTAATAAGTAAATCTTAAGAAGTATAAAAGTGAGATCTTATGGGTCTTGCTTTAGGATCATCCTTGAAATGTTTAAAGATCCTAATTATTAATATATTGAGGTAGGAAGAACTTTTGTAATGTATTGAGGTAGGAATCATAAATGATCCTTCATAACTTAGAGGTTGATCTTGACACCTTGTAGTAGGAACTACCTAATGCATCTAGAATGGAACTTCCCCCTTGTGTAAGAAATAATTATTGAGTGATCTCTATGATCACACCCTTGGAGCCTTGTGTAGGACTCACCCATTTAGAGTAAGGATTAATAGTTTTGATAAATTCTTATTTATTAAATAGAGTTGTCTGAACCCCGATTATTGGTTGGTGTAGTATGGTATATCCATAGTACTAGATTATTTTAGTAGTATTCAGGATTGGTTGATTCACTCCAATATGGACTTATGACTAGGTGCTATCATGAGGGATTAGACGAATACAGTCCAATTATAGTAACTCTTCCAAGACTAAGAGTGTTATAAATAGGGACTCATTCTTTAGTTTGATTATAATATAAATCACTATCGGGTGATGCTCCATAGCGAAGATCGCTTCAATAGGTGTGGCTTAAATAAACTAAGTAATTTGAGTCACCTTATTTTGGACACTAAGTGTGATTATGAGTTGGGCATCTTAATGACTTAGCTTGAGATACAAATTGCCATCGGGTGATGCCTCATATCGAAGTTCGCTTTGTTAGGGTGGCTTAATCAAACAAAGTGTTAAGAACTACTTTTCTTGTAAACGTGCTAAATATGTGTATACAATCATCCCAACTAATGATTTTTAAGTAAACTCTCAACTTTAACCAATTATTGAATTAAAATTTTATATGTCAGAATTCTTTTAGCAGGATTCTGCACAATGGAGGCATTGAATTCATTATCGAATTTCAAAATATTTTTCTAGATTTTTAGATTTATCTCATGTAGCTAGAAGCATGAGCATGATGTGTGAGTATCAGAATGATGTATGAGTATCAGTGATGATTTATGAGTTACAAAATGTTACATTCATTGACTGAGGAATTTCAAGATGCATCGACATCACAGTAAACAATATTCCCAATTGGATGTATGTATACATTGGGCCATACCACTCATAGCAGTTCAGTGATATTTTAGTTGCATATCAGTATCATACAGTATTGTGGCATATTTAGATGCACAGTTTTAGTGACATACTATGGCACCCCACCCCTTAATCCACAAGAATTAAGTTAAGAGGTGGTGTGTCACTCTAGCTAACCTTTCACTTATAATTGGATTAGAATGAAATCCACAATCCACCTAATAAGGGAATGAATGAGCATATAATCAAATATTCAATCACTATCTAAGTAAACATATAGAGTGCAGAAGCAATTTTCAATATAAAACATCCAAGTATGACAACATAAGTATATAGAAGTGCATCTCAGAATAGTATCCAAATACACAGTCATAAGTACATGTATTATTACATTAATTTAAGTTCCCAAATAATAAGAACAAAAGTGCACTCATCCTCACTTAATATAGAAGGGCTAAATAGCTGCTTCTTCCATAGGCTCCTCCTCCGGATATAGCTCCACACCAAGATCCTGATCGTCAAACTGAAGAGGATCTGCCATTGTCGGCTTCACAATATAGGGCCCCAACCAAAACAGAAAAATCTGGCTAGACAATTGTCTAAGTACATTTTAAGTTGATGAGTTTTATATGTGTTAGGTAATATCACCATTCTATAACTTCTAAGCAACAATATATACGGGAGCAACAAGCAATACAAAAGGAAGAAAAAGCTATAAACTATCATTTATAACTTAAGCAAAAAGAGAGGCTAGGACATGCCTCAAATGCAAGCTAAACAAGGTAAGGCATAAATATAGATAATCAAATAAGTATTGTAAGAGAAATACTACATCCTAACATGCTGGTCATCAAAAGAAACCTGCTAATTAAGATAAAATAACTCAGTAGTGGTACATATAAATAGCAGCAAGATTCTAACATCCTAAAATATATAACTAATACAAAGAAATAGCTGACTGAATAAAAATGCGAAAAAGTAAATAAAACATCATAACTGCATATATATATATATATATATATAAATATCTACATCAACAGCCATATAGAAAAGAGCTAATCTAGCCCATCAAATATCGAAAGATCTTAGCACCATCACGGCTAAGTCACAAAACTGTGTACCCCTAGTGACATAAGGAGGCTAGGCAACTAAGCACACAAAGTAATCGAAGGATCTTAGCACCAGTACGTCTAAGGCACCATCGGTGTACCCTTAGCGACATAAGGAGGCTAGGTAACAAGGCACACAATAAAACAAGTCCTTCCCCTAGTGACATAAGGAGACTAGGCAATAAGGACATATCTGAGAGGCAACTCATATAACTATCATCTTTTTATTAATCACTTTAATATTTTCACAAGGAATCTAAGGAGTCTCCATATTTTCCTAATATTTTATTCATGCATCAAAAATCTTATATAACATGCTCAAGAAAATATGGCACAAAAATCAAGGAATACGTAGCAAAAGTCATCAAATAGAAGCAAGGGACTCTACTAATATGGTGATATCATTTGTTTTCTATTATCCATTTTAACTATTCTAAGTTACACAAGTTCAGGATCACCATTTTCCTACTATCGAGTGTAACTCAGAAACTCATCCTTATAAGTTAAAAAGGATTAGAACTGGTCAGGTTCTAATCTAGTTCAATCAGATAGACGATTATAAGTTAAATCAATAAATCATACGTCCTAATTTTGTGAATTTAGACGTTCTAACTAAGATCTGATCAAGACCTTTTAAACCTATAAATTATGGATTAAATACTACGAGATTTAATTTTAATCACATAATCCAAAAAGGATAAGACCTAAGTTCTAAGTTTTATTCTATAAGTGATCTACTAGTTAAGGTAAATCCTATTAAGTAATTAAACTTAATAAGATGAATCTCCTATCATAAATCTAAAGTTTTAAAGGTAAAATAATCAAAACAAGTTGTAAAATAAAAGAAAAGTCTAAAAACTAATAAAACCAAGGTTTCACCCATTGGGTAACCCAATTTACCCAGTAAATGAACTGTAACCTAAGATCTAGTCCTAATCTAAGGAAGGGTCCTTAAAGTGTAGTGTTTAAGACTTAGAAGAACCCTGGAAACATGATTGTAACATTAGTTTTAATGTTTTCGAATGTTAGTTAAAGGTTAGGGGTACTTAGTGCAATCTTAGGGAAAAATGACCATTTTGCCCCTACTCTAAGAGTCAAAAGTCAACTTTTGACTTATGGGTCAGAATTGAATTCTCTTAGTTCTAACTGATTCCTTAATGTCTAACTTAAAAGAGAGACAATAAGTACGTCCAATTTGGACTTCAAACGGTCATGTTATGACCAAAATGAGGCCAGGGGTATTTTGATCATTTTCCAAATCTTTAGGGTTTAGATCCTAAATATTTATTTATTTTTTTGATGACATTGAAATTCTAAACTAGTTAGCACCTTTAATTTTTAAATTTGGAGTTGATTTGACTAAGTTATGGCTGTTTGAAGTCTAGAGGCATTTTGGTTATTTTTCACTGAGAATTCTAGGGTTAACTTTTTGTCCTGATGTCCAAATGAGAAAACTAATACTACTACAGTGATGGGGCCGCTCTCCTGAGCATTTTAAGACCCATATTGACTATGTTCTGATAACTGGGTAAAAAGTAATGAGGTCCTAAAGAGGTCCTAAAATACTATCTCATTATGCTACCCCGAAATTAATTTTTACATTATGCCATTTGATTTTATTTATTTTTCTGAGTATTTTGAGACCAATATTTGCTATGTTTGGATTATCCTACAAAAAGTTATTAAACTTTTAAGTTTTACTATTCAAAAATACAATTTGAATTATTTTACTATTCATTTATTCAAATTGAATGATTTTACTATTCATTATTAAAGTTATATATATATATATATATATATATATTTTGAATTTATTAACCTCTAATTAGTCTATGATTAATTAGGCTTAATTATTAATTAACAATAATTAATCTATTAATTAATGATTAAACTATATAATAATATTATTTTATTGTTAAAGAGTCATTAGCACTAATTACTATTTAATTAACCTTAATCACATGTTAATATCTAATTAAGACTAATTAATTATAGTTTACTAATTAATAATAATTAATTATTCTAATTACTGTTAAAGTTTAATTAATATTAAAATAATCCTAATTAATCTCTTAATTATTAATTAATTATAGTTAATTAATTATAAGGTTACTGTTCAAAAGTTATTAACACTAATCCTAATTAATTAGTCACTAACTATAATTAATTAACAGTACTTAAATTATTTTAATTAAAAGACAGTGGGCCCCACCTGACACGTGGTATTGCCAAAGGCTGCCATGTGGCACTGTGGGCCCCACAAGGAAGCCGAATAGGCTCGGGTGACTGGGCAGTGGGTCCCACTTGACACGTGGTGGGTCCAGATGCTGCCACATGGCAATGTGGGCCCCACGGCCGAAGCCGAAGAGCCACGGGGCTCGGGCGGTGCGCCCCACGGGACACTGGCGAGCCGGATGGCTGCCACGTGGCGCAGTGGGCCGCACGGCGGAAGCCGAAGCCTGCGGGGCTTGGGATGTGGGCCCCACATGACACGTGGTAGGCCCTGATGGTGCCACGTGGCTCGGTGGGCCCCGCCTGGCTTACACGGACCCGGCCGAAGGCGGGTCGGGCTCGGGTCAACCCGGCCCAGCCCGGACTTCATCTTCTCCGCGGAGGGGTCCCGAGGGCACCGGGCTAGGGCACGACTTTTGCCGGCCTTCCCGGAGCCGGACCACCTCGGCCCGCACAGCCGACGGTAGCCCTCGTTGGGGGCTACACGTCGGTGGGTGGACCATCGCCGGAAAAAACGCTACTCTATGTCCTAGGGTTTGGCGTCGGGATCCCTAACAATTTCTACGGTGGATCCCGAGCCAAATCCGTTCGATCGGGTTGGATTGAGCCCGATCGAACTGGTTGATCGACGATCTATGGCATGCAATAACCTATCGAGGCGTTGGATTAAGGATTGCATGAGTAAAAAGTGGGAAATCGAAGGTACCTGATCGACGGTGGACAAGGCGGCTAGGTTCGATCCGGACGAGGCAGAGGGCTCGGGCTTGGGGAGGCAAAACTCGTGGGTCGGGGATGCCTGGGGGTCCATATAGGCCCTCGGACGGACCGGCCAAGGCGAGGGAGGCCGTCAGTTTGCCAGGCGAGCGGCGGGCGTGCCGCGGGGCTCGCGGGCGACGGGGCCGAGGACGAAGGCCTGTGGTCGTCCGATCCCGCGACACGCAGACAGCCTGTATCCGCCCAAACAGCGCGTTGTGGAACGCAGCTGTTAGCCGCTTGATCTGCGCGGATCGGACTGTCCGGATGGAACCGTCCTATCGGACGGCGCCGTTAGCGCCGTCCACTTAAGTTGACGGTGCCGTCAACTTAATAATTAAATATATATATATATAATAAAAATTTCAAACATGTTTTTCCTAGCTATTTCAGAGGCGAGGAACGCAATGGTGAGGTCAGATTTTCGATGCGACGAGTATTTTGATTTCTTGATTTCCGGGGCATTTTTATTGTTAAAATATTCGTCGAAATTTTGATGACTTCCGATTGACATGAAAACTTCACCCCAAGCTAATTTGGGGTTAATGAACACAATGGCAGTGTTCGTTTTCCAATCTGAGGTCAATTTAGGTAGGTCAATTTTAGGGTTTCTGGATTTTTCCAGAAATCAGGATTCGATCCATTTGATCCCTGATTTTGGGGTAGGCCCTAGAGGTTGACTCCAATTGACCTAATTTGCACTTATGATTACGTTTAAGATTAAGATTAGTCCTAATTAACTAAGGTAACAACTTAGGTTGTTATACATACAGCATAGTCTTACAGATCATTACCCAGTTTCAGATCCATTACTGTTTTTGGCTTACTTTCAGTATTTAGTTTACAGTTCAGTTTTACTTTACTTTACTTCAGTTTTGTACAGTTTAATTCAGTTTTATACTTTCAATTACCTTTACAGTTTTTCTGCAGATTTACTTATATTATGTAAATGTTAAATGAATAACTAAAACTGCTTATATTAGTTTCGATGTGTTAGACTTATTATCTAACATGGGGTACTTTTGGGATCCAGCAATTTGCTAGATCTTGGGCAGTATATTGAGTCAGGTCAGGAGGACACCCAGGAGATTCAGGAGGAGCCAGTGGAGCACTAGTGGACTCTTCTTTATCTTTACCTCTCCTGCTTAGTTTATTTTAGTTAAGTACTTAGTTTTTTATATCTGTGTTTCAGTGAACTACTTGTAATAATTTTGGATATATTTTCTTTTCTTTTCTAAGACAAATGTTTTCATACAACTTTTGTGATGAATATTTCTAGATGTTTGCTTTAGCTTCCGCGCTCTGCTTATATACTACTTATACTTAGTATTCTGATATAATTAGTATACTGGAAATGCTGATATGCTATACATATAATGGATTCCTTATGGGTTTTACATCCAATATCTGTATTGGTCTAATACTTAGGATAAGGATACTACTCTTATCTTAAGTATTAGCTCTCAACCCTTCTTGAGGTTGAGTCAGTAGCCCCTTTTAGATGGGTTTGGTGTTTCTGCTATTTCGGGGAGACGGGTTATTCTTCCCCGAGTGGTACACCGCTCTGCCATCGAACTGATTATACTTATCTTTTGCGCACGGCGATGGGGTGGGGCGCTACAGTTAGTATCAGAGAAGTATTATAAGGTGTCAGATTAGGAAATGATTCTATCTACTTTATGATCCATTCTCTGCAGCGGATATGATCACAATTACTAAGTGTAAGAAAAGCAGCATCCAAAGCTTATCAAGTTCACTCAGAAAAGAAAACTGAAAATGTCTAGAATGAGGATATCCCAAAAATTGAACGAACATAATAACACAGTTAAAACAATGAATGATAAAGCCTAAACTAAACATCCTAGGATTTGAACGGACTTTAAAGAAGTAAAATATGCAAGTAAATTAGTTATCGGTAAAAATAATTACTAAATCAAAACTAATAATCGAATGCAGTTTTAGGAACAGTTGGATCATGCGACCACTGCCATTTTAGAAGCAGCATGTTCCGATAACTATCGTCTTGAGATTTTTGGAACTTTACTTGGAGGATCAGCAGATAGATGGTAGTTCTGGACCTATAAGGGATTAGCAAGAAAGCATCTAGAAGTCTCGTACGATGATTGTTGTACTGCCTTTAGGGAAAAATATTGTAGTTAATTTCCTTTAATTGTCTCTTATATCTCCCTTTCACATTAGTTTATCTTTTTTTCTATCCCTGCAACTTCTCTTTGAAAAGTAAGAAATAATGATTTTATTCTGTTCCCTAAAATTATATCCCTGGAAGTTACAGTCATGAATCCAGGATCCCCTCCCATTTAAACCCCAATTAAGAACACTGTCTCGCCTTCAGGCGTACCCGGCATTGGTAATTCTCTAGCAAGCCTGATGAAGGATTTAATAAAATGCACAATAGGCACAAGAAACTCGTGTTCTCATCCTAAATTCTCAGCAAGCTTAAGAGAACTTGTAGAATTTGAAAATTTCAATAATATTTAGAACTCTATAAATGGCTTTGTTATATAATGAATAGTGTATAACTCTTAGATTTTGAACCATATTGATCAAAGATAGTTTCAGGCCTCGAAAATGGTCTTTTCACCCTGGCGATTAGATCAAGCTAATCCCAATGGTTTAGATATTAATTCTTTCCATCCAAACCACTCCTAAGCCTTAGTGTTGGGTCAACTTGATCTAACCCAAATTGGATGTATTGTGTCGATAACTTTACCATAGCTTAGTATGAAAAATTTCTAATTGGGGTTATCCACTAATTTGAGTCTAATTACTCAAGTAGTAAACTTGATCTCATGTTCAGGGTGTTCTTTCTCTAATTATGAAACCACCTCTTCCTTAGCTCGGTCAACCAAGCCTTAGAATCTTCTTTGGTCAAGCCACACTCTTGTGACTTATAGTAGTAGTTCTTCCCTTGTGGAGTGTCTTATCAAATTGGATGAGTAACTTTGTATCCCTTTGGTTAATTAATTTGTTGAAGCCCTGAAGGTATTATTGGATAAGTCACCTTTGTGACTTAAATTATTAGCCTAGTTTATTCTTTAGATTTAGATCACATCACTCCGTTGGAACAAATGTTCCCATATCATTTTGAATGGGTAGTTATAACCATTGAACCTTAGTTGAGTAATTCATAATTTATGACTCCTGGTAGTTGCCTTATGATATATTCTCTAATATCTTATCCTAATTGGATAAGTGATCTCCTGCCTTGATCAATTTTGTTGACCTTTAAAACTTTGAGGTATTAAGTCACATTATGTGATTTGATGCATTAGACCTTCCTCTTCCTTGTGGTTGAGTATCTAAATTAGGTATTCACCCTATTTAATGTAAGGTTTCATCATGGTTAGATCATTCTAACTTTTGTATGTAAGATCATAAGTGTAGCTTATAGTAAACCTTATCTCATTAGGCTTGGTCTAGTAATGGTGTTTTATCTAGCTCTTTGATCTAGGACCCATTCTAAGTCAAAGGATCTTTGCTCTTTGATATTAAACCTTTGCTTAAGTTGTAAAGTCTTTGAATTCTAATTCTTAAGTTAGAATTTATAGTTATCCCTGGGAATCCTTTTGGTTAAGTCACTTGTGCTGACTTAATAAATTAACCTTGTACTTTTCCTTGTCCATCTTAATTGGATAGTAATTCCCTTTTTCCTTAGTATAATCTTCATTAAGTGATGGATGTCACTTAAAGTGTAATAGCCTGTTTGTAAAGGATCTTATCCCCTTTCTAATATGAAAATCTCCTTTCCCAAGTATTTCAAGTTTGACCCAAGAACATGTGCTTAGGTCATGATATGACTTAAGCATTAATTGGTCATTCCCTTGGAATAAGCTGTCCTTCTAGCTAAGATAAATTTAGCCTATAAATCGTTAGTGGCTTAAGCAGCACCTTGTGAGTTATATTTTAGCACTTAGTTCCAGAACCTCTAGAATATGCCATAAATTATGACTTATGATTGTAGTCTTAGCCCTATTAAGCTTCCTAACATTTATCCTTACGGGTATATGAGTTACTTGCCTCATCCAAGTCATAGCTTATAACTTGTGTTAGTAGTCTTGAGTAATAACTTAAATCTTTAGAGTCAAAGTCATTATGTGTGACTTAATGTCTCAAGCTTTCCCTTAATATTAAGGCTATATCTCCTAAATGGATGTTGGTCCTTTTTGCTTTAGTAAACCCCCCCCCCCCTTATTAAAAGGTGAATATCTCTTTATTAGTTCAAATCTAGGGAGGACTAATTCATATAGTTAGCAGCCAATCACTTGGGTTCATGATTAGACTTAGTCCAATAACAGTTCTTTAGCTAGTTTTTAAATCTTAGATTCTAATAGAGTGAGTAATCAAAGAACTCTAGTTCTTTGATGCCAAGTCTTTTGTACTATAATTCACTAAATCAGAAATGTTAGTATCTTTTAGTCTTGGTTAAGTCTTATAGTGACTTAACTAATTGCCTAAAGCTTTCTCAAGTGATGAATATTACTTAAGTGTAGGACCTTTAGGATCTTTGATCCTTAGTTTATCATGTGCCTAGTATGTAATGTCACCTACTAAGTAGTAGCCTTACCCTATAGTGCTAAGTCATGTGTTATGATTTAGGAGTAAATATTTAATCCCTTAATATTACATTCAACTTAGTTGGATGTTAGCATTTCTTTCTCTTGTTGCCTTCCTTATGGGGCGATAGTAATCACTTAGTTTATTTAGCTTCCTTAAGCTTAGAACCTTGGTTAAAAGTCTGAAATAGTATCTTGTAAAGTAGGGATATGAAGGTCCAGCCTTAAAACTCAAGTTTGATGTTGGACTCTAAATTTAGAATATTTGAGCTTTCAATTAACCTATAAGCCATGGTGGTCCGGTGAATTCCCAGTAATACACCATGTGTTATGCATTTCCTTGTTCAAGAATTGCTTAAGAGAGCCTCATCACTTAATCTCCATCATCCCCGGTAGAAATCCAATTAAATCTATCAATCATTGTCAAGCCTGTTAAAATCCTGGGTAAGGATCAAAAACAACTCAATAACTAATCTATTCTAATATTAAAGATCCAATGGAGGAATCATTCTTCTGATGAATCCACTTAGGAAAAGAGGCTGATATGCAACAGAAATATCCAAGTCTCTTTGATAATCTAGGTATCTGTAATATTCAAAATTTCCATTCTCAATTTTCTGCATTTTATTTTTCCCTTCTTAGTAATGATGTCAAGGACGACATCATTTTTAAGCGAGGGAGTCTGTAACAACCCAAGGTTGTTACCTGGCTTGGTCTTAGCTTAACAATACCTTAATTTAGTTCATCTGGCCATTAGAATCAATCTCTAAAGATTTAGTGCGATTCGGAGCTAAATCAAATATTTTGGAATATTTTAATATTTAATTAATCATAAAATTGAGGTAATTAATTTGACCTCAAAATAGAAATCCGACTTTGCCGTTGCTATCGTCACCCCCAAATTAGCTATGGGTGATTTTTGAAAGCATTGAAAGTCATCGGATTTTCGCAAATATTTAAATATAATTAATGCACCGAAAAATAGCATAATTAAATAATTGTCATAATTGAAATCCGACTTCATCGTTGAATTTCCCACCCCCAAATTAGCTAGGAGTAAATTATTGGGATTTTTCGGAGCACATTTATTTAACCTGAATTTTTTAATATTAAAAATTATGAATAATAATTAATTATTCCTTAATTTACATTTATTTCCTCTTTCCTCCCTTACAATTTTGGCTGGCCATCCCTACCCTTTTCTCTTAGCCATGCCCTCCTAAGGCAAGCATGATGGCCCTCTCACATCCTAGCTCCCTAGCTCATGATGGAGTCTCCCTCTCACTCTCCTCCTTTAAAGGGAGAGCACAGCCGCTCTTCTTCTTCTTGCTGAAGTTTTCTCATCCCTTCCCCCATTTCTGCATCTTGTGCTGAAAAATGAGCTCTCTTCCTCCAAAGTTCTTGAAGAAAGCAAAGGTTCCTTCTTCCTCCACTCCTTGCAAGGCTAAGGTACCAATTTGTTTCCCTTACTTGTCTTCTTCATATTGCTACTATACTTATTTGTATCTTTAGAAACTCATGATGGTGTAAGGAAGCCATTAACATTCATTGAGGCATCTCATTTCCTTGAAAATCGCATGCTCTATTTTTCATCCATTTTGTATACCTTGGCCTTTATCCTTATTTTTCTTATAATTAGGATGCTCCATTTGTGCTGAATTTAGTGTCAATAGAAAGGTACCGGAAAGACCTTTCCATTGATATATGGCACCGCTCATGGAATGCTCTGGATTGGTAGTATTTGAGCTCGAAATGATGCCTTTACAGGTTTCACACTGGCGAAAATACCGTCTGGCACTGCAACACCCAAGTTACAGAAACTGGACCGCTGCAGTGCGCCATTGCGCGCTGGAGCGGGCTGCAGCAACATTTCGGGAAGAATCATACAAAATCAGTTATTAAACTAATTGAACAGTAACCCGCAAATGGAACGCTACAGCTCGTCATAGCGTGCTGTAGCAGGCTGTAGCGTCATTTTAGGAAAACTATATGAAATATGAAAAATAAATTAATTGAACAGTATTTCTGTGAGTTTGACCGCTGCAGTGCGCCGTAGCGCCCCACAGTGGGCCGCAGCATCAAAAGCACTACAGCGCGCTACAGCGCCACAATGCGCTACAGTCCCAAAAGCGCCACAACGCGCTCCACCGCCAAAAGCGCTGCAGCACGCTCTGGCGAGCCCAGAAATTATAAAACTGCCCAAAATTGGCTGAAATGGCAGAGCTTCTCCGTTTTCGCATTTTAAGGTCCCAATGACCCTAGTGGGACTGAATTATATCAAATTTGAACCTAATTTAGTTAAAATTGAGCATTGCATAAAATTCTAAATTGAAATTAAAACTTTGTCATTGTTCATGAGTGCTCAAAGCCTATAATGTATTGTGCAAAATACTAGATAATAGAATCCTTAAATGCTTGTATGGAATAGATACGTCTTAACAACTAAATGATATGAAACCTAAGTCATTTAAAATTATAATCAAGTGCTAACTTCTTTGGTTTGATTTAGAATTTAGTTAGCCTTAATTACCCTCCATTTTATGTCAAATTTACATTTCTATGCTCTTATGATTTTAGGATGTATATTAGAGAACCTTAGCAATTATGTGGACACTTAAATGTGCTTAGTTGACATTAAACTATAATTGAACATAAAAATCTTGATAACTTGATTAAGTAGATGATACTTAATCTAAACTTAAAATTGTCATCAATAATATACTAATAACACAATGATTTGTCATTGACCCTTAAAATTAACCTTTGGTCTTAATGGTAGAAGGGTTAGGGGTTAAACCCTAAATTGTCTTGATTAAGACCTAAATCTTAATCACCTAAATTAAGTAACTTTGATTGAAAGATAATTCAATCAACATGATTCAATAATGCATGTGATTTGACATTAATCTTAAATCATTAAATTAGAAGTGCTAAGGTTAATATTAAATCTGTGAGATTGAACCATCTAAATTTAAGCTTTATATCTATAATTTTCTCTTATATAAGACTATTAGCATAAAATGGATAATAAAATTGTAATAATTTATGAAATGATCTAACTCTAATAGGATCTTTGATTTCATCCTGTGATTGTAGAATATAAAGGATCAGATGAATTTTAATCATCTGATTTGATCACTTTAACCTAAGTCTAACAAGTAAATCTTAAGAAGTAGAAAAGTGAGATCTTAAGGGTCTTGCTTTAGGATCATCCTTGAAATGTTAAAAGATCTTAATCATTAATACATTGAGGTAGGAAGAACTTTTGTAATGTATTGAGGTAGGAATTATAGATGATCCTTCATAACCTTAGAGGTTGAGCTTGACACCTTGTGGTAGGAACTACCTAAAGCATCTATAATGGAACTTCCCTCTTGTGGAAAAAATCATTATTGAGTGATCTCTATGATCACACCCTTGGAGCCTTGTGTAGGACTCACCCATTTAGAGTAAAGATTAAGAGCTTTGATAAATTCTTGTTTATTAAATAGAGTTGTCTGAACCCAGATTATTGGTTGGTGTAGTATGGTATACCCATAGTACTGGATTACTTCAGTAATATTCGGGATTGGTTGATTCACTCCAATATAGACTTATGACCAGGTGATATCCCGAGGGATTAGATGAATACAGTCCCGTTAGAGTAAATCTTCCAAGACTAAGAGTGTTATAAATAGGGACTCATTCCTTAGTTTGATTAAAATATAAATTGCCATCGGGTGATGCTCTCTAGCAAAGATCGCTTCAATATGCATGGCTTAAACAAACTAAGTAATTCCAATCATCTTCTTTAGGACATTAAGTGTAATTGTGAGTTGGGCATCTTAATGACAGCTTGAGATACAAATCACTATCGGGTGATGCCTTCTATCAAAGATTACTTCGTTATGGTGGCTTAATCAAACTAAGTGTTAAGAACCACATTTTTTACAAACATGCTAAATATGTGTATATAATCATCCCAGCTAATGATTTGTAAGTAAACTCTAAACTTTAACCAATTATCAAATTAGAATTTTAGTAGTCAAAATCCTTTTAGCAGGATTCTGCACAATGGAGGCATTGAGTTCATTATCAGATTTCAAATTATTTTCTTAGATTTTTGGATTTATCTCATGTAGCTAGAAGCATGAGCATGAGCATAAGAATGACGTGAGATTATTAGAAAGATGTTTGAGTATCAATGATGATTTATGAGTTACGGAATATTGCATAAACTGATTGGAGAATTTCAGGATGCATCGGCATCACAGTAAATGATATTCCCAACTAGATGTATGTATACATTGAGCTGTACCACTTATAGTAGTTCAGTGATATTTCAATTACATATCAATAGCATACAGTATTGTGGCATATTCAGATGCATAGTTTCAGTGACATACAATATAGTTTTACAGATTATTACTCAGTTTTAGATCCATTACTATTTTTGGTTTATTTTTAATATTTAGTTTACAGTTCAGTTTTACTTTATTTTACTTCAATTTTGTACTGTTTTATTCAATTTTATACTTTCAATTACCTTTACAGTTTTTTTGCAAATTTACTTATATTATATAAATGTTAAATGAATAACTGAAACTGCTTAGATTAGTTTTGATGTGTTAGACTTATTATCTAATACGGGGTACTTTTAGGATCCAGCAATTTACTAGATCTTGGGTAGTTATTGAGTCAGGTCAGGAGGACACCCAGGAGATCCAGGAGGAGCCAGTGGAGCACTAGTGGACTCTTCTTCAGCTTTACCTCTCCTGCTTAGTTTATTTTAGTTCAGTACTTAGTTTTTTATTTCTGCATTTTAGTGAACTATTTGTAATAATTCTAGATGTATTTTCTTTTCTTTTCTGAGACAAATATTTTCATACAGCTTTTGTGATGAATGTTTCTAGATATTTGCTTTAGCTTCTGCACTCTATTTATATACTACTTATACTTAGTATTGTGATGTGATCAGTATACTAGAAATGCTGATATCCTAAACATATATTAGATTCCTCATGGGTTTTATATCCAATGTATGTATTGGTCTAATACTTAGGATAAGGATACTACTGTTATCTTAAGTAATAACTCTCAACCCTCCTTGAGGTTAAGTCAGCAGCCCCTTTTAGATGGGTTTGGTGTTTCTGCTATTTCGGGGAAACGGGTTATTCCTCCCCGATTGGCGCACTGCTCTGCTGCCAAACTGATTATACTTATCTTTTGCGAGTAGCGACGGGGCAGGGTGCTACATCCCCAACCTCATAAAGATAACTAAACCCTAAGAATGGAGAAAGGAGAGACCACCAACGAGTTGCTAATAATTTTAATAATCCCTCTATGTGAGTTAAAGTTGAAGCTCCTACTTATAATGGCACACATGATCAAAACAAATTCTTAGATTAGTTAACCCAAATGGATGACTTCTTTGATTAGTATAAGTTGGATGATTATCAATGAGTTTCTTTTACTAAAATGAAATTAACTGGTCATACTAAGATTTATTGGATTAATACTTTAGCAAAAGAACAAAGGTTAGGAAGAACAAATCTTACATGAATAGAGATGAAAGAAATGTTTAGGTCAAAATATAGTCCTCGACATCATGATAAGAAGTTATATGGACAATTGTTGACTTTAAGGCAAGGCTCTCTTTCTGGAACATAATACTTAAATACTTTTAAGGATCTTGTTTCTAGGAGCAATTGTGGAGATAATGATTGGCAACTTACTAATAAATTTATTATTGGGCTTAGAATGGAAATTATAAATGAGGTTGAACTTTTTGATCCCCAAACCTTAGAACAAATTTTCCATTATGCTCTACTTGTTGAACAGCAAAAGAAGTCAACTTCTATAATATGAACTAGAGCTCAAGTGACCCATTCCACCCTCTAACTTAAATTATCCACCCAAAGCTCTTTCTGAAGAAAGCTCTAATAACATCAAAGATATCATTTATTTCAAATGTCATAAGAGAGGTCCCATGTAGAACCAATATAAGGCACAAATTTTATTGTTAGATGAAGTTCATGACCATATAGATGAAATCTTAATAGAAGTTTATGATGATACCCCATTATCAGATGAAGAATTTATGGATAATTCTCAAATTAATGTGATGAGATACCTTACAATAGCTAAGAATGAAGAATAAGATTGGAGAAGGAATATTTTTAGCATGTATGTTGTGTGTAATGAGAGAAGATATGTTAGTTATTAATGGAGGTAGTGCAATGAATGCTATCTCTACCAATGCTATATCAAGAGCTAATTTAAAAATTGAACCTCATCCCCAACCCTTTCATGTTAGTTGGGTTAACCATACTTTTCTTCCCATCACTAGTCGATGTTTAGTTTCTATCAAGATTGGTAGTTATGAGGATAAAATTTGGTGTGATGTACTCCCTATGGATATCACTCATATTCTACTTTGGCGATCATGGCTTTATGACTTGAGTGTAATTCATTATGGTAGGAAGAACACATGTTTTTAAACATAATAATAAAACCATCAAACTTTTTCTAGTCATAACATTAGAGAAGATACCGTCTCAAACACCACATAAACTAACATCTGATCTTCAACCAAAACCCACTAATAATAAAGGAGCAAAGCTTCAACTGATCGTGATAAGGGATCATATGCATAATCTTAGTTCTACTTATTTACTCATTCTTCTTCAACCTTTGAAGCTCAATGGAATTTGGAAACATAAAAAAAGAATTTTTTGATCTGGCCAATGTTCACCGTTTACATATAAAAAAAGTTAACTTAAATATCAATAAGATTCACATTCCTAAGGAGGTTTTACCTCTCCTTTCTAAATTTAGAGAAAATGCTTCGGAGGAACTCCCAAATGAATTACCACTACTTTGATCCATCCAACACACTATAGTCTTAGTTCTAGATTAACAATTTCAAAACCTTCCTCATTATAAAATGAACCCCACAGAATAAGTAAAAATTAAGAGAAAAGTCACTAAGCGTAACAATAGGGGTTGTTACTTAGGTCATTTAGTACTAATCCAAGTCTTATTAGGGGTTTCAGTGCACTAATTAAGTCATCGGAAGCTCTCCACTAAGACCTAGTCCAAATTAAGTATCAAATGGATCAAATCCTGATTTTGGGAATCTCTAGAAATCCTAGAAATTGACCTGATTATTTTGACCTCAAATCAAAAATCTGACTTTGCCATTGCATTCACCACCCCCAAATTAGCTTGGGGTGAACTTTTGAAAGCATTTGGAAGTTGTTAGATTTTTATCGAATATTTTAATATTATTTAAATCTCTCAAAAAAAATGAGATAATTAAGTACTTGTCATATCAAAAATCTGATGGCGCCATTACGTTCCTCACCCCTCAAATAGCTAAGGGTGATTTATCTAAAACTTTTTGAACACATTTAGCTAATTATTTTTTTTTATTTAATAAAATAGGATTTATTATTATTTAAATAAATACTAATTTTTTTTCTTAATGTGGGACCCGCCGTTTGAAATTTCTATCGTAGGCTTTAGTGGGTCACCTCGTTAAGTTAGATGGCTCGCGTTAGCACCGTTCGATCAGGGCATCCGATTGAACGACCCCGATTGTTTCCCTGCTAGAGCTAGGGCATGCAACGCTTTGCGCGACATGCAGTCGAGTTTCAGCGATACAAATGGCTTCCACCACCTAAATCCTGCAAGGACCTCTTTTCTCTGGCTTGCGATTTAGCATCGAGGGAGGATCAATCAGAGACTCTAGCTCCTGCAAAATTGCTCAGTGAACCAAACCCTAAGGTACCTTTCTAAACCTAAGTTCATTCTTTAACCTTCATTTAAGCTTTCAATATTTGTGTTATGCTATTATTGCAGCCTAATCGTGCATTTAGAGATGTTCCCGAGCTCGATCGAGCTCTTACTAGCTCGATAGGGTTGCATTAGCCAAACCCTAGGTCCCGTTCCGTGGAAGCTCTCGGGGAAGTCGAAGAGACTTTCGGGTCGGGCCTATTGGGATCGGGACCGACCCGCGTAACACTGTGGGGGCGGTTACGCATGTCGCATCCGAAGCCATAATTGCGGGGCCCGCTCCTTTGCGTTGTCTGCCTCTAGAGGCCAACACGTGGAACCTCGGCCACGTGTCTCTCTGGGCCCGCGCTGGCCGCGGATGGAGTTGTGGTGGGCCCGGTCGTGCTGTGTCGTCAGCTGGAAGTGGGGGCCACTAGTTAAATCATAGGCTATTAGAATCTGCATAAATTAAGGAAATTAATTTAAATTTAATTTGATTTGATTTGATTTTATTAATTTAATTTAAATCAAATCAGAACTTTAATCTCCCATAATTATTAATCCAGTGATCCAAACATACCAAAATTATATATCATTGGAATTAGAAAATTATAAGGATCATAATGGCATTATGAAAATTTTATTTGGAAATGTATATCACATAGTGACATTTAGTACCCATAAATTGAACCCTAAATGTCTCTAACTTCAAATTAAAATAACTTTATAACCACTTACCCAAATATAGTCAATATGGGTCGCATTTTAATCAGGAGACTCCTAGGAATGTTCTAGTAGTATTAGATTTATTGTTTAATTGATATGTTGACTAATCAGTTTTGGACCCAAACCCTAATCTTCCAAGACTTATAACTTCTTACCCACTAGTCCAAATAAAGGTAATATGGGTCTTAATATGATCAATAGAACCTTTAAAACAACCTTATAGTGTTCAATTCTCTATTTGGATTAATATTTTCTTAATCACTTTTAGGACCTAACCCTAATTATCTTAATTAACCCTAGAAATTCAATTGATCATAACTTGGTCAATTGAGCTCCAAATCAGGTCTTCCAATATACCATTATTATTAGGAAGACTTAATTAACACTAAACTACAAAGATATTTAAAATCCAATGATTAGCTATCTCAATTAGCCTTAATCACCTTTAAACTTAATTAGTGAATATTAGCATAATTAATAATCCAAATTAAGTAATTTTAGTTTCTGATTACTCCTAGAGTAAAATAGAACTTAGTAGTGTAGATAGTTTAGTGATTCTATAATTAATTTTACTAATCACTCACTAATCACCCTAAACCCTAATTATTAAACCTAAAACTTGTATTAGCTATAGCTTAACCAATACTCATCAGAATTTAATAATTTTAAATTCTATGGAATCCTTAAATAGTAAACTTCATTAAATTAATAGAAAATTAATATTTTATTAGGTCAAATTACCAAATTGCCCTTATAAGTCAAATTTTTTAATTTGATCTTATAAGGCTTAATACTTAGTCAAAATGGATGTACTTACTATATAACTTCATATTAGACAGTAAGCAATCACTTCCCTTCAATAAATTTCATTTTTGAGCCCTAATTTATAAAGTTGAATTTTAGACCCTTAAGTAGGGGCAAAATGATCATTTTGCCCAAATTTAGGTTTAAGTATTCTTAAACCTTAAATTTATAACTAAACCTCAAAAATCAATATTATGACTAATTTGGAATCATTTTAAAATATTTTAAATTATTAAAATAACATTTTATGAAAAACCCTTAAAATTCACCTAAAATTCTCTAAGTCCTAATTTAAGCCTCATAAGGTGAAATTAGTTCACCTTGTGCCTTCCTTAAGTTCATTATCATAATAACAGTTATGTAATATCAAAATTAATGCTTAATTATTCTCTTTATTAATTTCTTTAACTTTTAGGATCTCATTCCTTAGGATTTAGTTTAGAAATTTAGGTTGGAGTTCATCTATTAAGTAAAATGGTACTTAATAGATGAAACCTTGATTTTATAGCTTTCTATAATTTCATCCTTTATTCTTAAATATTTTGTATTTAAACTTTAGATTTAAGATTAGAAATCCATCTTATTAAGATTGATTTTTACTTAATAAGATTGCCTTAATTATAGCTCATGAGATTTGTGTTTAACTTTATACCATTAGGATTAGAGCTTATTGGATTAAGAAGTTAAAATCCAATACTTGGATTTTAACATCTTAATCCCCCAATATTAATTTGTATTAATCAAGATTGACTTAGGATTCGTAAAATCATCAATTAGGATGTGTGATTTATTTATTTACTTAAATAAGTGTCATGAGATTTATATATGTCAGAACTGGATTAGTTCTAACTTCTTTTAACTTATAGGACTGATATTCTGAATTTATAATCAATAGCTAGATATTGGAGATCCTAAACTTGCATAAATTTAGATAAATATAATGACTTAATTAGAAAATAAAGTGATGTCACAAAATTTGTTTACTGCTATTTAATATCTTAAAATTTGAATGCTTTGCTTCCTTGTTTTCAACTTTACATTTTGACACATTATATGGAACATAGTATATTTTCTATGTTAATTTGATTCATTTGTAAGGCATATTATTAATTGAAAGAAAGAATTAAAGTAATGAATTTTATATAACTTATAGTGAAATATGTCTTACTTAGTCTGCCTGGATAGTATGACTTTACTTTTGCTCTATAATGCTTCTCATAGATGCTCAAATGATACTTTACTTTTTGATTTTCAGATAGAATTAAGTGGTACTTTATTTAAATAGAATTAAGTGATATTGGATCTAGGATATTTCTCCTGGATATTTTTATTTAGATGGATTCTTTTAACAGGCATTTACTTTTTGGCAGGACTAAGTTAGGATACGTCCATATAAGTTAGTCTATTTTACTTTACCTTTTCAGCATACTTCTTTTATTACAGTATTTTTCAGTATATTCTTCTTTATACAACACTTTGATTATATTTAGCAGTTCCTTTAGAACTTATAGTATTTCATATAAATTGCAATATTTTAGTAGCTTGTTTTCACTTTATGGTATGTTAGGATGTTAGAACTTTACTTTTAGCTCAGTACTTTAATTTTATATTGAAAACCAGCATGTATAAAATTGATCATATTACTTAGGACTTTCTTGTACTTAGTAGGTTTCATTAGTTTTTACTTAACCTTTTTCAGCAGCTTGAGATGAGGTATGTGCTTACCTCACATTTTATTTGAGTTATAATTAAGTTAATTATAACTTTGTCACCTTTCTTTGATGCTTTATTGCTCCTACTTTACTTAGATATTGTGATATCATTAAAATAATAAAAAAATACTTAACCTAAAATATACTTAGACATATTGTCTAACCAGATTTTCTTTTCTCTTAGCTGGGGCTCTGCCATTGTGATACCGACAATGGCAGACTCCGAATTGTTTGAGGAAGGACCTTCTAAAGATCGGGTTCAGTAGGAGGAGCATGCAGGAGAAGACTCTTAGTTCTTTCTTTTAATTTCATGAGCATTGAGTGACCTTACTTTACTACTTTAACTTTTAAGTTACTTTGTAATAATATAGGCTTAAACTGTTTCTCTTTTCATGTTTATATATTCTGAGTTGTACAGTTCTTATCTGGATTGTATAGATGTTATTACTTGTCTTTCTTTAGCAGTTTGATATATTATAATAAGCTCGTTCAGTGAGTAGCTCTTTTTCTCTCCTTATTAGGGCATATCTTCCCTTAACATTTGATTTGGAAGGTGTCGCGCCCCGCCCCATCATCGTGCGCAAAAGAAGTAGTCATAGCTAAGTTCGGTGACTGAACGATGCGCCGCTCGAGGAGGAATATCCCGTCTCCCCGAATAGCTGAGGACTAAACCTATCTGAAGGGCTGCTGACTCAACCATAAGGAGGGTTGAGAGCTAATACTTAAGATAAGAGTAGTATCCTTATCCTAAGTATTAGATAAATATATACATTAGATTTAGAATACAATAAGAACCCAATATATGTATAAGATATCAGTATTTCCAGTATACTGATCACATCACAATACTAAGTATAAGTAGTGTAGTACAGAGTGCGGAAGCTTACAGCATACATCCAGATATATTCATCACAGAAATAATATGAAAACATTCATCTCAAGAAAGAAAGGAAAGTACATCCAAAATTATTATAGACATTTACTGAATAACATACATAAAACTAAATACTGAACTGAAAGTAAACTAAGCAGCTGCAGAAGAGTCCACTAATGCTCCACGGGCTCCTCCTAGATCTCCTGGATGTCCTCTTGATCTGGCTCGGTATACTGCTCAGGATCTAGCAAATTGTCGGATCCCAAAAGTACTTCGTGTTTGACAATAAGTCTAACACATCGAAACTAATCTAACAGTTCTAATTATTCATTTAACATTTATATAATATGAGTAAAATCTACAAAAAAACTGTAAAGGTAACTGAAAGTACAAATCTGTTTAAAACTATACAAACTGAAGCAGTGTAAAGTAAAACTGAACTATAACCGAATACTGAAAATAAATCAAAATAGTGCTGAATCTGAAACTGAGTAATCATATGTACAACTATGCTGCATGTCACTAAAACTGTGCATCTGAATATGCCACAATACGGTATGCTACTGATATGCTACCAAAATATCACTGAACTGTTATGAGTAGTACGGTTCAATGTCTACATACACCCTGTTGGGACTACTATTTATTGATGACACTGATGCATCCAGAAATTCCTCTGTTAATGTATGCAACATTCCGTAACTCATAGATCATCACTTATACTTATACATCATTCTGATTCTCATACTTCATCCTGATATTCACACATGAGATAAATCCAGAAAATGTTCATGCTTATGCTTATGCTCATGCTCATGCTTCTAAACTACATGAGATAAATCCAAAAAATGCTTTAAAATCTGATAATGAATCCAAAGTCTCTATTGTGTAGAATCCTGCTAAAAGGATTCTGACTCCTAAGATTCTAACTGTGATAATTGATTAAAGTTGAGAGTTTACTTGAAAATCATTAGCTGAGATGATTGTATATACATATTTAGCATATTTGCAAGAAAGATAAATTTAACCCTTAGCTTGTTTAAACTGCACTTATCGAAGAGCACTACGATAGGAGGCAGAACCCGATCACAGTTTACATCTCAAGCTAAGCTGTTAAATGCCCTAATTACAAGCATACTTAGTGGTCTACGCAAAGTGACTTAAGATACTTGGTTTGCTTAAACTGCACTTATCGAAGCGCACTACGATAGGAGATAGAACCCGGTCGCATTTTACATCTCAAACTAAGGATCTTGTTCACTAATTATAACACTCTTAGTCTTGGAAGATTTACTTTAATGGGACTGTATTCGGCTAATCCCACAGGATAGCACCTGGTCATAAGTCCACATTGGAGTGAATCAACCAATCCTGAATATTACTAAATTAATCCAGTAATATGGGTATACCCTATTATACCCAACCAACAATCTGAGTTCAGCAGATTCTATTTAACTGACAATGATTTATCAAATCTATTAATCCTTACTCTAAGTAGGTGTATCCTACATAAGGCTCCAAGGATGTGATCAAAGGATCACTCAATATAGGTTGCTACCACAAGGGATGAGCCACAATCTAAGTACTTTAGGTGATTCCTACCACAAGGTATCAAGTTTGACTTCTAAAACTTTGAAGGATCAACTAGGTTTCTACCTCAATAAGTTACAAAAGTCCTTCCTACCTCAATGTTTCATTAGTTAAGGTCTTTAATCATTTCAATGAAGAATCCTATAGCAAGACCCTTAGGATCTCACTTTTCTACTTCTTAAGGTTTACTTGATATACTTAAGTTAAGATGATTATATCAAATGATTAAAATTCATTTGATCATTTCCTATTCTACAATCATGGGATAAAAATCAAAGATCTTATTAGATTTAGATCATTGCATAAATCATTACAATTTTATTTCTATCTTATGCTAATTGTCTTATATAAGAGAAAACCAAAAATCTAAAGTTTGGATTCAGATAGTTCAATCACACATATTCAATATTATCCTTAGCACTTCTAATTTGATGATTTAAGATCAATACTCAATCAAATGCATTATTGGAATAATGTAAATCAGATTCTCTTACAATCAAGTAGATTGATTAAATGATTAAGATTTAGATTTTAATCAAGATAAGTTAGGGTTTAATCCCTAACCCTTCTATTATTAAGACCAATGGTTAATTTAAAGGTCAATGGCAAATCAATGTATTATTAGCATATTATTGATGTCAACTTAGGTTTGGATTAAGTATCATCTACTTAATCAAGTTATAAAGATTCTCATGTTCAAGTGATCACATTTAAGTGTCCAAGTAAGTGTTAAGGTTCTCTAATATACATCCTAAGTTCATGAACACAAATAGATGAAAAGGTAACATAAAATAAAGGGTGATTATTGCTAATCAAAATCTCAATCAAACCAAAGAGATTAGCATTTGATCACAATTATAAAGATCTACGTTGCATGCCATTTAGTTGTTAAGGTTCAACTTATTTGATTCAATCATTCATGTATTCTATTATCTAATAATTGACACAATACATTTTAAGGCACATACTAAGTGTTGAGTACTTGATACTTGTGAAAATATTTCAAACTAAATTTTTGCATAGAAATTTATGCAATACTTAATTTTAGCCCCACTAGGGTCCTAGGGGTCTTAAAATATCTGAACAATTGAGTTTTGGCCATTTCAGCCAAAACTGGGCAGTTTTACAAAATTTGGGCAGTTCTGGAAATTTCTTGAAATTTTGCAATTTTTCGGGCGCTGTAGCGCTTTTCGCGCAGCAGCGCGCTATAGTGCTTTCCGCGCAGTAGCGCCATTGCGCTGCGGCTCGCTGCAGTCCGCTGGAATCCACTGCAGTCTGCTGAAATCTGCTGTAGCGCGTTATGGCGCGCTGTAGCGGTCTGATTTGCAAAATCTACTGTTCAATTAATTTATTTTGTCATTTCCTATAG
Organism: Gastrodia elata; assembly: GCA_016760335.1. Taxonomy (NCBI): domain Eukaryota; kingdom Viridiplantae; phylum Streptophyta; class Magnoliopsida; order Asparagales; family Orchidaceae; genus Gastrodia; species Gastrodia elata. The sequence continues at coordinate 112,939,435 of CM028669.1, forward strand.
TTTCAAAAATTATTTTCGCTGCAGCGCGCTGGAGCGATTTACCTTGCGATTTTACTTTTCAATTAGTTTTATTAATGTTATATATTCTGTGAACTTACCGCTGCAGACCGCTATAGCGCGCTACCGCGTGCTGTAGCGGTCCATTTCGTGAAATTTACTGTTCAATTAATTAATGTGCATTTTTCCTAAATTTTCCTGTCCGCTGGAGCCCGTGGCAATCCACTGTAGCGCGCGACCGCGCACTGCAGCGGCAGACGGTGATTTCGCCAGCTGCGAAACCCACGAGAGCCATTTTTCGAGCCTAATTACACTCAATCCAGATAGTTCCACGAATCGTGCCATATATCAATGGAAAGGTATTTTTGATACCTTTCTATCGACACCAAAATAAGCACGAACGGAGCATCCTAGCCATACTAAATATACGAATGAATGACAAGATATATGAAATAGATAAAAATAGAGCATATTCCTTTGAAGCTTTTAAGAGCCTTAATGGCTTTCATACATGCATATGGACTTCCAATGGCTACATTCTAACATTATAATCGCATACAAAAGACAAGGAGAGGAGCAAGAGGGTACCTTTACGTTCTTGAAAGGAGAGGAAGAATAGCTTTGTTTTCTTCTTATTCTTCTTCTTCTTCTTCTTCTTCTTTTTCTTAGGGTGCAGCAATGGAGAAAGAGGATAGAGTAGAGAAAGTTTCAGCAAGTGGAGAAGATGGCTGAGCTCTCCATTTAAAGGAGGAGAGGAGTGTAGGGAGCCATTCTGGCTAGGGAGGCTATGGAGCTAAGAGGTGAGGGGGAAGGCATGGGAGGGAGGAATGGCTCAGTTGCATGAAGGAAATGGCCAGTCGAAAATTTGGAAAAATAATGGGGAAATTGCAAATAAGGGTCTCAATGATTGCCTAATTGCATATTTATTTTTCCCGAATTACTTAAAAATTCTAATTTTTGAAATGTGCTCCGAAAATTCCCAAAAATTCGCCCCTAGCTAATTTGGGGGTGAGGAATTCAACGGCGAAGTCAGAATTTGATTCCGACGATTATTTAATTTTTCTATTTTTCGACGCATTTAATTGCGTTAAAATATTCGCGAAAATTCGACGACTTCCAAACGCGTCCAAAACATCACCCATAGCTAATTTGGGGGTGATGAACGCAACAATGAAGTCAGATTTCAATTTTGAGGTCAAAATAAATACCTCAATTTTCTACTTAGTTAAATATTAAAATACCCCAAATTAATCAATTGGTCTCCAAATTGATCCAAACCTTCAGGGTTTGGTCCTAATGACTAGATGAACTTGATGGATTGATGATTATGATACAATTAAGCTAAATTCAAGCTGGGTAACAACCTTGGGTTATTACAGAAGGTCTATCCTTAATCTACATGGTAAGTGAATGTTTGCCCATTGACGACCACCTCTTAATCTCAGATGATTAAGGGGTGGCCGTCACAGTTTGTATCAGAGAACTCTATAATATGTCAGATTAGAATTTGTATTCCTATCTACATAATGGATTGTTCTTTCTGACGTACAATCACTAAATGAATACTAGAATGACATTCATATTACCATAAAACTCATAATGAAAGGAATGAAATGGAAAAGTACTTTCATAATTAGTAAGAGTTAAGTAAGGACTGAAAATAGAAATTGATAAATAATTCAATGACTTAGAAGAAGGTTAAAAAGGTCCTTAGGATCAGAGAAACTGAATAATTAAATCTTGACCTTTATACTATAAAATTTTAGTAAATATCAGAAATTTTAAAATATAGAAATTCAAGATTTTATGGAAGACAAATTCTTTAGTATACTATCTCACCTTCAGAAGACTAGATCTTTCTTATTTGACTAAATAGTGACTTTAAATGCATAGAATCTACCTTAGATGAAGTTGAGTATTCGATCACATCTTTTGTTACATTTATAGCTTCTTTTCTACGAAATGAGTTGATAACCTGATGGAATGCTACTTCTTATAAATCCCCTAAGATGATAAAGGAAAATATTTTAGTGTTGCAAACCTTAACTTTAGTCTCTATCTAAGTTACTGGATACATATGATAAAATCTTTATTGATTCAAGCTACTTTGTTATATTTAATATCCTTTCTATTGTGATATGATTATCCTTGGGATAAAGAACACCCAAGAACTATTGTAGCTCTTCCTTTAAGACTAAAAATTTATTATATTAATTTCAGATGAATCCTATAACTCCAACCCTCAACACTACTGATTTTTCAAATAGCAACGCTGATGAAGTAACTTCACTCAGAAATATGGTGACCGCTATGTTAGAAAATCAACTCCAACAAGCAGTAACAATCCAGAAACTAGTATCTATTCTAATTACTGCAAATACTGGTATCTATTCTGCATCCCTTACTTCTCCTATTCTTCATGCCTCTCATCAATTCACTAATGAGTTATTTGATAATTTCTTAAAATTAATACTTCTAATCTTTAATGGAAACTTATCCCTACAGATACTAAGACTCGACCTAAATTGATCAAAAAGAATCTGAAGCACAAGTTTTATCAAATGGGATCTAGTACTTCAATAGGACCAAACTCAGGGTGTAAAGGACCACACCCTTATGGAGAATGCTATCATTATGATCACCGCTGCTATACATGTGATCATCTTGGTCACCAGTATACTCATTGCATCGCTAAAATGATGGTAATGGAGTTTTAATCGATTATTCTCGTCTGAATCAAACTTTTCGTACTACCCCACTCAAAAGTAAGGAATCAGTAATAGCTCTAACATCTCCACTACTTGCGGAAGAGTATCCAACTGACAAGGAGCAATTAGTTGCTCCTAAAATTCAAAAGCAAATTCATCAGGAAGAAAAGGAAATTAATAACCACATTATCTCAGGTACACATATTCGATTCCATCAATATTTTCACCTTAAAGTTTTATTATTACATACAATTGTAATGATTTAACTATGATTATTCTGTAAATTTGAATTTTACATATAAGCATAGTTATGTATTCAGGATGTCTCATCCTTGATTAGTCGATTATCTTATTCCTTAACTTAATTCAATCATACCTTAGATTCTTTTGACAAAGTCATATTTTAGGACTTATAGAAATGGTTCTTCTTCTGAGAAGTAACTTACCTAGTTTTAGTGAATAACTTCTCATTTCTTAGGTTAGATTGACTCAGATTCTTAAACCTATTGGTTGTATAAGTTACAATTGTGACTTGAAATATTAGCTTAAGTTATCCCTTAGATTCCAAAGCATCTCATTGGGATGAGTGTATCCATATCCTTTAAAAAGGAAAAGTATAACTGTAAGACCTTAGTTATTTTAAATAGAATTTTCTTTGAGTTGTAAGGAATTTTGAATTCTAACCTTTGAATTAGAATTTATAGTTATTTCTTTGCAATCCTTCTTAGTTAAAGTTACTTATGATTGAAGCCTTAATCCTTATTAAACTTCCTAGAACTTATCCATAAGGATAAGTGAGTTCCTTGCCATTACTAAGTCAAAGCCTATGACTTGTGTTAATAGTAATTTTTCTTAAATCTTTAATGTTAAGTCATTATGTGTAACTCAATGTCTTAAATTTCTCCTTAACTTTGAGGCTATGTATCATAAATGGATATTGATCTTATTTGCACTAATAAAACCCTTTAGTAAGAGATGAATATCTCTTTAATAGTTCAAACCTAGTATGGACTAATTCATATATTTAGTCCATCCTCATCTTATCCTTAATTAGAAATTATAAGCCAAAGCATTTGAATTCATTATTAGACTTAGATTCTAATGATAGGCCTTTGTTCAATTCCTAAATTCTAATAAGATTAAGTAACCAAAGAACGCTAATTCTTTGATGACAAGTCTCTGGATTCCAATTTATTGAATTAGAATATGTATTATCTTTTAATCTTTGTTAAGTCTTTAATGGATTAATTTAATTCACCTAAGCTTTCTTAAGTGGTGAATATCACTTAAGTATAAAACCTTTAGGATCTTTGATCCTTATAATATCCAATACTTAGTATGTGATGTCACCCACTAAGTAATATTATTATCCTATAATGATGAGCCATAATTTATGAATTTGGAATTAACTTTCAGACCCTTAAAGTTATATCCAGTTTGGATGAATATTAGCTTTTCTTTCCTTTATTGTTATTCTTATTAAGTGAAGATTATTACTTAGTTTGGTTAGTTTCCTTAAATCTTAAGTTTGAGATTGGATTCTAAATATCAAATCCTTGAACCTTTAAATACCCTTAAATCTTAGTTCCTTTTTGGTAATTCTATATTATAAATTGATTCTTAAAATCTTAGAGATTATAATAAGTAATCATCTATTGGATCTTCAGTTCTTAAGACAATATAACTCTGCAGAGGATTAAATTTTTGAATTCATTACTATATTAGTGGTAAAGTGCCATAATTGCAGTTTAATTCATGCCTTTAAATCTCCTTCATATCCTTCTAAACCTCAATTAAGTGTGGATTAGTATTTCTATAAAACTTCTCATATTATATCCATCTCCTCAATGAGAATTCAATCACATTTATAATTACTGGAAAAGCCCATCAAGATCATGGGTAAGAATCAGAATCAGTTTACGAGTTGATCAATTCCTATAGTCCAATCTATTGATAAGATCATCTTGAAGAAGAAGTATGTTATACAATCAAAATAGTTAAGGCCATTTCAATGTCCTAGTATTTCCTAAACTCTAACATGTTTCAATTCATTATTCTACATCTATTTTTATTCTTTCCACTTGAGTGATGTCAAAGATGACATTGTTCTTTAGTGGAGGAGACTATAATAACTCAGGTTGTTTTTTAGGTCATTTATGTGGCAGGCTCCCCTTCTAATCACAAGGCTTAAGGAGGGGTCATCACTAAGCACATCTCATGCTTAACATTAGGTTGGAATTTAAGACTCCAATCCAATCTTAAGAAAAAGAGGTGCTTTTCTAAATAAGGTAAAGATTAACAATCACTTAATGAGTATCAGAGTGCGGAAGAAAAGTAACAACTGAAGTAAACATCCATACTATAAAATAAAGACATCCAGCTCAGAATATATATACAATGTAGAAAAGTAAAGCACAATTTAGTCATGTATTATTACAAACATTTAAAGTTTAAATAACTGTAATATAAGATGCTCTCATCCTCACAAAGTAAAAGTAAAGTAAGCTAGTAAGAAGACTAAGGTCCCTCAGTAGTCTGGACCTCCTCCTGGATCTGCTCCTCTGCAGGCTCAATCACCTCAAAAAGTTCAGAATCTATAATTATTGGTTTCATAATGGTAGGGCCCTAGCCAACAAAATAAAAATCTTGTTAGACAAAATGTCTAAGTACATTTTAAGGTAATAAATTTTAATGTATTTTAATGATGTCACAACTAAAATTAAGCATAATATAGCGGTAAAGCACAAAGAAAGGAAGAACAAGTATTGAGGTGGTATGTCAACTTAGGCTGCAATACAAGGTAAATAAAGTACAAGGGCAATTCTGCTAAGTACAAAGAAAAGTCCTAAGTAATATGATCAAACTAACATGCTAGTTATAGTATAAGTAAAAGTACTGTACTGAAAATATAAAGACTAGCATCCTAACATGCGCTCAAGTGAGTAAAATGGCTGACATACAAAAAGTTCTGAAATGTAAAGGAACTGCAGAAAATAAAAAATATGAAAGAAAGAAAAGTGTACTGAAACAGTAAAGTAAAGTAAGTCTGAAGTGTAAAGAAATATATAAAGTAACTGTAAAAAAAGTTTGAAAAGTAATGTAGCTTAAAATATTGTACATGTGAGATATTCTTACTTAGTCTGCCAAAAAGTAAAGTCCATCTAGTAATCTAGGAGAAACATCCCAGATTAAAGTAAAGTTCATCAAAAGAGGCATCTAGGAGAAACATCCCAGATCCTAAAGTAAAATCCACAAAGTATCTAAAGGGCATATAGGAGAAACATCCCAATGCCAAAGTAAAGTACCATAGGAGAAATTCCCTAAGCAAAAGCAGTCCTAAAGTAAAGTCATACTATGTGGCAGGCTAAGTAAAATATAAACCATAAGTATTATGTTTTTTATTAATGTTTCTCTTAAAATTATGCATATGACATGTGAATGAAATTCAAAGTATAATATAAAGTATGTATCAAGTATTTAAGTATGTCCAAAGGTGTAAAAAGGTTCAAAAGCAAGGAAAAGCATTGCATTTTAAATTCAAAGAACTAATTTGCACTACACAAACTTTGTGATATCACCTATTTTCTAATTTAAACATTTTAACTACTCTAAGTTACATAAGATTCAGAATCATAAATTCCTACACTGTCTATAACTTAGATTCACGAACCTACATGTTGAACATAATTAGGATTAGCTACTCCAAATTATAAGTGAATAAATTGTCGCCTTTAAAGTTAAATAACTAAATCAATCGTCCTAATTTATTATTTTATAAATCCCAAATTAAATCTTGATTAGCCAAATCAAGATTGAAAGGATTAAGAATTAAACTCCAAAGAATGAAGTTTTATTCTTAATCACAAGGCTATCCTAAAGGACTAAGGTTTAATCCCATCTTACTGATTAAAGGTTAAGCCAAATCCTATTGAATTAAATCAATTTCAATATGATAGATTTCTAATCATAATTCTAATGTTAAAGGATCAAATAATCAATTAATCAACTATGAAAAATCTAATAAACTAGTAAAATCAAGGTTTCACCTTAATGAGTAACCCATTTTACCCATTAGATGAATTCTAACCTAAGATCTAATCCTAATCTTTGGAATTAAGACTCTTAGATGCTAAGACTATCACTTAGACACTCATCTTAACTAAAGTTATAATACCTAAAGGATCATCTAAGAAGTTCAAAGGAATGGAGAAGAATTCTGTGGTGCCCAGCACCCTTAATCCGTCAGAGGATTAGGTTAAGGGTGGGGTGTCACTCTGGCTAACCCCTCACTTATCATTGGATTAGGATAATCTCCACAATCCACCAGATTAGGGAAGGATTAACACAGAATCAAACTAACAGTCACTGTGTAAGTAAATAAACAGAGTGCGAAAGCAATTTAAGGAAATGTAAACCATCCAAGTATCATAGTGCAAATAAGAAAGAAAAAAATATATATAACTCAGAATATAAGTATACAATCCAAAATCACAGTCAAGAGTATCTGTATTATTACATAATTTAAAATGTTTAAATTGAATGAAAACCACTCATCCTCACTCAAGAATATAAGAGGGCTAAATGGTAGCTTCTTCCTCGGGCTCCTCCTTTGGGTAAGGCTCAACACCTAACTTCTGCTCGTCTAACTGAAAGGAGTCTGCCATTGTCGGTTTCACAATGTAGGGCCCCAGCCAAAAAAAGAAAAAAAAATCTGGTTAGGCAATTATCTAAGTACATTTTAAGCTGATTATTGTAAATGTTCGGTAATATCACCATTTTATTATTTCTAAGCAACTTATATGTAAAAGGAGCAGCAAGCAATACAAAAGAAAAAGGGAAGTTATAAATCATCATTTATAACTTAAGCAAAGAAAAAGGAAAGAGGCTAAGGCATGCCTCGTATACTGTAACAACCCGAGTTGTTACTTTAGATAATTAGGGTTAACCCTAAGTCTTAAACATAATTAGATATGCTAATTAGGTTAATGGAGTCAACCTCCTAAACCTAGCACAAATCAGGAGTCAATTGAATTGAATTATCATTTCTAGAAATCCGGAAACCCTAGAAATTGACCTATTTAAATTGACCTCCGATCAAAAAACGGACACCAACATTGTGTTCCTTGACCCCAAATTAGCTTGGGGTGAAATTTTCGTGTCAATCGGAAGTCGTCAAAATTTCGACGAATATTTTAATAATAAAAATATCATGGAAATCGAGGTATCAAAATACTCGTCGGATCGAAAATCCGACTGCGCCATTGAATTCCTTGACCCCAATTTAGCCAGGAAAAATATGTTCAAAATTTTTTTTCTGAAAATGTTATAAAAAAAAAAAAAAAATTTATTAATTAATTATTAATTAATTAATTAACGGCGCCGTACGACGCCGTTAACTCCAGTTAACGGCGCTGTCAGATCAGACGGATCCATCCGGACCCTCCGATCGCGCGCGAATCCGACGGCTCTCGGCCGCGATCCGCGTCACGCGGTCTGGAGCGATCCGGACCGTCCGCGATCGCACATATCCGACGGTCCTGAGGAGTCTTCCTCGCCCTCTTCGCCCGCGTGACACGCGGCGGCCCGTCGCGTTTTCTTGCCAATTCGACAGCATCCAGACCTCGGCGAGGTCGCCGTCCAGTCTATAAGACCTCGGCCTACCCCTAGGCTCTGCGTTTACACCGATCGGAGCCCGGATCGAGCCGGAATCAAGCCCCGAAGTCAGCCCTATTTTTCCGCCGAAACCTTCGCCGATCCAAACTTCAGGTACCCCGATCTCCCTCGTTTACCGTTCGATCATTACAAAAATTGTAGGATATGTAGATTAGGATGTCATCTACACATCCACCGTTCCGATCGGGCTTAAACCAACCCAATTGGGCACACCAGCTCCCCGAAGCAGACTGGGTTCGGTCCGCCGAACCCCCCGAAAGGCGAAGCGTCGCGCCTTCGGGCCGGGCCGGGTCGACCCGATCCCGATCCGCCCAGGTTGGGTCCGCGTCAGCGCGGGTGGGGCCCACCTAGCCACGTGGCAGCCGCTGGCACTGCCACGTGTCAAGTGGGGGCCCACAGCCCCGTTACCCCAGCTGAGTCAGCAGCCCGTGGGACCCACAGTGCCACATGGCAGCCTCTAGCAATGCCACATATCAAGTGGGGCCCACAACCCAATCAGCCGAGCTAAGTCGGCAGCCTGTGGGGACCACAGTGCCACGTGGTAGCCTCTGAAGGTGCCACGTGTTAGTGGTGCCCACTGTTGATTAATTAGAAATTTTTATTAAGGTTTATTTAATTACTGTTTAGCCATAATTAATTACTGTTAGTGGTTAATTAAGTTAGGGTTGGTACTAATTACTTTTAAATAGTAACTTTAATTAAATAATTATAATTAAAGATTAATTGAGGATTAATTAACTGTTAATTAAATCTTAAATAGTAATTAGGATAATTAATTACTTTTGAACACTAAAACCTAATTAATTATATTTAATTTAATATAACAAATAATTAAGACTAATTAAATAGTAATTAGTACTAATTACTTTGCTACAGTAAAATTAATTAATTAATTAATTAATAATTAAACTGTGATTAATTAAATAAAAACTTTAGGAATGAACAGTAAATTTAAATAATTAAATATAATTAGAGATTAATTAAGATTAATTAAACAGTAATTAACACTAATTACTTTGCTATAGTAAAATTAATTAATTAATTAATTAATAATTAAATTGTGATTAATTAAATAAAAACTTTAGGAATGAATAGTAAATTTAAATAATTAAATATAATTAGAGATTAATTAAGATTAATTAAACAGTAATTAGCACTAATTACTTTGCTACAGTAAAATTAATTAATTAATTAATTAATAATTAAACAGTGATTAATTAAATAAAAACTTTATGAATGAACAGTAAAATACTTCAATTTGAATAAATGAATAGTAAAATAATTCAAATTATATTTTTGAATAGTAAAACTTAAAAGTTTAATAACTTTTTGTAGGATGATCCAAACATAGCCAATATGGGTCTTAAAATACTCAAAAAAATATTTAAGATCAAATGGCATAATGTAAAATTTCGTTTCGAGGTACGCATAACGAGGTAGCATTTTGGGGCCTCTTTAAGACCCGATAACTTTTACCCAATTATCGAAACATAGTCAATATGGGTCTTAAAATGCTCAGGAGAGCGGCCCCATCACCGTAGTAGTATTAGTTTTTTCATTCGGACATCAGGACAAAAAGTCAACTCTAGAACTTAGAGTTGACTTTGGTGAAAAATGACCAAAATGCCCTTGGACTTCAAACAGCCATAACTTAGTCAGATCAACTCCAAATTGAAAAATTCAAGATGCTAACTAGCCTAAAATTTCAATTTCATCATTATAATAAAATAATATTTAGGTTCTGAACCTTGAAAATTTAGGTAAATGACCAAATTACCCCTAGCCGTATTTTAGCCATAACTTGACCGTTTCTCGCCCGATTTAGGTGTACTTACTGTCTATCATCAAGTTAGATAGTAAGGAACCAATTGGAACTAAAAGAATTCAATTTTGACCTGTAAATCAATAATTGACTTTTTGACCCTTAAGGTAGGGGCAAAATAGTCATTTTGTCCTAAGTTTGGATTATGTACTCTTAACCTCTAGTTTACATTTCAAAACTCTTAAACCAAGGTTATAATCTTCTTAGTATCAATTAAGTGAGTGAAATCAACTCTTAAGTTAGATTCCAATAATTTCTGTTAAGTCTTAAAAGCACTACACCTTAAGGACCTTTCCTGAGACTAAGACTAGATCATAGGTTAGAGTTCATTCATTGGGTAAATTGGGTTACCCTATGGGTGAAACCTTGTGTTATTAGTTTCTAGACCTTCTTTTATTTTACAACTCATTCTGATTATTTTGTCTTTTAACCTTAGGTTTAAGGTAGGAGATTCATCCTATTATGTTTGATTACTTAATAGGATTTGCCATAACTAGTAGATCACTTATAGAATAAAACCTAGAACTTAGGTCTTATCCTTTGGATTATGAGATTAAACCTAATTCTCGTAGTGTTTAATCCATAATCTATAGGTATAGAAGATCTTGATCAGATCTTAGTTAGAACGTCTAAATTTACAAAACTAAGACGTATGATTTATTGATTTAACTCATAGTCGTCTATCTGATTGAACTAGATTGGAACATGATCAGTTCCAATCCTTTTTTTAACTTGTAAGGATGAATTTCTGAGTTACACTCGATAGTAGGAAAATGATGATCCTGAACTTATGTAACTTGGAATAGTTAGAATGGTTAAGTAGAAAATAAATAATATCACCATGTTTAGTAGAGTCTCTTGTTTCTATTTGATACTTTGTTGCTTACGCATCCCTTGATTTTTGTGCCATATTTTCTTGAGCATATCATATAAGACATTTGATGCATGAATAAACTGTTAGGAAAATATGGAGACTCCTTAGATTCCTTATGAAAATATTAAAGTGATTTATGAAAAGATAATGATTTTATGAGCTGCCTCTCAGTTATATCCTTATTGCCTAGCCTCCTTATGTCGTTAGGGGAAGGATCTATTTTATTGTGTGCCTAGTTTACTAGCCTCCTTATGTCGCTAGGGGTACACCGTTGGTGCCTTAGCCGTACTGGCGTTAAGGTTGCCTTGTATGCTTAGTTTACTAGCCTCCGTATGTCGCTAGGGGCATATAGTTGGGCCTTAACCGTACTGGTGCTAAGACCCTTCGCTTGCTTTGTGTGCTTATATGCTTAGCCTCCTTATGTCGCTAGGGGTACATAGTTTATGACTTAGTTGTGATGGTGCTAAGCTTCTTTGGTATTCGATGGGCTTGAGTAGCTCTTTTCTGTATGGCAGTCGATGCACGTGTGACTTTATATGCAGTTGTTGTTGCTTACTTTTCAGTATTCTTATTTCGTCAGCTATTTCCTTGTACTGCATGATATACATATTTAGGGTGTTAGAATCTTGCTGCTATATGTACTTACCACTACTGAGTTGTTTATTTATTTTAATTGGCATATTTTCTGTTGATCACCAGCATGTTTAGGATGTAGAATTTTTCTTACTGTACTTGTTTAGTTATGTGTATTTATACGTCATTTCTTGTTTAGTTTGTATGCGAGGCATGTCTCAGCCTCTTTCCTTTCCTTTGCTTAAGTTATAAATGATAATTTATAGCTTCTCTATTTTTTTTGTATTGCTTGCTGCTCCCTTACACATATTATTGCTTAGATATTGTAGAATGGTGATATTACTTAACACATATAAAGATTTTCAGCTTAAAATGTACTTAGATAATTGTCTAACCAGATTTTTCTTTTTTTGGCTAGGGCCCTACATTATGAAACCGACAATGGCAGACTCCTTTCAGTTAGGCGAGCAGGAGTTAGGTGTGGAGCCTTACCCCGAGGAGGAGCTCGTAGAAGAAGCTACCATTTAGTCCCTTTATACTTCGAGTGAGAATGAGTGGTTTTCATTCTATTTTTATTTAAACATTTTAAATTATGTAATAATACAGGTACCATTGACTGTATATTAGATTTTATGCTTATATTCTGAGTTTATTATTCTTATTTACACTGTGATGCTTGGATGATTTATATTTCCTTAAATCACTTCTGCACTCTGTTTATTTACTTATACAGTGACTGTTAGTTTGATTCTGTGTTAATCCTTCCCTAATCAGGTGGATTATGGAGACTATCCTAATCCAATGATAAGTGAGGGGTTAGCCAGAGTGACACCCCACCCTTAACCTAATCCTTTGGCAGATTAAGGGTGGTGGGCACCACACATACAAACTAAACAAGGAGGGGCATATAAATATACATAACTAAACATGTGCTGTAAGAAAAGTACTACATCCTAAACATGCTGGTGATCAACAGAAATATGCCAATTAATAATAAACAACTCAGCAGTTGTAAATATATATAGCAGCAAGATTCTAACATCCTAAATATGTATATATACAGAAAAGAGCAACACAAGCTCACCAAAAAGGGACTGAATGTCTTAGAACCAGTACAGCTAGGGCGGTTCCTAGCACGATACGGCTAAGGCAACAACAGTCAACATAGAAGGCCCTAACACAGCACGGCTAGGGCGGTTCCTAGCACGATACGGTTAGGTCACCAATAGTCATACCCGAAAGATCTAGCACCAGTATGGCTAGGGCGGTTCCTAGCATGATACGGCTAGGGCAACAATCGGTATGAGCAAAAGAACACTGAGAGGCAGCTCAAACACATCACTTCATTATCTTCTCATTTATTTACTTTAATATTTTCACAAGAAATCTAAGGAGTCTCCATATTTTCCTAATAGTTTATTCATGCATCAAATGTCTTATATGATATCCTCAAGGAAATATGGCACAAAAATCAAGGAATACGTAAGCAACAATCATCAAAGTAAGCAAGGGACTCTACTAAACATGGTGATATCAATTGTTCTCTACTTAACCTTATAACTATTCCAAGTTATATAAGTTTAGGATCACCATTTTCCTACTATCGAGTGTAACTCAAAAATTCATCCTTGTAAGTTAAAAATGATTGGAACTGATCTGGTTCCAATCTAGTTCAATCAGATAGACGACTATGAGTTAAATAATGAATCATATGTCCTAATTTTGTAAATTTAGTCGTTCTAACTAAGATCTGATCAAGATCTTCTAAACCTATAGATTATGGATTAAACACTACGAGAATTAGGTTTAATCATATAATCCAGAGGATAAGACCTAAGTTCTAGGTTTTATACTACTAGTGATCTAATAGTAATGGCAAATCTTATTAAGCAATCAAACCTAATAGGATGAATCTCCTACCTTAGATCTAAGGTTAAATGACAAAATAATCAAAATAAGTTGTAAAATAAAATAAAAGTCTAGAAACTAATAAAACCAAGGTTTCACCCATTGGGTAACCCAATTTACCCAATGAATAAACACTAACCTATGTTTCGATAACCGGGTAAAAAGTTATGAGGCTCTAAAGAGGTCCTAAAATGCTACCTCGTTATACGTACCCCAAAATAAATTTTTACATTATATTATTTGAATCTTTACATTTTTCTGAGTATTTTAAGACCTATATTGGCTATGTTTGGATTATCCTATAAGAAGTTATTAAACTTTTAAGATTTACTATTCAAAAATACAATTTGAATTATTTTACTATTCATTTATTCAAATTGTATTATTTTACTGTTCATTCCTAAAGTTTTTATATATAATTTCTGAAATCATTAATCTTTAATTAATCTGTGATTAATTATGCTTAATTATTAATTAACATTAATTAATCTATTATTTAATTAATTAAATTATATTTATTAATATTTTACTGTAGCAAAATAATTAGCACTAATTACCTTTTAATTAACCCTAATTATCTGTTAATATTTATTTAAGTATATCTTATTATATTTTACTATTCATTAATAATTAATTATCCTAATTACTGTTTAGGGTTTAATTAACTTTTAATTAACTTAATTAACCTCTAATTATTCTTAATTAATTCATGTTACTGTTCAAAAGTAATTAGTACTAATCCTAATTTAATTAACCACTAATTGTAATTAATTAAGGCTAAACAGTAATTAACAGTATATTAATTAATTTTAATTAACTGACAGTGGGCCCCATTGGACACGTGGCACTGCCAGAGGCTGCCACGTGGCAATGTGGGCCCCACAGGGGCTGAGTTAGCTTGGGTGACTGGGCAGTTGGCCCCCACCTGACACGTGGCACGGCTAGAGGCTGCCACGTGGCACTGTAGGCCCCACGGGGAGCCAGACCGCTGCGGTTGACCGGGCAGTGGGTCCCACTTGCCACGTGGCGGGCCCAGAGGCTGCCACGTGGCGCTGTGGGCCCCACTAAGGAGCCAAACCGCCGCGCTGGCTCGGGCGGTGGGCCCCACGTGACACGTGGCACACCGGCTGGTTGCCACTTGGCACTGATGGGTCCCACGTCCAATGCCGAAGCGTCGCGGGCTTCGGCTGGTGGGTCCCACTGGACACGTGGCAGGCCCAGAAGGCGCCACGTGGCACTGGTGGGCCCCACCCAGCTGACGCGGACCCGGCTCGGGCGGGTCGGGCTCGGGTCGACCTGGCCCGACCCGGACTTCGTCTTCTTCCGCGAAGACGGTCCAAGGGTGCCGGCTATGGCACGGCTTTTGCCGGCCCTACCGGCGCTGGACCACCTCGGCTCGCACGGCCGCCGGTAGCCCTCGACGAGGGCTACACGCCGGCGGGCGGACCTTCGCCGGAGGTGGCCGGGATCGCCGGCAATCCTAAACCCTAAATTCTACGGTTCGAGCCTAACAGTTTCTACTGTAGCCCTACACCTAATTGCCATCGATCCGGTTGGGCTAACCGTGATCAGACCCATTGGATCGACAATCGGAACTTTGGAATATCTATTCGAAACAAAAATTGCAACAATCGAAGGAGGAACGAGGGAGATCGGGGTACCTTGCATTCGACGACTGCGGGGGCTCGGACGGCTCGGGTTTCACAAACCCGGAGCCCCAAGCTCGCCTGAGGTCTTATAGGGCCTCAGGCGACCTCGCCGAGGACCGGGGAGGGCTGGATTGGCCGGACGGGGCGGCCGATGCGCCGCGTGTTGCGCGGGACGGAGCCGTCGAGGATGACAGCTCCGTAGCCATTGGATCCGGGCCCGATCCAATGGCTGCGATGGTGCCGTCTGGATAGACGGCGCCGTCAGCTACAGTGACGGGTCCGTTAAATACTTAACGGCACGCCGTTAAGTATTAAAATAATTTTTTTTTTTTAAATATTTTCCAAAAAATTTTGAACATGTTTTTCCTAGCTAATTTGGGGTCAAGGAATTCAATGGCACGGTCGGATTTTCGATCCGACGAGTATTTTGATACCTCGATTTCCGGGATATTTTTATTATTAAAATATTCGTCGAAATTTCGACGACTCCCGATTAACACGAAAACTTCACCCCAAGCTAATTTGGGGTCAAGAAACGCAATGACAGTGTCCGTTTTTCGATCAGAGGTCAATTTAAATATGTCAATTTTCTAGGGTTTCTAGATTTCTAGAAATCAGGATTCGATCCATTTGACTCCTGATTTGGACTAGGTCTTAGAGGTTGACTCTATTTGACCTAATTAGCACTTATAATCGTGCTTAAGACCTAGGGTTAGTCTTAATCAACTATGGTAACAACTCGGGTTGTTACAAATTCATCTTTACTTAAGATTTTCACTTAAGGCTAAATTTAGGGTTTTCCTTCTAATATCTAATTTAAGGCTTAAAATTATTTAAATTATAATTTAAATCACTTTAATTATTATTTGATATGATTTGGAGATGAAATCAGGTCTTAAATTCATTAAACCCTAATTTTGGGCAAAAAGACAGTTTTGCCCCTCCTTAAGGGTCTAAATCTCATCTTTATGAATTAGCACTAAATTCTGAATTTTAATAACATAGAATGATTACTTACTGTCTAATATAAGTTTAGACAGTAAATTCATTAATTTTGGTTAAGTATTAAGCCTTATAAGGTTAAATTAAGGAATTTGACTTATAATGGTATTTTGGTAATTTTACCCTAATATTATATAATTTTTCTATCAGTTTATTAAAGCTTATATCCTAAGGTATTCATAGAACCTAAAATTATTAAATTCTGATGTGTATTGACTAAATTATAGCCAAAACAAGTTTTAGGGTTAAAGTGTAATTAAGGATTCTTAATTAAGGGTCAAAAATCTTAATTTCTCCAATTGGTGTCCAAATTGACTAAAATCAGTGGCTATGAATTATAATTGATCCACTGATTTCATTGACTGGTAGTGATTTTAATTTGGACCTTAATTGGCTTAGTTATGGCCTAATTAGGGTTTAGGGTGATTAGTGAGTGATTAGTGAAATTAATCACCCAATCACTAATCCAACCCTATAGTTAGGTTTTAATAGGTTCTAGGAGTTCTCTGAAACTTAGTTTGTCTAATTTGGATTATTAGATTTGCTAATATTCACTAATTACATTTTAGGGTTATTAGGGGTGATTATCAAATCTAACCATTAGATCCTAAATATTTTTGTAGCTCTCTGTAGATTAGGCTTTGCTGATCTAAATTGGTATTTGGATCACCTAATTTGGAGCTAAGATGACCAACTTATGGTCATTTGAAGTTCTAGGTCAAATTAGGCTAATTAGGGTTAGGTCCCAAATGTCATTAGTCAAATAATAATCCAAACAGTAAAGTTAATATTACTAAAATGTTCCTTAAAGTTTTGTGAGTATTTTAAGATGCATATTGGGTATGTTTTGATTAATGGATACAAAGTTATGGTGATTTGAAGTTTTGTACCATTTAGGGTTCAATTTAAGGGTCCTCAATGTCACTATATTAAATATAGCTCCAATTGAAAATTTAATAGTGCCAAATTATTCCTTATAATTTTCTTAATCCAATGGTATATTTATTTGTTATAATTGGACTTATATTTATTAAGCTATGCATGATTTTAGTTTTAGGTATTAATTGATTTAAATCAGATTATTCTGATTTTTTTATTTTTATCTAAATGTTTTATTCTTAAAGTATATTTAATTATATATATATATTTATGTATTTATTTATTTATTTATATTTATATTTGTTTTATTTGGTTTCTCTGCAGGTCAACGCGTGGCGGTCCTACTGCTATCATGGCAGGACCACGACAAAAGAGCGAACCCGGGATCAAATCTACGGGCCGACATGGACCCGGCTCAAAATACGGCTTCTTCCCCGATGGCTTTTCGGCGGATAGAGGATATTAGGGTTTCCAATTACACGCCACACAGAGCTCTTCCGAGATCAACACAAAAACAAAACTGAAGCTCGATCATAAATCTTCCTAATGAGTCTTAGATGCAAAGATCTGGAACATTCTAGCCTCTCTCAACTCGATGCCCTAAACAGACACCCGACGTCAAGCAAATTCGAGCTTAGTAACATTTAGTGATTAACTACAATAGCCAAGATTACAACTACGAAGAAACTTGAAAAATATCAATAACATTCGAATGAAATAATTGGGTAGAGAAGTACAGAAATGAGATACTGTATGGAGATGGCTGTCAATTAGGGTTCTTCAAGACTCCACTCTCGAGGGATCAACACTCCTTTGGATTGAAGAGATGAGCTGCAAACAATCGATTAGGATCAAAAAGGAGGTCTAGAAGCGGCAGAAAACACACGCAATCACCTGCGTTTGCCGCGTGTAGGTCTGCGAACACGCGTCTTGCGCAATCGGGACGATGGAGGAGGCAACCTGATAGCCGTTCGATCAGGTTTGACGTTTTGATCGAACGGTTCCAAGTAACTGGGTGATAGCTTAAACGGCGCTAAGGATTTAAAGGATGCCGTTAGATGGAGTTTTTATTATTAAATTATTATTTAAATATTCTTAATCTATTATATTAAATTTAATTGATTAAATATTTTTCCAAAAATTCTACATAAATCACCTTTAGCTAATTGAGGGGTGATGAACGCAATGGCGCAATCGGATTTTTGATCCGACGAATATCTAATTATTTGAATTTTCAAGTATTTAAATAATATTAAAATATTCGCCAAAAATTTAATGACTTCCAAATGCATCCAAAACTTCACCCCTAGCTAATTTGGGGGTGGTGAACGCAATGGCAAAGTCAGATTTTTAATCGGAGGTCTAGATAAAAAGTAAATTTCTAGGGTTTTGGGATTTTCCAGAAATCAAGATTTGCTCTATTTGATCCCTGATTTGATCCAGATTTTAGAGGTGAATTCTAAATGACTTAATTAAGATTCTAGAACCATAATTAAGACTTAGATTAGTCTTAATTGACCTAAGTAACAACTTGGGTTGTTACAATTTATAACTAAACTAAGTCCTAATAGGGGTTTCAGTGCACTAATTAAGTTATTATAAGCTCACCACTAAGACCTAGTCCAAATTAGGGATTAAATAGATCAAATCCTGATTTTGGGAATTTCCAAAAACCCTAGAAATTGACCTAGTTATTTTGACCTCAAATCAAAAATTTGACTTTGTCATTGCGTTCACCACCCCCAAATTGCTAGGGGTGAAGTTTTGGAAGCATTTGGAAGTCATTGGATTTTCATCAAATATTTTAATATTATTTAAATCTCTCAAAAAAATGAGATAATTAAATACTTGTTGTATCAAAAATCCGATGGCACCATTGCGTTCCTCACCCCTTAATTAGCTAGGGGTGATTTATCTAAAAATTTTTGAACACATTTAGCTAATTATTTTTTTTTTATTTAAGAAAATAGGATTTATTATAATTAAGATAAATTCTATTTTTTTTTCAAATGTGGGCCAAGCCATTTGAAATTTCTGCCGTAGGCTTTAACGAGCTCAACCCGTTAAGTTAGACGACTCGTGTTAGCATTGTTCGAATGGGGCGTCCGATCGGACGACCCCGATTGCTTCCCAGACATAGCTAGGGCACGCGGCCGAGTTTCGGCGATACAGATGGCTTCCACCGCCTAAATCATGCGAGGACATCTTTTAATCTTTGGCTTGCAATTTAGCATCGAGGGAGGATCAATCGGAGACCCTAGCTCCTCCAAAATCACTCGGTGAACCAAACCCTAAGGTACCTTTCTAAACCTAAGTTTGTTCGTTAACCTTCGTTTAAGCTTTCAATATTTGTGTTATGCTATTGTTGCACCCTAATCATGCATTTAGAGATGTTCCCGAGCTTGATCGAGCTCTTACTGGCTCGATAGGGTTGCATTAGCCAAACCCTAGGTCCCGTTCCGTGGAAGCTCTAGGGGAAGTCGAAGAGAATTCCGGGTCAGGCCGATTGGGATCGAGCTCGACCCATGTAACACTGTGGGGGAAGTTACGCGTGTCGCATCCGGAGCCGTGATTGTGGGGCCCGCTCTTACGTTGTCTGCCTCTAGAGGCCAACACGTGGTACCTTGGCCACGTGTCTCTCTGGGCCCGCGCTGGCCGCGGATGGAGTTGTGGTGGGCCCGGCCGTGCTGGGTCGTCAGCTGGAAGTGGGGGGCCACTAGTTAAATCATAGGCTATTAGAATCTGCATAAATTAAGGAAATTAATTTAAATTTAATTTGATTTAATTTGATTTTATTAATTTAATTTAAATCAAATCAGAACTTTAATCTCCCATAATTATTAATCCAGTGATCCAAACATACCAAAATTATATATCATTGGAATCAAAAAATTATAAGGATCATAATGGCACTGTTAAAATTTTATTTAGAGATGTATATCACATTGTGACATTTAGGACCATAAATTGAACCATAAATATCTCAAAACTTCAAATTAATATAGCTATATAACCACTTACCCAAATATAGTCAATATGGGTCTCATTTTAATCAGGAGACTCCTAAGAATATTCGAGTAGTATTAGATTTACTATTTGATTAATATTTTGACTAATCACTTTTGGACCTAAACCTTAATCTTCCAAGACTTATAATATCTTACCCACTAGTCCAAACATAGGCAATATAGGTCCTAAAGTGATCAGTAGAACCTCTAGAACAATCTTGTAGTGTTCAATTCTCTATTTGGTTTAGTATTTGCTTAATCACTTTTAGGACCTAACCCTAATTACCCTAATTAACCCTAGAAATTCAATTGATCATAACTTGGTCAATTGAGCTCCAAATTAGGTCTTCCAATATACCATTTTGATCAGGAAGACCAAATTAACACTAAACTACAAAGATATTTAAAATCCAATGATTAGCTATCTCAATTAGCCTTAATCACCTTTAAACTTAATTAGTGAATATTAGCATAATTAATAATCCAAAAAAGTAATTTTAGTTTCTGATTACTCCTAGAGTAAAATAGAACCTAGTAGTGTAGATAGTTTAGTGATTCTATAATTAATTTTACTAATCACTCACTAATCACCCTAAACCCTAATTATTAAACCTAAACTTGTATTAGCTATAGCTTAACCAATACTCATCAGAATTTAATAATTTTAAATTCTATGGAATCCTTAAATAGTAAACTTCATTAAATTAATAGAAAATTAATATTTTATTAGGTCAAATTACCAAATTGCCCTTATAAGTCAAATTTTTTAATTTGATCTTATAAGGCTTAATACTTAGTCAAAATGGATGTACTTACTATATAACTTCATATTAGACAGTAAGTAATCACTTCCCTTCAATAAATTTCATTTTTGAGCCCTAATTTATAAAGTTGAATTTTAGACCCTTAAGTAGGGGCAAAATGATCATTTTGCCCAAATTTATGTTTAAGTATTCTTAAACCTTAAATTTATAACTAAACCTCAAAAATCAATATTATGACTAATTTGGAATCATTTTAAAATATTTTAAATAATTAAAATAGCATTTTATGAAAAACCCTTAAAATTCACCTAAAATTCTCTAAGTCCTAATTTAAGCCTCATAAGGTGAAATTAGTTCACCTTGTGCCTTCCTTAAGTTCATTATCATAATAACAGTTATGTAATATCAAAATTAATGCTTAATTATTCTCTTTATTAATTTCTTTAACTTTTAGGATCTCATTCCTTAGGATTTAGTTTAGAAATTTAGGTTGGAGTTCGTCTATTAAGTAAAATGGTACTTAATAGATGAAACCTTGATTTTATAGCTTTCTATAATTTCATCCTTTATTCTTAAATATTTTGTATTTAAACTTTAGATTTAAGATTAGAAATCCATCTTATTAAGATTGATTTTTACTTAATAAGATTGCCTTAATTATAGCTCGTGAGATTTGTGTTTAACTTTATACCATTAGGATTAGAGCTTATTGGATTAAGAAGTTAAAATCCAATACTTAGATTTTAACATCTTAATCCCCCAATATTAATTTGTATTAATCAAGATTGAATTAGGATTCGTAAAATCATCAATTAGGATGTGTGATTTATTTATTTACTTAAATAAGTGTCATGAGATTTATATATGTCAGAACTTGATTAGTTCTAACTTCTTTTAATTTACAAGACTGATATTCTGAATTTATAATCAATAGCTAGATATTGGAGATCCTAAACTTGCATAAATTTAAATAAATATAATGACTTAATTAGAAAATAAAGTGATGTCACAAAATTTGTTTACTGCTATTTAATATCTTAAAATTTGAATGCTTTGCTTCCTTATTTTCAACTTTACATTTTGACACATTATATGGAACATAGTATATTTTCTATGTTAATTTGATTCATTTGTAAGGCATATTATTAATTGAAAGAAAGAATTAAAGTAATGAATTTTATGTAACTTATAGTGAAATATGTCTTACTTAGTCTGCCTGGATAGTATGACTTTACTTTTGCTCTATAATGCTTCTCATAGATGCTCAAATGATACTTTACTTTTGCTCAAGGTTGTTTCTCCTAGATGCTCAGCAGATACTTTGTGGCATTACTTTAATTTGGGATGTTTCTCTTAGATTTTCAGATGGAATTATGTGGTACTTTATTTAAATGGAATTAACTGATATTGGATCTGGGATATTTCTCCTAGATATTTTTATTTAGATGGATTCTTTTAACAGGCATTTACTTTTTGGCAGGACTAAGTAAGAATATGTCCATACAAGTTAGTCTATTATATTTTACCTTTTTTATAATTGAATTGAAAAATGGGTTCATCAATTAGAATTAGATTCAGAGATGAATCAAAAATTGCTTTTAATACCCTTGATGAAGTCTAGGAATGGTTGGTCATGCCATTTAAACTTTGAATGCACCTAGTATATTTATGAGATTTATGAATACTATTCTTAAGCCATTTATAGGACAATTTTTGGTGGTTTATTTTGATGATATTTTAATTATTAGCCCAAATAAAGTATACCACCTAAATCATCTTAGACAAATTTTTGAGACCCTTAAAACAGAGAAGTTATACATTAATTTTAAAAAATGTTTCTTCTTGCAAACTAAGGTGATATTCTTAAATTTTATCATTTCACCTGAAGGAATAAAACTTGACTCAACAAAAGTTAAGGCAATAATGGAGTGGCCAACTCCTAAAACTTTTACTGAAGTATGGGGTTTTCATGGCATCACAACATTGTATAGGTGATTCATTAGAAACTTTATTGTTGTTGTGCGCCAATCATTGATATACTGAAGTTAGACAAGTTTTGTTGGACCCCAACTACTCAAAAGTCTTTTGATCAAATTAAAGTTTTAATAACTTCATCCCTAGTCCTTCAACTTCCTAATTTTTCTAAGACCTTTGAAGTGACTTAAGATGCATATAGAATTGGAATTGGAGGAGTTCTAAGTCAAGAAAATTATCATATTACTTTCTTTTGTGAGAAGTTGAATAACTCAAAGCAATGATACTCAACATATGATAGAGAATTTTATGTTGTCATTCAGTCATTAAGGCATTAGAGACACTATTTCTTACACGATGACTTTGTTCTTCACTCAGACCATCGTGCCCTTAAATTTATCAATACTCAATGTAAGTTAAATCATAGATATGACAAATGGGTTGAGGTTCTCCAAGACTATTCATTTGTCCTTAAACATAAACCAAGTATTGAAAACAAACCTGTTAACCATTATCAAGGGTGGTAATAACCATCTCCTCTTTTGAATTCAAAATTCTTGAATTTGAGAAAATTAGAGATGTGTTCCCAGTGTGTCCGTACTTTCATCTAATTTACATGGAGCACTTGGACAAACCTCTAACTTTAAATGCAACATATTTTGTGATTAATGGGTATCTTTATTGAGGAAAATAACTTTACATTCCTATGTCTTCCCTTGAGGAGTTATTAATTTTTAAATTGCACTCAGGAGGAATTGCTGGCTATTTTGGAAAGGATAAAACAATATGCTTGATGGATAATAGATTTTTTTGGCCTACCCTAAAAAAAGATATTCAAAAAATAGTACCTCAATGTTTAATTTGCAAACATGCTAAAGCTACTAAACAAAAATTTGGCCAATATATGACATTGCCTATTTGTAATAACCCAGGTTGTTACCCAAGTCAATTAGGACTAAACCAAGTCTTAATTTTGATTCTATCACTCTTAAATAATCATCAGGACCTCACCTTGAAGTTTTGGTCCAAATTAGGGATCAAATGGATCAAACCATGATTTTAGAAATTTCAGAAACCCTAGAAATTGACCCAATTATTTCTGATCTCAAATCAAAAAATGGACTTCACCATTGCATTTAATGCCCCTAAATTAGCTAGGGGAGAAATTTTGGAGGCATTCGGAAGTTGTTGGATTTTTGTCGAATATTTTAATATATTTAAATACCCAAAAATAAGAAAATTGAATACTTATCGAAATTAAAATCCGACTTTGTCGTTGCGTTCCCCACCCCTCAATTAGCTATGGGTGAATATTTGGGAATTTTTGGAAGCCATTTAAATATTTAATCCTAATTAAGGAAATTAGAATTTAATAATTAAAATAATTTATTAAATAATTACATTAACGACGTCGTTCGCTTATGCTACACCGTTAGGGACCTATCGTCAGGATCTGACGGCTGATCCGAGCCATCTGATCATCAGATCATACGGTGAGCGCGTTGCCTCCCTCGACCGCAAGCTTGAGGCCTTCGCATGTCGCGCTGCCGCAGGCTGTGGCCAACCCCGCCCCGTTGAAACCTCGTGAGCTCTGTCACCACCTCCTTAACTCCCCATTAGCAATCTAGAGCTCCCCTTTTGAAGTTGTAAGCTCGCTAACCTGAAGAAGGAGACTTTTGCATTCAATCGAACCCTGACTATCCATTTCAGGTACCTCTAATCTTTTTATTTCCTCACGCATTCCTTCTATGCCCATTTCTTAACTTGATTGCATAGCATAGGGTATCAATTAAACGGACCCGATCATGTTCGATCGGGTTTGATCAAATCAATTGAGCGATCATTCTACACTGCAAACTGTTACCATCTTCAATCCAATCCCTAGGTAACAAGGGTTAACTCTAGCCAGTGGCCTCGTTCTCCTCTGCCGCCAGTTCAACCGTTGTCAGGTAGGTTTCATCGAGATATACCATCGACCGTACGGGTTGAGCCCTATCACCACCAGGGGCATAACGGTTGCAGAACTCTCTGGGTCGGGCCGGGTTGAACCGAGCCCAACCCGTTTGGCTCGGGTGTGGCGTGCACGATTTGCACTACGGGTCCCACCTCCAGCAGTTGTTTTATCCATGCGAGTCCTGCCTCTGTCTCGCGCCCACCGCTGCTGTGCTGCATGTGCATATTGGCCCCCTCCATGTCGGTACAGCCGCTAGCCATGGGACCCACTTTTGCGTCTGATGAGATACCATGGGGCCCGCCGTTAAAATTTATTTAGCACTGTTTAATTTAAATTTATTTAGTCAAATAAATTGCATAAAGTTTAAATATTAATATCTCCTAATCCATAAGTCCAAATTTATTAAATATATATCTCATTTTAATCAGAAAAATGAGAGGAGCATTATGGTAGTGTCAAATTTTATGTATAATGCATATTTAACATAGTGACATTTTAGGATCTCCCAATTAGTTCAAAACCATAGAAAATTTCAAACCTTCATAACTTTGCACCCGCTGATCCAAATATAATTAATATGTGTCTTATTTTAATCAAGAGAATTATAGGAATGTGGTAATAGTGTTAATTTTTCTATTGGGCTTGTAGTTTAACTAATGACTTTTGGGTACCCTCACTAATTACCTTATTTGACCTAGAAATTCAATTAGCCATAACTTAGTGAATTTAGCTCTAAATTAAGTCATTCAATATACTATTTTGATCAAAAGAACATAATTAATTATAAACTGTAAGAAAATTTAGTTTTTGATGATTATATTTCCTAATTTGCCCTAATGATCATAAAACTTAATTAGCTCATTACTTAATCAAATGAAGTCCAAATTAGGTCTACTCTTAGTCATTGCACTCATTATATTGTAGGAAAGCTATGGCCTCTAACATTGCTAAATTTGGTCATCATCTGAGAAAGTTAAAATTGTGAACCATTTCTTAAAACTCTTAAATTACATTCTTGAACCCCAAACTTGTTTTGGCTATAACTTGACTAATATATCTTAGAATTTAGTATTCTTAGACTCTTTAGAATTCTTAGACAGTAAAAAATAACAAACTGACTAAATTTTAAGACATCCAAAGGTAAAGTTACCAAATTGCCCTTATGATCTAAAAACCTTAAATTGAGCTCACAAGGTTTAATCCTTATCCAAATTTGGTGTACTTGCAGTCTATCTTCACATTAGAAAGTAAGTAATCATTTGGTAGCAATAAATTCTTATTTAGAATCTTAAATCAAAATGTAGCATTTTAAACTATAAGTAGGGGCAAAATTGTCATTTTTCCCAAATTTAGAATTTAATATCCTTAAACCTTAGAATTTTAATTTAATCACTAAAATCAGTAATATAATTAATTTTGAATTAGATTAGGACTTCTTAGACTCATTAATTTGATATTTTAAGAAAAGCCCTAAATTCCTCTTTAAATTTCCAAGTCTTAAAATAAGCTCCATAAGGTAAATTTAGCTCATCTTATGTCTTCCATAAACTAATCACATCAGAAAAATGTATATATTTAAGATTAACTATCATAAATGATCAAGTATTCACCTTTTATCATAACTTAATTCTTTAAGAACTTTCTTAACCTTTAGTATCTCTTCTTTAGGAATTAGAAATAAAAATTAAGTTAGAATTCATTCATGGAGTAAATGGGTTACTCAATGGATAAAACCTTAGTTTTTAATAGTTTATAGATTTTCATCCTTTATTTAAGATTATTTTATATTTAAATTTTACTCCAAGTTTAGACATCCATCTTATTAAGCTTGACTTTGCTTAATAAGATAACCTAACTTATAATATTGGGAAGGTTTGAGATTTAAACCTTAGCCTTAAGGATCACCTTTGGATTAAGGGATTAAATCCCAATTTTGGTGTTTAATTGTTAATCTCTCAATCTTGGTTTACCTTAATAAAGATTGGTTTATATTGTTTAAATTAATTAGTTAAGACTTGTTGATTAATTATTTAATATATAAGCATCATTGATTGAATTTTATTAGGACCTGATCAGTTCTAATCGCTTTAAGCTTCTAAGGCCCTGAGCCTGAGTTTATACTTGATAGTAGGGTGTGGGAGATCCTGAGCTTGTATAAATGTAGAATAATTAGAATAGATAAATTAGATAACAACAAATATCATGTGTGTTTAGTACAGTGTCTTGCTTACTATTGAACTTTGTGCTTGCATTCCTTGTATTTTGAGCCTTTTTACATCGAATATGTCATACAAGATACTTTGATGCATGAAATGAAAACATAAAAACTTAGGATAACACTTGCATTAGGTTCATGTTCTGAATGGGAGACTGTGTATACACATTACTGCCTATGGATAGGCAGTAAGGAGGAATAAGGATACCTGACACATACTCATTGGGGAGAGTTGTGTCTAGTTTGAGAACCTACCTCAGTCTTGCAGACATGCTTGACTCTTTAGCTACTTCTGGATATGTTCACAGGAGTAAAGTAAAATAAATAAAAACTATTACATATGTATTTTCTGCCTTATCTTTGAGAAGCTAAGTGATATGCTATGATACAGTTCAATTCAGTGGTTTGTTTAGCCAATATTTCTAATATGACAGCTTGTACATAACTCTTTTCTATTTTTTATATACTCTTACTATAGTTCAGCTTTAGTATAGTATTTACTTGCTTACATATATGCTAGGATGCCAGTTATTGATTCAATTTACTTATATGTATCACATTTTAGTTTACTTTCTGTTAACTTGCAAAATTCTATATGATCATCAGCATGTTAGGACGAGTCTTTCTTTTTAGTACTTATAGTTTATTATTATTATTATTATTATTATTATTATTATTATTATATATATATATATATATATTGACTAACCTTGATGCAGCTTTGGGTTGAGGTATATCTTTTTGCCTCACTATTTTTAAGTTTTAAATGCATTATTTATAGCTTTTCCTATTCTTTCTTAGCTTGTTCCACCCAATTATTTGCTTAGTTGTTTTAAGTAAATGGTGATATTATTTAATACATAAAACTAATCAGGCTAAAATGTACTTAGACAATATGTCTAATCAAATTTTCTTTTCTTTTGGCTAGGGCCCTGTCACTATGAAACCGACAATGACAGATTCTGAGCTATTTGAGGTGATGATCTAGGAGTGGAGTTAGATCAGGAGGAAGAGTGCTGACATACATAAAATACACGTATGTGCTTGCATGCAAGTGTTTGTGGTCTAAAATAATAAGTAGAAGTTTAGTTCTGAGATTTATCGTCCTCAGGGAACGGTGGTTTTTATACTAAGTTATATCTTCTTTCAATAATGTTTAGAATATCAATTTTTGGTATGAGTTAGTTCCTAAATTAATAATACAAATTACCTTAGGGAAATATTTGATTTGTTCAAAAGGAGAGAGTTGGGGTTTCTTTATAGTACTTGTAAGGAACTGGTATGTCACTTCCTTATTTAAATGAATAAATTGATTTTTCCATGTCTACTTAAATCAAGTAAACAATGTTAAAATTGGAGTTAACCTCCAATTATAACAGGTTCAAATTTAGTGCAACAAGGAGAACTCCCCTTGGGGTTCTACCTCAGCACCGAAGCCTTTATGAGATTATGGTTTAAATTTATCTTTGATTTCCTATGCCTAAGTTACCAAATGTTTTCTTTTAATTATTAGGTCTCATAAACATGATTTCCATCAACATTGCATTATGCGCTTACACATGCGGTTTAGCTAGATGAGAGGATGCATTGGGTTAATGGACTATGTCACATCATCCAACGTCCTCTCATCCCTTCTACTTTGCTGAGCAACAGAGCAAAATTGATGGGAACTTGGTTGACAAGCATCAAATCTCTTGGTAGAGCTCTTAAGAAAAGTTGCAAGTGAGTTTGAGAACTTGTCATATAGTTCTCATCACTTCTACTTTGCTGAGCAACAGAGCAAAATTGATGGGAACTTGGTTCACAAGCATCAAATCTCTTTGTAGAGCTCTTAAGAAAAGTTGCAAGTGAGTTTGAGAACTTGCCATATAGTTCTTAGCTCTACTTGCACTACTTTCCTTGCTCTTGTCTAATTGATGAACTTGGAACTCAAGATCTTTTATTAATTGATAATTCATTTAAGTTTTATTTTCAGCAAAGTATTTTGATAAAGTTACATCCAGGCATTCCCTTACAATAATAACAATAGATATTTAAATAGAAATCAATTTTATTCATTCAAACATCTCTGTTACAACACTAATATATCCTTATATTTTTCTACAACTACATCCAGAGGTTTTATAGGGTTCTCTTGACTTCTCCTCCTTTCCTTTGTTGTATTCTTCTCTTCACTCTTTACGGTCTACTGCTTGCCCCTTGGATAGTTCTCCTCTTTGTCTGCTTGTAGCCTCTCCTTTTAGTCTTTTGAATATTGAAATTTGGAACCATTCTTTGGTCTGAAATTGGCCCTTAAATAGGGGAATTTTCAGCCCCTGCGCAATAATCACAAATGACTCTTCATTTTCTTCTACTTCAATGCAAGCAATTTATTTTATTCTGCTTAGTCTCTTTGGATTCATCAGAGTTATTGTGTAACTCAGGTTTCAAGAGGCAAGGGAAAGCCAAAGGTCTGAATTTGTGGCCTTCCATATATTATATTCAATGCAGATTCTGGAGCTTTCTGTAGCAGGCACTGTGGCGCGCTCTAGCGGCCTTGATTCAAACATTATTCTGCTGTGGCACGCTGCAATATCTAAAGTTCAGAACTGTTCCACTGTATATTTTAATAGTTTACTTAAGGCTGCTGATGTCCACTGGGGCGCGCTGAAGGCGCACTGCAGTGGTTAGACTCTCGTGAAAGCGGAATAGTAATTGTTCAATTAATTCACATAAGGTTTTCATGATTAATCAGAAATTATGCTATGGCGCGCTGTGAAGGTTAGACTGTCGTGAATTCGAAATAGTTACTGTTTAATTAGTTCACATAAGGTCTTTCATGATTAATCATATATGCCACCGTGGTGCTCTGCGGTGGGCTACAACTGTTTTGTTCTAGGTCTACATGAATCCTTATAGGGCACAGCGCGTTGTGGCGCGCTTGGAGCACGCCGCAGCAGTAAATCTTTCAGGGAAGCGGATTAGCACAATTCAATTATTTTATATAATATTTTAATATTGCTCCCAGGAAATGACGCTGTGGCCCGCTGTGGTGCACTGCAGCAGTCTTCCTTCTAGGAATTCATGTATGCTTTCAGGTGAGGGAATTTAGTGGACCGACATGGCACGCTGCGATGCACCACAGCAGTTTTCTTGATAATTCTTCAATTTAGCTCTAAATTGCCCTTTTCTTCATTCTTCCTAAAAATGTATAAATAATACTCAAAGTATACAGGTTTATATGATGTTTAAATATTTTTAACACTTAATTTTGCTATAAATTTTAGACATATCCCAACTCCACACTTAAATTCTTACTCATCCTTGAGTAAGCTCACAAATGATTTCTGAATTCTTAGTTAATGAATTCAATGTGGGATGTCAATTTGAAATGTTTTAGTCATTAAGTACTGCTCTAGGTTAAGATGACTTCAGATTTCCAACCTCTACTACCCTCCTCAATCAAGCTCCAAATTCTAGTTACAATCTAGTTCCAATCTCAAATGCTCATGCTTAAGTCTTCATTATGGGCGAGGGGGGGGGTGATTACCTTAGGAATTTCAAACCTTAATTAAGCATTTGGTGAGTGATAAGAGTGGTATCCCATGTGTGCTCCTTCTCATGATTCACAAGGAACATTTTTATATTCTTAGAAGAGACATTTTTCTTTATCATAAGTTTTCAATTTTTAATCTTGGGAGAGATATTTTTCATCATCCCTATTTTTCTTTTTTTGAAAATTTAGCTTTGTATTCCTTAATTTAGTTCCTTGTGATCATTAAGTCCTGCAGGAGCCTAGCACACTCATTGGTTCACTCACACCTTCCATCTTAGTTTTAATTCCTAAAGTTTCCTCACCCCCACACTTAAACCTAAGTATATGGTTCATTTCAATTTGTTGGAAACCAAATCTCACTAGAGCCTTGCACTTAATTAGGAGGTGCGTGATTGTAATATTGATTTATCACCTTCATTTCAAGCATACTAGTCTCTTTAATATTACACATTTGAATTTATTATTGAATCCAAAAAATAATTATGTTCAGAAAATTTAACTCTTAAACATAATCATAGCAATGATGAGGGTGCCAACGTTCCAAAATTTCTTTTTTTGATAAGAAAAACAAAGGAACATAAATAAAGATGAAAATTGAAAATAAAAAATAGTAAAACAAAATAGTACAATCTTATTAATCATTATGCTCATTATCGTTTTCCTAGTCCACATTCTAATAAGTGTAATTTGTTGTCCAGTTGTCGTCCGAGATGGGTTCTCCAACAGGGTGGCATGGCAGCTTAGACGTGTCTGGTCCTCCACACAAGCTCCACTCTTGGAACATTATCCCGTGAGCGTCATAGATTTCCATTTGGAATTCATGCTGCCGAGCAACTTCATCTTTGATGAATTGCATGTCGCGTGCTACGGAGATTCCCAAGTCCCGTTGATGTGCGTACATATGCGACTTCAATATGTCCATCGTGGTCCGACCAACGGAAGTTGAAGATTTGACTTCTTCTTAGTTAAGCATTTGGTGAGTGATAAGAGTGTTGTGCCACGTGTTCCCCTTCTCATGATTCATAAGAAATATTTTTATATTTTTAGAAGAGACATTTTTCTTCATCCTAAGTTTTCAATTTTTAATCTTGGGAAAGATATTTTTCATCATCCCTATTTTTCTCTTTTGGAAAATTTAGCTTTTTATCCCTTAATTTAGTTCCTTGTGATCATTAAGTCCTGCAGGAGCCTAGCACACTCATTTGTTCACTCACACCTTGCCATCTTGGTTTTAATTCCTGAAGTTTCCTCACCCCCACACTTAAACCTAAGCATATGTTCATTTCAATTTGTTGGAAACTAAATCTCACTAGAGCCTTGCTCTTAATTAAGAGGTGCATGATTGTAATGTTGATTTATCTCATTGATTTTAAGCATACTAGTGTCTTTAATATTACACATTTGAATTTATTATTAAATCCAAAAAATAATTATGTTCAGAAAATTTAACTCTTAAACACAAACATAGTAATGATGAGGGTGCCAACATTCCAAAATTAGTTTTATTGATAAGAAAAACAAAGGAACAAAAATAAAGATGAAAATTGAAAACAAAAAATAGTAAAACAAAATAGTACAATCTTATTAATCATTATGCTCATTATCATTTTCCTCATCCACATTCTGATAAGTGTAATTTGCTGGCCAGTCATCGTCCAGGACGAGTTCTCCAACAGGGAGGCACGGCAGCCTAGACCCATTCGGTCCTCCACACAAGCTCCACTCCTAGAATATTATTCTGTGAGCGTCGTGGAATTATGTTTGGAATTCGCGCTGCTGAGCGACTTCATCTTGATGAAGCACATGTCACGTGCTAAGGAGATTCCCAAGTCCCATTGATGCGCGTACATATGCGACATCAATATGTCCGTCGTGGTCCGGCCAACGGAAGTTGAAGATTCAACTTCTTCTCCCCTCCTCTTCTTAACTCGCACCCCCTCTTGTGTGCGGGTGCTCAAGTTGGTCAGTTCTAGAGAAGCATAGGGCGGGATCGTAACGTCGGAAGAGAGTATCTTAACCCCTTGATCCTCACATATACATGAAATGAGTGACCAAAAAGCAAGAGCAGCGCAAGGCCCTGTCAGGGCATTCTAGAGCTGTTTTCTTATAATGCTGGAGATGTGAATGTCTCTATCTCATTGTAATGCACAAAAGAGCAGCGCCTGTGACCGGGTCACCTCACTGTAATGCTCGGAGGCCATGACAAAGCTGGGGACAAATACATGCCAAGCATTGCTCGACTCCATTAGGAGTGCTCGAGGAATGTTTGTCAGGTTATCTCTCCATCCCGCATTAGTGCGGATGATCTCACTGGCAATTGTTGATGGGTCATATAGGGATATTATAAGTTGGAGGTAAGAGTAGTCATCTACCTCTTTTAACAAATAAAATCTTTCAACTTCCCTACTACCAAACTCCACACCCTTGCCCCTCATAAAAGTTTTATGCCCAACTACGTTGATAGCATTGGCATAACCTCGTGCATGATGGAGAGGTAAGTTGGGCCTGTGGGACTCACCATGTGCTCCCATCCCCTGTTTATGACTTGATCAGGGTTTACAGAGTATTGGAGCCCAAATCTCTATTCTGGGATTAATTTTTGCTTGATTATCACTTGGTTGAACCAATTTTCTGCTTCAACCAAACTGAATCTCTTCTTATTAAAAGTCCCACCAGTTGTGGGGGCAGCGGTTCCCTTACTTGCTGTTGACTTCTTCCCTGATGATATTATCTTTTAATGTTTAGAAAGAAAGAGAGAATGAGAGAAATGATAAATTATTTGCAGTTTGAAGAATTAAGAGATAAGGTGCTTGAATTCTCAAGGAGGTGTAGCCTCATACTCCCCTATCACAGCCTTTTATAGCAATGGGAAGAGAAAATTCTAGATACTTGGATTAATCACACTTATGGAATTTGAATTTATGATCAAAGCTAGTCTTAATTCATGCTATAAGTGTGATTCAAGTTTCAGCATTTAATTTTCATTTTTAGGGTCCCTAGGGGCGCTGTAGCATCTTTGACTGCCTTGGGAATCCAAGCCAGCAAATTTTATCTTCAGCTGGACACCTTGTGCTGCAGCGCGCCACGGCGTGCTGTGGCGCATTGGGAAAGATTTTGTGTTGTGCAATACGTCCGCTAAAGCGCGATAGCGGTGAAATCTGTTGTAGCACGCTGTCGCGGATAAATCCGCTGCGGCTCGCTGCGGCGGGCTTCTGAGCAAAAAATATTCCAGTACTTAAATTTAGTCCAAAATTTTCCACAGTAAAGATTTTGGCTCTTTATTAATTTTAAACTACTCCTAAGTGCAAAAATTAAACAAAACAGAATTTTGGGTTGCCTCCCAAAAAGCGCTTGATTTAATGTCGTCAGCCCGACACATTTAGGATCAAATTTAATTTAAATTTAGGGGTAGTTTCTTTATCCATATTTTTGATTTATTTGAGTGAGAACCGACCAAATTTGAGCTCAAACTCATGATTTCATCATTGGATTTCTTTTCTACCCCGTTTTCTATAATTATAAGAAAAGATCTTTTTTTTTTCTTCCCTCTCCTCATTTTCTTTTTCTTTTTCTCTCCCTTTTTTTCACTTCCTCCAGATGAGGCATCCAAGTGACTAGCAGAATTAGCTTTGCTCACAATCTCCCCCTTACCTTCCAGCTTCATGTTAGCTCTTTTCCAACTAGCCCTTTCAATTTTTTCTATAAGTTAAGAAAGCATCAAATCTATAATTTCTTCTAGGCCATTCACTATCACAGTCATCAGCCCTTTTTCTACATCAATTATCGCTCTAGAGCTAGCAAAGAATGGTCTCCCAAAAATTGCATTGGAGTTTTCACTCCATCTGTCCCATTCACACACAACAAAGTCTGTATGAATCACAAAACTTCATATACCTACTTGAACATTCCTCATAATTCCAAGGGGAGTTTGAGACTCTATATTAGCAGATTCCAGAATTATTGGCATTTCTTCCATCCCCCTTACGCCTAGTTGAGTGTATATGTGTAAATGCATAACATTGACGGAAGCCCCTAGATCACACAAGGGATCCAAAAGGACTTCACCCTCAAAGATATAAGGAATGTTCATTCTTCTAGGGTCCGCTCTCTTAATTACTGTTCTTTCTCTTAATCACCATCTCTCTACTGTTTATTTCAGTCGAGCTTGGGAGCATTCCTTGCTGCCGAGTAGACAGCTGTTTGGAAATTTGTCCCAAATGGACTTCAATATTCCTGAGAGACACCTCAATTTATTGAATTGAGGTTTCATGCCGATTCATGTTCAACTCAGTCCTTTTCATAAATTGCATAGTTTCAATTTTAAAAGCCCAAAAAAATTCTTCTAGCATGGGTTCCTGCTTGCTAGTTTGAGTAGATTTATAGGAATTATTGAAATTTTGCTTTGGCTTGTTTTGTTATTGAGAGTTGTAAATATCTTGAGAATTTCCCTCACTCTATGAGAAGTTTGGATGGATTCTCTACCCCGAATTGTATATATTTGAGTAGGGGTTATTGTTGGGGTTATTGTCATTATTGTTATTTATCATGAAGCTTACTTGTTCAGTTTGTAATGGAGGGAAGGGGTTGTTCAAATTACAGCACTCACTGTTGTGGTTCCCTCCACACAGCTCACAGTTCACTTCATGGACGGCGCTCACATTAAAACTCTCTATTGTATTTGTTAATAATTCAACTTCCCTTTGCATGGACGCCAATTGATTTAACTCATTTAGGTTATTGACCACCTTTTTGTTGGAATCAAGCTGCTGAGTCGGCCATTGATATGCATTATTTGTTATTTTCTCAAGGAGATCAAAGGCCTCCCCTAGGGTCTTACTACTCAAGGAACCACCTGCGGCTGCATCAATAAGTGTCATTATAGGTGCATTCAATCTCTTCTAAAAAATTTGCACTTGCATCCACAAGGGGAACCCATGCTGCGAGCAACGCCTTAAGTAGTCCTTAAAACATTCCCAGCCATCATACAAGTTTTCTCCGTTTTGCTGATAGAAATTTGAAATCTCATATCTCAGCCTAGCAGTCTTAGCAAGTGGGAAATACTTAGCTAGAAATTTCCTAGCCAAGTCATCCCAAGTCCTAATAGACTCACTAGGTAGAGAGCTGAGCCAAACTTTCTCTCTATCTCTCAATGAAAATGGGAACAATCTTAACCTAAGGGCATTGTCGGATACTCCATTAAATCTAAAGGTGTCTCATATTTCCAGAAAATTTGACATATGCATATTAGGTTCATCCGAAGCTAGACCACTGAATTGGTTGTTTTGGATCATATTTAAAGTCGAAGGCTTGATCTCAAAATTATTTGCTTAAATTGGAGGTCTAACTATAGCATTTGGGACTCCTTATACAATTGGAAGTACATATTCTCTAAGGAGTCTTCTCCTAGCATTTTCTACTGGCTCTATATGATTGACCTCTAAATCTTCCATTTGTGCTTGTTGTTGGTTTATGATTGCTTGTTTTCTCCTAGCTCTAAGATATGTTTAATCTATTTCATGATCAAAAAAGATTTCAGATAGGTTTCTCCTACTCATGCAGTTTAAAGATTACAGCTAATAAGAACAAGTCACAGCAATCAGGTTCAACAGTATAATTCAGCACATAAAATGATTAGCAGATAAAAATTCAGTAAATAGTAAGATGCAATATAGTTCAGCACAGTTCTTAGGAATTTTCAATTTTTTCTAGCAGCAGATGAAAACTAAAGCAAATCTAAATTTATGCAAAAGTTAACACATATATAATTATAGCAACAAAATATTTTATGTAAAGCCAAGTAAGATCTAAATCACTATTTACTTGAAAATTGTACTCAATACAAAACAAAAACCATTCCCCAGTAATGGTGCCGAAAACTAGACAAACGAAAAATACACGTCTGCGCTTGCACGCATGTGTACCTGGTCTGAAGTAATAAGTGGAAGTTTAGTTTCGAGATTTATCATCATCAGGGAACGGTGGTTTTGATAAGTTATATCTTCTTTCAATAATGTTTAGAAGTTCTAATTTTGGTTTGAGTTGGTTCCTAAATTAACAATACAAATTACCTTAGGGTAAGATATGATTTGTTCAAAAGGAGAGAGTTAGGGTTTCCTTGTAGTACTTATAAGGACCTGGTGTGTTGTCGCTTCATTATTTAAATTTATAAATTGAATTTTTCATGCCTACTTAAATCAAGTGAACACCGTTAGAATTGTAGTTAACCTCCAATTACAACATGTTCAGATTTAGTGCAATAAGAAGAGCTCCACTTGGGGTTCTACCTCGACACCTAAACCTTTATGAGATCGTGATTTAAATTTATCTTTAATTTCCTAATGTCTAGGTTACCAAATATTTTCTTTTAATTGTTAGGTCTCACAAATATGATTTTCATCAACATTGCATCATACGCTTACACATGTGGTTTAGCTAGATGAGAGGATGCGTTGGGTCATTGGACTATGTGACATCTTCCATTGGATTTCCAATGTTCTCTCATCCCTTCTACTTTACAGAGCAACAGACAAAAATTGATGGGAACTTGGTTCACAAGCATCAAATCTCTTAGTAGAGCTCTTAAGGAAAAGTGCAAGTGAGCCTGAGAACTTGTCACATAGTTCTCAGCTCTACTTGCACTACTTTCCGTGATCTTGTCCAAATGATGAGCTTGGAACTTAAGTTCTTTTATTAATTGATAATTCATTTAAGTTTTATTCTTAATAACATATTTTGACAAAGTTTTATCCAGGCATTTCATCACAATAATAATAATAGACAGTTAAATAGAAATCAATTTTATTCATTCAAACATCTCCATTATAATACCAATACAGCCTTACATTTTTTTACAACTACATCCCAACCCTCTCCATGGGGATTTAGCTTTCCATTACTGAATAAATAAAAGTATACATGCAAAATGAAGTAAACCTTGACATTGGTTTATAGTAGAAAACAATCAAATAGAGTTTATGAAAAGTAATAGGAAACACCCAAAGGTTTTCTAGGGTTCTCTTGATCTTCCTCATGCACTTCTACTTGACTTCTCCTTCTTTCCTTTGCTGTCTTCTTCTATTTACTCTTCACGGTCTACTGCTTGCCCCTTAGAGAGTTCTTCTCTTTTTCCTCCTATAGCCTCTCCTTTTAGTCTTTTGAATATTAAAATTTGGAACCATTCTTTGGTCTGAAATTAGCCCTTAAATAGGGGAATTTTCAGCTCCCATGCAATAATCACAAAGGACCCTTCATCTTCTTCTACTTTAATGCAAGCAATTTATTTTATTCTACTTAGCCTCTTTGAATTCATTAGAGTTATTGTGTAACTCAGGTTTCAAGAGGAAGGGGAAAGCCAAAGGTATGAATTTGTGGCATTCCCTATATTGTATTTAATGTAGATTATCGAGCTTTCTGTAGCGGGCGCTGTCGCGGCCTTGATACAAACACTGTTCTGCCGTGGCGCACTGCAGCAGTTAAAGTTCAAATACTGTACTGTTGTAAGTCTTAATAGATTACCTTAAGGCTGCTGCTATCTGTTGAGGCATGCTGAAGGCGCGCTGTGGTGGGTAGACTCTCGTGAAATAGGAATAGTAACTGTTCAATTAACTCACATAAGGTTTTCATGAATAATTAGAAATTCCACCATGGCGTGCTACGGAAGGTTAGAGTGTCATGAACGTGGAATAGTTACTGTTCAATTAGTTCACATAAGATCTTTCATGATTAATCAGATATGCCACCGTGGCGCGCAGTGACGCGTTGCGGTGGGCTATAGCGGTTTTGTCCCAGGGCTGCATAAATCCTTATAGGGCATAGCGCTGTGTGGCGCACTTGGAGCACGCCGCAGCAGTTAATCTTTTGGGGAAACAGATTGGCACTGTTCAATTATTTTATATAACATTTTAATATTACTCTTGGTAAATGACGTTGTGTCCCGCTGTGGTGCGCTGTGGCACACTGCAGCGATCTTCCTTCCAGGTCTTTAGGTACACTTCCAGGTGAGGGAATTTAGTGGACCGCCATGGCGCACTGTGGCGCGCTACAGTGTGCCACTACCAGAATTCTTCAATTTAACTCTGGATTGCCCTTTTCTTCATTCTTCCTGAAAATATATAAATTCTACTCAAAGTATACTGGTTTATATGATGTATAAATGTTTTTAGCACTTAATTGTGCTATAAATTTAGAACATATCAAGCGCCCTACTGCTGAAAATCTTTAGTTTCTTATTTATTTGCTTGTGAGGCTAAGAATTTATTTTCTTTTCTATTTAAACTTATTTAATGCTGTAGTGATACACGTACACAGTATATTTTCTTTTTCACTGTATTATTTTATTATGAGCTGCATATTTCTTATATTTTGCATTATGGTGTAATGGATGTAAAATCATTCTTTACTTGCTTTTGCATTCTAATTGATATGTATGTATTTAGTGAATAATTATGCTGCTCTTCTTAAGTGCACATCCTTCCCTTGTTAGTGGATTGGGGGTCATATCCTAATCTAATGATAAATGAGGGGTTTGCTAAGTGATGACTGCTCCTGTAACAACCATAGGTTAATACCCTGATTTAATTCTCAACTTAATTAGGCATTAGTCTTCATCCTATTACTTTAGGATGTCAAGTTAAGCTAATGTGAAAGTTTGAAGTCAATTGGACTCCTCTAAGTCCAGTTAGCATTTTTTATTAGTCTAGATGTCCTAATCAAGACCTAAAATATTTTGATCTTAGAATTAAAATTTGATTGCAATCTTGAATTCCTCACCCCCAAATTAGATAGGAGAGAAAGTTTGGTAAAATTTGGAGATCATTTAGTCCATAATTCAATTTAAATTAAATTGGTCTAATTGCATCTTTGGGCTTCCAACAATTTCATTTTGCAAATGTACCATTACCCAATTAAACGACTGGGATCCGCTGTGCGAACCACGGACGATCCGCTATGGAGCCCGGGTCATGCAACAACGGAGTTCCACTGATCGCACCATCGAGCCATTTGATCCCACAGCCCGAATTTAATTAAGCGGCATAGCGAATCCACCGTTAGATGAACTCGTAGATCCTACGACCAGGATCACTCCCATGATCGGCCGTTAGGATTCGAGCGATCCCAGTCGTAGCACCATCTGATTGATTGATCAGACAGTATCTAAAGGTCCCGCTACTGTGGACCTTCATCTTCCTCTAGCTCACTCCTGATAAGAGATCTTCCCCATACAGCCAGTTGTCAGTTCTGTCTCCCACTCTAGCATCCACCTTAGCAGGTTGTTAGGACCTCTCCCATATTGGTATGAAGCCCTGATCGGGCCTCGTGACCCAGTCGAGCTCAAATTGGAAATTTGAGAGCTTGGGCATGGCCCAACCTCTCAGGCCTGTCCAGCCCGAACTAATGCCTCTAGAACCTTCCTAATTTCTCTCTGAGGCTAAAAATAGCCTCAAGTTAGGTCCAAGGAGAAGCTTACTGATCAATTGAGGAGAGTTCTTCCAGAGTCTCCTTTACTATCTGTCCGAGCTCCCTGAGGTAAATCCATAGCTTTGTGATCTGCTGATAGTGAGTAATCCTGGTGTTCAGGACCCCTTGTGCCTTCAGAAAGCTTACTGGTGCCCCGATCTCCCTCTGCGTTATCTGCGAGC
This sequence comes from Gastrodia elata, assembly GCA_016760335.1. Classification (NCBI taxonomy): domain Eukaryota; kingdom Viridiplantae; phylum Streptophyta; class Magnoliopsida; order Asparagales; family Orchidaceae; genus Gastrodia; species Gastrodia elata. The sequence continues at coordinate 112,979,608 of CM028669.1, forward strand.
TTCCCATTAATCTAGGTACCCTGGCTTGCTCGATATGAGCCAATGTGGATCAGATTTCACTCATTTTGATTCTCTTCAATGAGTATTGTCGAATTGAACTCAATATGATCGTGTTTGTGCCCTAAGCTAGTTCTGATCGATCAAATTTAATTGATCATGCTAAGTCCCGTAAAAGTGTTGGGTCTAAGTAAGGACCCAGCGATCCAGCCCACCTCAGACCCTTAGGCTAGGGGGCTTCGATATGCCTCAGCTCCCTGAAGGTGTAGGGATCGAGCCCTGGGTTAGTCATGGCCTATGTGGGGAGAATTTTATCCCACAGTAGCTCCAGCTTGGGAACTCTCAGGTGAGTAGGGTCCGAGCGAACCAGACCTCCAATCGGTGCATCCTGGCTCGGGGATGGAATTGCGATTGACCTGAGGCCATGGCATGCACTCTTGATGGAGGAATTTGCTAATTAGGGCTCCCCTATTCGGCCTCTATCGAGAGGGATCGAGGCGGGGACGACAGTACTATGCGGGTCGGGTTAGCCTGTGACCCGCGCTGTGCTGTAGTGTCGGGTCCCCGAGCCCCGGTCGACCCGCACCTTTTGTTAATGGGTGGAGCTCGTGTTATTTAAATTCGATTATTTGGATTTATTTTCCTTAAGGAAAAAAATCCAATTAATCAAGCCATAGGGAAATTTATTTTAAAAAATGCAAATTAAATTAATGTGATAACTTTTGATCTACTGATCCAAACTCTATGTTATTATATACCAAATTGATTAGAAAATCATAAGATATCAGAATATAAAATAATATTAAACTATTAATGGTTAGATTTTCTATTTTAGCCTAATTATTACAGAACTTAATTAGGGTTGATTAGCATTTATACTTAGCTAAATTCTATGATTAAGGTGCCATTATGTTTCATATAACTTGTAGAATGCATGTACTAAGTAAATTAACTTTCTGATCATTATACTTATAATTATGCCCTAATTTTGTAAAACCATGATTAGTGAAAATTAGGGTTTCTAGTTATTGGATCTTAGTAAACTTAGTCTCTGATTAATAAACTAAAAATATGAAATATGAATCCTAAGTTTTATAATGTTTTAATGGTTGGATTTGGGTCTAGGTGCTAATCCATGTATTTTGATTTAGGGTTGGTTTAGCACTAATTATTCTCAAATTTTTGTAAATTTTTATTACTATACTTTTATAACAGTAGCATGAAAGTAAATAAACTCTCATATGCAACTTCAACTCTTAATCTCATGAAATGATAATTAAAAATCTTAATCTTAAGAAGTCTTAAGATCTTAATAAAGGGGTGCTTGAACTAGATTTTGGATTGCCACCAATAATGCACCTCTAATCTATCTAATTTGCTGATCTATAAAGAAATAATTAATCTTAATTGGGTGAAATTAGGGGTCAAACCCAAGCTAATCTGATTAAGATCCAATCTCTTAATCACTTAATCAATCCATATGACTTAAAGATAATTAAACTCTCATAACTCCACAAATATACTTGATTTGACATTGATCCTTATGCATTGAGATTTAGAAGTATCAAGATAACTATAGAAACTATTTGATTAAGGCCTCTAAACTTGAAACTTATAACCTTTGATTTTCTCTTCATTAAGACTATTAGCACATATATCAAATGTAAAATCTACGATGATTTTGTTCAAAATCAGATCCTAATAAGAAACCTGATTTCATCTTATAATGGTAGTATAAGACTTGGTTATATGGGGTCACCCATCTGATCTAGTTAATCAAACTTAATAAATAATCTCATGTGAAGGTATTTAGTATCTAGATATGTGAGGTCTTGATGATCCCACATTAGGACTTGTATGTTAATAGCATTAGCCTTAATATTCCTTAAACCAATGAGGTTGGAAGATTTATTGTGTTATCTCGAGGTAGAAGCTTAAATGATCCCACTTAACCTTAGAAGTTGACCTTAACACCTCATGGTAGGAACCACCTAAAGTACTTATAATGGAACTTCTCCATTGTGGTAGAAATCTATATTAAGTGATCTTTTTTATCACATCCTTGGAGCCTTGTATAGGACTTACTCATTTGGAGTAAGGATTGATAGTTTTGATAAGTCCTTGTTGATTAAATAGAGTTGTCTAAACCCAAATTAGTGGATGGGTATAGTAGGGATTACCCATAGTGCTGGATTATTTTAGTAGTATTCAGGATTAGTTAATTTATCTTAATGTAGGATTATGCCTGTGTCCTATCATGTGAGTTTAGTTGGATATATTCCCACTTAGAATAAATCATCAAATCTTAAGAGTGTTATGATTAGGGACTTAGGCCATTAGTTTGATTGAATAAAAGTCACCATCGGGTGATGCCTCCTATCGAAGATCGCTTCCATAGGTTTACTTCAAGCAAACTATGTGACTTAAGTCACCCTCTTTAGAACACTAAGTGTGCTTGTGATTTTGGTATTTTAATGGCTTAGCTTGAGATACAAATCATCATCGGGTGATGCCTCCTATCTAAGATCACTTCGTTATGTGTAAATCAAACTAAGTGTTAAGAACCACCCATCTTAGAAACATGCTAAACATATGTATACAACCTTCCCATCTAATAATTTTAAGTAAAAATCTCAACTTTAACCAATTATTGAAATTAGAATCTAGAAGTCATAATCCTTTTAGCAGGGTTCTGCATAATAGAGACCTTAAATTCATTATCAGATTTCAAAGTATTTTTGGATTTCTAGATTCAACTCATGTAGCTTACAAGCATGGGCATGAGCATAAGCATAATGTATGAGTATCAGTGATGATTTATGGTTTACAGAATATTGCATACATTGATTAGGGAATTTCAGGATGCATCAGCATCACAGTAAACTGTATTCCTAACTGGATGTATATGTACATTAGACCGTACAGCTCATAGCAGTTTAGTGATAGTCCTATTGCATATTAGTGGTATTAATATTATGGCATATTCAGATGCATAATTTCAGTGGCATACAGCACAGTGTTGGATACTTTTACATCAGTTTTAGATCATTCATTGTTTTCATTTGTTTTCAGCATTCAATTTACAATTCAATTTTACTTTACTCAGTTTTACCTAGTTTTAGTTATTCAGTTATCTTTACAGCTTTTTTGTAGTTATATTTACTTTACTGTTACATTGTAAATATTTTTGAATTATTTAGTTTAGTTTCGATGTGTTAGACTTCTTGTCTAACACAGGGTCCTTTTGGGATCCGGTAATTTGCTAGATCCTGAGTAGTTTGTTGAGCCAAGACAGGAGGACTCAAAGAAGATTCATGAGGAGTTCGTGGATTCTTAGTGGATCATTTTTCAGCCTTATCGCTTTCTTGCTTTTATTTCAATACTTAAGTTAAACTTTACTTTTGTATTATTTAGTAATCAATTTGTAATAATTCAAGATGCATTTTACTTTTCTTTTCTGAGATGAATGTTTACTACTATTCTGTGATGAATATATTATGGATATTTTGCTTTAGCTTCTGCACTCTGTTATTCTATTACTATACTTAGTATTGTGATGTGATTAGCATACTGTAAATAGCAATATTTTAGAACATATATTGGATTCCTTACTCACGTCTATAATTTAATGTATGTATTAGTCTAATACTTAGGATAAGTATCTGACTCTTATCTTAAGTATTGACTCTCGACCCTCCTCTTGAGTTGAGTCAGCAGCCTTCAGTGTGGCTTAGTTGTAGCCTAGCCGGGAAGATGAGTTATACCTTTCCAAGTAGCACGTCGCTCCGTTGCAAAATTTAGTTTGTTTTGCGCGAGGCGACGGGGTGGGGCGCTTCAGTTTATATCGGAGAGGTATCATAAAGTGTTATATACTTTATGATCTGTTCTCTGTAACAGGTCAAGATCATAAGTTACTAAGTGTAGGAAAAGCAACATTCAAAAGTTCATCAAGTCATCTAAGAAATGAAAATTTGATTATGTCTAGAATAAGGACATCCTAGGAATTGAATGCACATAATAACATTGTTGAATTTGTAAGCTATTAAATATAAATTGGGTAGCCTATGATTTTAATGAACTTCAAAGAAAGTAATAAAATATTAATAACTTATGAGTTGAGTTAATTTTAGTAATGGAATACACTCAGTCGGTATTTTGGTTCTACTTTAGAAGATTTGAAGACTACAAGTTAGATGATCTTTGAGATGGCCAGATCTATGGTAGTATCATCGATGGAGTGTCATCTCACGAAGTTGAAGTGCTGGACCAAATACTTGTACATTCATCCTTTGGAGGTACTAGTCTTTCAGCACTTGCTAGAGAGTAGTTGGGCCGTGTCATTACCGCACTTCGAGAGACGACCTGTCCTGAAGAGTATCATCTTGAGATTATGGAGATCCTACTAAGGGGATCAGCAAGTCGTTGGTGGTTTTGGGTTTATAGGAGGTTAGCTCGGAGGAGCCACATAGTCACATCTGATGACTTATGAGCTGCCTTTTGGGTAGAGTATTATAACTAGGATTTTAGAGATCCTATTATGTCATTTTCTTTCATCTCAGTTATATGTTTTGTAGATCAATGTATCTTCTCTTTTGAGATAAAAATGAATGAAATTCTAGTAGAAGTTTTATTTTAATAAATTCATACTTGCAATTACAGTCATGAACCCCGGTTCTCCTTGTGCTCCTACTCTGATCAAGAATGCGGTCTCGTTGTCTGGCGGACCTGAAGAATCAAACACAATAGCTAGCTTAATGAGAGCTTTAATAGATAGCAATGCACAATAAATGCAAGAAACACGTGCCCTGATTTTATCTGTTTGACAACAACCTGCACCCCCATCAGGGATTCTCATCATCCTCACACTTTACTAGTGATGGGATCCTGCATAGTTTCCTTCACCTCAAAACACCCACATTCAATGGAGCACTAAATCTAATGGACACAATAAACTCGCTTAAGATAGCTTAAAAGAACCTGGCTAGTATAAAGTGCCCTAACTTAGAAGCCATTCGCTTAGTTACTCACCTATTTCAAGAGGAAGCTGAATATTGGTGGGAGAACGAGCGGAACAACAAATTCGTCGATTATGAAATAGAGGATATACTGTGGGATATGTTCTTGGAAGCATTCCGCAAAGCGTTCATACTAGCATCATCTCAAGAAGTCCTGGAGGATGAGCTCCTCCACCTCACTCAAGGCAACAATTCGGTGTTCAATTATGAACAAGAGTTTCTAAGGTTGTCACGATTTGTTCAGGACCTAGTTAGAACCGAAGCATGTAATTGTCATCACTTCCTGAAGAGTCTGAGAGACTCCATTAAAGCTGATCTAGTATCCCGCCAGATGAAGAATCTGGCAGAATTGATTGAAGCTGCTCATATGTAGGAAGGATTTCAAGGTCAACTGGACCAGAAGAGGAAGACAATAGTCATACAACCAAAGAAGGAGCATTTTTGTCATTATAAGATAACAAAAGTCTATAACCTTGAAGCTGAACAATCCCAACCTCAGAATTTTAAATGCAAATGGCTCCATCCATATGGAAAATGCTACCACTTTGGTGGCGTATGCTTTATATGTGGTCGAAGTGGTCACCGCTATTTTGACTGTGATGCTAAGACAACAATCGACGGAGTGCTCATCGACCACTCCCATCATAAACAGGTATTCCGGGCACAGCTAAGAAATAATAGAGATCCTACTCTTGCTGTAATGATAGCCCCCACCTCAAAAGATAAAGCAATTGTACCTGCACAGAAATCGACCCATAATCATCAGGGTCAACGGCCTCAGAGCAAACGACCTTCAGCACCTGCAATGGTATATATGTTAACCCCTGCCTCTGCTCTCGAAGATAACGATATGGTCTCAGGTACATCTTAAATTTATTATATTCAGCTATTCTTGTATTCTGGTTTTCTTTGCTTCTGTATTTTTTTTAAAGATTGAATAACAAATCCTTATCAGCATTGTTATAATTATAGGCACCATAATGATAAATGATAAATCTTGCAACATTCTTTTTGATAAGGGAGCAAGTTATTCCTTCCTATTTAGATTAGTAATTCTTATTGGTTATTTCTCTTCCTCATTATCACTATCAATGTAACTCATCTTCTTAGTGTCTACATCAATAATGCTCACCATTTCTCTATGATTCAATTCAGTTGAGCTAGGGGGCATACCTTGCTATCTAGTAGACAGCTATTTAGAAATTTGCCCTAACTGAACTTCAATGTTCCTTAATGATACCTCAATTCCTTGAATGGAGGTTTCATAATGGTTCATTGTCATTTCAGTTCTTTTTATAAATTGCATTGTTTCAGTTTTGAACGCCCAAAATGATTCTTCTAAACCAGACTCTTGTTTATTATTCTGATTTTGTTTATATAAAATATTTCCATTTTGCATTGGTCGATTTTGTTGTTGGGCGTCTAGGTTTCCTTGAGCATTTCTCTCACTCCAAGAAAAGTTGGGATGATTTCTCCATCCCGGATTGTAAGAGTTAGAGTAAGGGTTGTTATTAGAGTTATCATTCATGTTGTTGTTTCTTATGAAGTTTACATGTTCAATTTGTGAAGGGGAAAATAGGTTGTTTAAATTACAGTACTCACAACTAACTTCATGAACAGCACTAACATTCATATTCGCAATTTTACTAGTCAGAATTTCCACTTCCCTTTGCAAGGAGGCCAATTGGGTCGATTCATTTAGATTGCTTACCTTCTTTTGTTAGAGTTTAGCTACTTAATCGGCCATTGGTATGCATTGTTAGCCATTTCCTTGAGGAGATCAAAGGCCTCCTCAAGGGTTTTACTGCTTAATGATCCTCCTGTGGCTGCATCAATAAGGTTCCTTATGGGTGCATTTAATCCATTATAAAAAATCTGCACCTGCATCCACAAAGGGAACCTATGTTGCAGGCAATGCCTTAAGCAGTCCTTAAAGCATTCTCAGTCATCATATAAATTTTCACCATGCAGTTGAGAGAAATTTGATATTTCATTCCTCAACCTAGCTGTCTAAGAAGGTGGGAAATACTTGGCTAGGAATTTCCTTGCCAAGTCATTCGAAGTCCTGATAGACTCGCCAGGTAGAGAACTAAGCCAAACCTTAGCTCTATCTCTCAGCGAGAATGAGAATAATCTCAATCTCAAAGCATCATCGGATACCCCGTTAAATCGAAAGGTATCACATATTTCCAAAAAGTTTGAAATATGCGCAGGTCATCCGATGCTAGCCCACTAAATTGATTGTTTTGAATCATATTTAATGTGGATGGTTTAATTTCAAAATTATGAGCCTGAATAAGAGGTCTAACAATGGCATTAGAAACACTTTCTACTGTGGGAAGTGCATATTTTCTAAGAAGTCTCCTCCTAGTATTTACTATTGGTTTTACTGGGTTCACTTAAAAATCTTCCATTTGTGTGTTTTGTTGATTAAGCTATACTTATTCTCTCCTAGCCCTAAGAATAGTCCTATCAATTTCAGGATCATAAAAAAATTTAGCAAGATTTCTCCTACTCATGCAATTAAAGATCAACTAGCTAGAGCAATTATAATAATATATATTTCACCCACAAATGGCCAGCAGATAAAAGTTTTTAGCAATGATAATAAGCAATGAGCAATACTTTCAGCACTAGATCTTTTTAGAAATTTTTCTAATTTTTCTCAAAAGCAAGTTAATAAAGAAATTAATTACATCTATATAAGAAAATATGCACAAATTAATTAGTTCCAAATCATTAGTTACTCGAAAATTATACTTGATACAAAATAAAACTGTTCCCCAGCAACGGTGCCAAAAACTTGACAGACAGAAATATACGTCTGCATTTGCACATAAGTGTACGTGGTCTGAAGTATTAAGTGGAAAGTGTTAGTTTCTAGTATTTATCGATCCTCAAGGAACGGTGGTTCTATTACCAAGCTATATTTTCTTTTACTAATGTTTAGATATCAAATTTGGTTGATTTTTGGTTCCTAGTTTATCGATACAAATGACCTTAAGTTAAGATACTATTTGATTAAAAAGGAGAGAGTTAATATTTCATTGTAATAGTTACAAGGGTTGGTGATACAACTCCATTGTTGAACGTATACCTTCAGTTTACTTGCTTTATTAAATCAAGTGAACACCATTAGAATTGGAGTACCCTCTAATGATAATAGGTTCCAAGTTTAGTGCACAAAGAGAACTCCTTTTGAGTTCTTCCTTAGCACATAAACTATCATGAGATCATGATCCCTTAATGAGGTTTTGATCCCCTATGTCTAGGTTACCAAAGGATATCTTTTATTTCTAATGATCTCACAAGCAAGACTTCCATTAACCATGCATTATTCGCGTCACATGCAGTTTAGCTAAATTAAAGGATGTGTTGGGTCAATGGATTATGTCACATCATCCATTGAGTTTCCCAACATCCTCTAATCCCTTTTACTTTGCTGAGCAGCAGAGCAAGATTAATGGAGAATTTGGTTCACAAGCATCAATCTCTTGGTAGAGCCGTTAAGGAAAGGTGCAAGTGAGCTTGAGAATTTTGTCACATAATTCTCCGCTCTACTTACACTGCCTTCCTTGCTTTTACCCAATTGATGACAATTGGACCATAAGTTCTTTAAAATAGAATAAATCTGATTTTTGTTCATCCAAGCATTCGTTTCAACATTTAAATATTAATGATAAGAATAAATATTCTTTCATACATTCAACAAGTTCATCATACACTATTACACCCTTACATGTTCTTACACTTACATCTCAACCCTCTCCAAAGGGTTTAGCCTTCCATTACTAAGTAAAAATAAGCATACAAACAAAGAAAAGTGAACATCACCATCAGTTCATGACAGAAAATAAATCAAGGGAGTTTAAGAGAAATACTAAGAATCACCTGGAGGTTTTCTGGGGTTCTCTTGACTCTTTCTGTGTTATCCTCTTGAAGCTCCACCTTTTTTTCCTTTTACTGTCTTCCTCTTCTTACTATTATTGGTCACCTTCCTTCCCTTAGTGAGTTATCCTTTATCCTCTTCCTGTAGCCTTCCCTCTTAGTCTTTTAATATCTAAAGTTGGAACCCTATCAAGGTTTGAGATTGGCCCTTAAATAGGGATTCACTTAGCCTCAAAGCTTTAAATGGTGTGACTAATCCTCTTCATTGACTTTAGTCTTATCCCTTTTAATGTTCCAATCATTAAAATCTGTTGGGATTTAGCCGAGATTAAGTCTTCTATTTTCAAGAGGCTGGGAAAGGCCAAAGGTCACATTTTTATGGCCTTCCCTATGCTGCCTTCATTGCTTGTTCTGGAAATTTTGGAACGTCCGCTGTGACGCGCTATGGCGCACTGCAGCAGCAGCATTCCAGATACTGTTCCACTGCGGCGCACTGCGGTAACAGCATTCCAAACCCTATTCCGTTGCGGCGCTTTGTAGCAGCAGTGCTCCAAACGCTGTTCCTGCAAAAAATTTAGTCTTTTTTTTGCTCGGTCACTACAGCGTCCGCAATATCGTGCTGCAGCGCATTACAGCGAATAAACTTTTGAAGTACTATTCCAATAGTTTACATATAGTTTTTATGAATTAATAAATAGTCCGCTGAAGCACGCGGAAGCACGCTGTGGCGCGCTGCTGCTGTTAAAAGTTCGAAAATGCAGAAAATTCACTGTTTAATTAGTTTATCTATAGTTTCATAAAATGGAAATTTACCCGCTGCGGCGCTGCGCAGTGGAGAAAGTTTCGAAATACTGTTCAATTTCTCGTTTATAAAGTTTTAAAAATTCCTCGAGCAATGACGCTGTGGCGTGCTGCGGCGCACTGTGGCACGCAGTAGCGGACAGACTTTCGAAAATATTTCTATTACTCATTTATATGGTTTTAATTTTACTTTAGCAACATGATGATGTGGCGCGTTGCATCGGTCTTTCTTCCAGGTCTGCAGTTCAGCTTTCAGGTGAAGAATTTTTTAGTGTGCCGCCATGGCGCTGTGGGCTGCGGCGCGCTGTGGCAGCAGTGTTCCAGATACTGTTCTGCTGCAGCGCACTGTGGCAACAGCGTTCCAAACCCTGTTTCGCTGCAGCGCTCTATAGCAGTAGTGCTCCAAACGCTGTTCCTGCATAAAATTTAGTCTTTTTTTCCTCGAGAAATGACACTGTGGTGCGCTGCGGCGTGCTGTGGCGCGCAGGAGCAGACAGAATTTTGAAAATATTTATATTACTCATCTGTATAGTTTTGATTTTACTTTGGCAACATGATGCTATGGCGCGCTTCATCAGTCTTTCTTCCAGGTTTACAGTTTAGCTTCCAGGTGAAGAATTTTTTAATGTACCGCCATGGCGCGCTGTAGCGGTTTTGCCCCAAATTTTGGTAATTCAGCCTAGCAATCTCTTTTCTTCATTTTCCTGAAAGTGCACCATTTTCTACTCAAAGTATAGGGATATATATGATGATATGAATGTTTAAGCACTATATTTTTGCTATAAATTCTGGATATATCAGCACCGGTCTTATTCAATTATAGAGAGCTAAATAAAGTAACCATTAAGAATAAATATCCCTTGCTGCGTATCGACGATCTATTTGATCAATTCTTTGGAGCTAAAGTTTTCTCGAAAATTGACTTGCGATCAGGTTATCACCAACTACAAGTTAAAGATACAGATGTTGAAAAAATTGCATATAGAACTCGCTATGGACACTACGAATTTTTGGTGATGTCTTTCAACTTAACAAATATGCCATCCATTTTTATGGATTTAATGCAGCGCGTATTGAAAGCAAATTTGGCTAAATTCATCATCATCTAGTGTTAAAAGAGCTTCAAAGTCATAAATTATATGCTAAGTATTCAATGTGTGAATTCTAGCTTGACTCAATCTCTTTCTTGGGTCATGTCGTCGACGCACACAAAATCAAAGTTGATCAAAATAAAGTCAGAACAGTTCAAGATTGGTCACAACCCAAGTCCATGACTGATATCAAAAGTTTTCTGGGTTTGATTGCTTACTACAAAAAATTTGTCAAGGGCTTTTCACAAATTGCGTCTCCTCTCACAAAGTTGACGCAGAAAGCTATACATTTTATATGGTGTCCAGAGTGTGAGAACGCATTTTAGTCGCTAAAAGATGCTCTTTCTTCTGCCCCAGTCCTGGCCTTACCCAAAGAAGGTCTCAACTACCAAGTTTATACTGATGCATCTGGGATAGGCTTGGGATGTGTGCTAATGCAAGAATGAAAAGTTATCACCTATGCGTCTTGTCAACTAAAATCGTATGAAAAGAATAATTCTATCTATGATCTCGAATTAGCCATTGTAATTTTTGCCTTAAAAATCTAGCATCATTATCAGTATGGCATCCAGTGTTCTATATTTATGGATCATCAGAGTTTAAAGTAAATCTTCACCCAACATGAGCTCAATTGTTGTTAGCGAAGATGGCTCAAACTAATAAACGATTATGATCTCAGTACTCAATACCATCCAGGAACTAATAAGCGATTATTATCTCAGTATTCATGGCTAATGCGCTCAGTCGTCATGTTACACTTTCATCCATGATAGTGTCAAGTACTCTAGAAGAAGAATTTAGAAGGCTCGACATCAAGCTAGTGTGTGGTGCCTTGTTAAGCGAGCTAATCCATGAGCATCATTGAACCAACATTTCATCGTGATCTCTCCATCTCCCAAATAAAGGATGAAGACTATCTGAAATTTAAAATGGAAATCGAAAGTGGTCGCCATTCGACCTGCAGCTGTGTAGAAATGTAATTTACCAAGAAAATCATCTATGGATTCTCAAATCCATGCAATAAGAGATTTTGGTGGAAGGCCATAATTATAATTATCAAGTGCATCCTAATAGCACTAAGATGTATCAAGATTTTAAGAAATCATTTTGGTGGCATGGAATGAAGAAAAGCGTGGCTAAATTCGTAGTAAAGTGTCATACCTGCAGTCTCGTTAAAGCAGAAGATTCGAAGCCCAGAGGACTTCTCCATCCTCTAGAAATTCCTGAATGAAAGTGGTTCGATATTTCTATGGATTTTGTTATGGGTTTGCCAAAATCTAGATTTGGTGCTGATTTAATTTCAATCATTATCGATCGACTGACCAAATCAGCATATTTTATTCCTATGCGCCAGACCAATTCTGTAGAGAAATTGAAAAGATTATTTAATAGGGAAATCGTCAGGCTTCATGGAATTCTAAGGTCTATTGTATCTGATTGAGATAACCGTTTCATCTCAAAATTCTGGCAAGCAGTGCATCAAGACTTGAGGACTACTCTAGCCATAAGCACAGATTTCCATCCTCAAACAGATGGTCAAACAAAAAGAGTCAACCAAATTCTGGAGGATCTTCTTCATCTCTGTATTTTAGATTTTGGAGGCTTATGGGAAGATCATATTCTCTTGGTGGAGTTTGCATATAATAACAATTTTTAGGCGAGTATCAGCATGGCTCTGTATGAAGCTTTGTACAGCAGAAACTACAGTACTCCCTTAGCATGGCCTAAAACTGGTAGCGTTCAGTTATATGGCTCAGAATTTGTTGAAGAAACTAATCGTAAAGTTTAGCTAATCCAGCAGAGAATTAAAGCAGCTCAAGATCTTCAGAGTAAGTATCATGATGCTCATCATCGTACTCTGGAGTTCAATATTGGAAATTTTACGTACATTAAAGTCAGTTCGATGAAGGGTATATATCATTTTGGGATAGCTGGGAAGCTAAGTACCCGCTACGTCGAACCCTTTAAAATTCTAGATAAAATTGGCTCTGCAGCTTATAGATTAAAGTTTCCAAAAGATTTTTCTGCAGTCCAAAATGTGTTCTACATCTCCTCTTTGTGGAGATGTCTTTGTAATCTAACTCATCAAGGTCCAGCTACTGTGGACCTTCGTCTTCCTCTCGCTCATGCCTGACATAAGATTTTCCCCATACTACCAGCTGCCAGTTCTGTCTCCCACTCCCGCATCCACCTCAACAGGTCGTTAGGACCTCTCCCATATTGGTATGGAGCCCCGATCAGGCCTCGTGACCCGACCGAGCTTAAATTGGAAATTTTAGAGCTCTGTCATGGCCCGACCTCTCGGGCCTCTCCAGCTTGAGCCAATGCCTCTGAAACCTTCATAATTTTCCTCTGAGGCTATAAATAGCCTCAAGTTTGCTCCAAGGACTAGCTTGCTAATCAATTGAGGTGAGTTCTTCTCGAGTCTCCATTGATGTCTGTCCGAGCTCCCTGAGGTGAATCCAGATCTTTACTGTGGCTCCCCACCCCTTAATCCACAGGATTAAGCTAAGGGGTGACGTGTCACTCTAGCTAACCCTTCACTTATAATTAGATTAGGATGAAATCCATAATCCACCTAATAAGGGAAGGAGTGAGCATATAATCAAATATTCAGTCACTATCTAAGTAAATATTCAGAGTGCAGAAGCGATTTAAAAATGAAAAATATCCAAGCATCACAGTATAAATAACAAAAAATGTAACTCATAATATAAGCATATAAACCCAAAATATATAGTCAATGGTACCTATATTATTATATCATTTAAAAGTTTAAGTAAAATAAAGTGTAAATACACTCATCCTCACATATAGAACTAAACACCTACTTCTTCCAAAGGCTCCTCCTCTGGATATGGCTCCACTCCTTGCTCCTGCTCATCTAACTGAAGATGATCTACCATTATCGATTTCACAATGTAGGCCCCAGCCAAAAAAAGTAAAAATCTTGTGTTAGACAATTGTCTAAGTACATTTTAGGCTAATAAATTTTATATATGTATTGTAATATCACCATTTACATTTTCTAAGCAACATCTATATAAGGGAGCGACAAGCAATACAATAAGAAAGGAAAAAGCTATAAGTAATCACTTATAACTTAAGCAAAAAGAGAGGCTAAGATATGCCTCAGTGCAAGCTATATTAGATAAGGCATATGAATACAAATAATTAAACAAATACTAGAAAAGAAATACTACATCCTAAACATGCTGGTGATCAGAAGATACATGCAAATTAAGATAAAATAATTCAGCAGTGATACATATAAATAGCGGTAAGGTTCTAACATCCTAAAATATATAAGCAGTACAAAGAAAATAGTTGACTGAATAAATGCTGAAAAATAAACAAAACATCTATCTGCATACATATGAACATCTGTGTATAATCTGCCATACAGAAAAGAGCTAATCCAGCCCACCAAATATCAAATGATCTTAGCACCATCACAGCTAAGTCACAAAATTATGTACCCCTAGTGACATAAGGAGGCTAGGCAACTAAGCACACAAAAATAATCGAAAGATCTTAGCACCAGTACGGCTAAGGCACCAACGGTGTACCCTTAGCGATATAAGGAGGCTAGGCAACTAGGCAAACAACAAAACAAAGTCCTTCCCCTAGTTACATAAGTTGACTAGGCAATCAGGACACAACTGAGAGGTAGCTCAAACACATATAACTATTATCTTTTTATTAATCACTTTAATATTTTCATAAGAAATTTAAGGAGTCTCCATATTTTCCTAAAAATTTTATTTATGCATCAAAGATCTTATATGATATGCTCAAGGAAATATGGCACAAAAATACAAGGAATGCATAAGCAACAAAGATCAAATAGAAGTAAGGGACTCTACTAAACATGGTGATATCATTTGTTTTCTAGTTAACCATTCTAACTATTCCAAGTTACACAAGTTCATGATCACCATTTTCCTACTATCGAGTGTAACTTAGAAATTCATCCTTATAAGTTAAAAAGGATTAAAACTGATCAGATTATAATCTAGTTCAATCAAATAGACGACTATGAGTTGAATCAATAAATCATACGTCCTAATTTTTGTGAATTTAGATGTTCTATCTAAGATCTAATTAAGATCATCTAAACCTATAGATTATGGATTAAACACTATGAGATTTAGGTTTAATCACATAATCCAAAAAGGATAAAACATAAGTTCTAAGTTTTATTCTATAAGAGATCTACTAGCTAAGGCCAATCCTATTAAGTAATCAAATTTCATAGGATGAATCTCCTATCTTAAATCTAAAGTTAAAAGATAAAATAATCAAAATAAGTTGTAAAATAAAAAAAAAAAGTCTAAAAACTAATAAAACCAAGATTTCACCCATTGAGTAATCCATTTACCCAATGAATGAACTCTAACCTATGATCTAGTCATAGTCTCAGGAAAGGTCCTTAAGGTGTAGTGTTAAACTTAGGAAAATCCTGGAATCTAACCTAATAGTTGATTTCACTCACTTAAATGTCACTAAGATCTTTATAACATTAGTTTAAGAGTTTTAAAATGTAAATTAGAGGTTAAGAGTACTTGGTCCAATCTTAAGGCAAAATGATTATTTTGCCTTTGCTTAAGGGTCAAAAAGTTAACTTTTGGTTTAAGGGTCCAATTTGAAGTTTCTTAATTTCGAAAGATTTCTTATTGTCTAACTTGAAGATAGACAGCAAGTACGTCCAATTTGGACGAGAGACGGGTCATACAGGTTCAAACTAAAGTTTTTGACTTAGGGGCATTTCAGTAATTTTTACTCTAACGAAGCCTGACTTTTTTACAGATTTATGTTGGTGGCTTTTCAAAGATTCCATAGAGTCCAAGAACACTGAATTTTGAGTTCAAATGGCTAAGTTATAAACGTTTTAATTTCGAGAGTAATTAAGTCCTCCATATTATTAATTTAACTTAATTATTGCTCCGGGCTATGCTTAATCAAATATTTATCATGTATATTTATACGTTCCTTTAATCTATTCAAGTTGTACATTAATTAATTATTATTATTCATCTAATATTTATTTTACTGCCTCTAATAAATTATTTTAGTGTTATTCAATACCCTATTAATAATCTTTATATCCTAATAGTTAGATTTATTAATATTCTGGATATACCTAATTAAATTAATCTCAGTTGATTACTTAAAAATTTTTGAAAAGCAGATATTTATATATATATTTATAAATTTCTATATATATATATATATATATATATACAGTTGTATTAATGTTTCGGCTGAGTGTATATTAACCTAATATTGTTATTAATTTATTTTAATTCTCTTTTTGAATTTCCATTCTCATTCATTAATTAAGCTTATCTTATATGTCTATATTTATTTGATTAATTATCTGTAATTAGTTAAAAATAATTTATTCTTAATTATTTTGATTTTATCCCAAAGTTTCTAAGTATGTAAATATATATATATATATATATATATATATATATATATATATATATATAGATATATATATATATATATAAGTTTCTATTTTTATATCCTAAAGCTAAAGTTGTATTTAACAAAGATACTTAGTAGATTTAATCAATCATATATTTAATTATTCTTAATCTAAGTTAAAACCTTGACAGAATGATTAAGTTTTTAATTATCTATTAAATATTTTCATTAAGCTAACATTCCTGTTTCAATTATACATGTGTACTGCAATTATTATATATATATGTGATATATTCAATTACAACTAAGTGTATACAAATATAATTTACATTCATAATTATATATATATTTTTTATTCTATTAAGCAGATTTTTAATGGGGTGGAGCCCACTGCTTTAACTTAACTAAATAGTTAATTAAGTTAGGTTTGTTTGCTGTTTTTATTAGATGGGCTAAATAAATTTTCACCATTTAAAAATACATTAATTACTGCTGATTAAATCACTACTCATAATTAAGTATTAACTTTTTACCTAATTTAACATTCTACGAGGCAATTGCTAATTAATGAGGCTGATTGAAGGCTGAGTTCATATATATATATATATATATATATATATATATATATATATATATATATATATATATATAACATCATAAATTACTGTCAGGATTTATTGGATTACTAGCAGACAACCTCATATTTAGCCAATCATTTTAATTAGGCTAGCCAATCATTTTAATTAGGCTAATATAATCACGCGACGTAACTCACCCTATATATATATATATATATATATATAAAGTAGGTATTTATGTACATATGTTGTGCTGAGTATATATATATATGAATATATATTTACGTATATATATATTTATATTTGCATATATTAATGTTATTATTTGACTTAACTACCCAATTATTACAGTATTGATTTAAATTTACGCATTTCTACATAACATATATCTTCAAAGTATTCGGACCATACATTGCAACTGAGAGGTGAATTCTAAAGTCCATTTGATTGTATAATCATCTTAATACATTCATCAAAGAGATCGCAAGGAAATCTGAAATGAAGAAATTAACGGGTGAAGTGAAGTACCTTGACGGCGCTTAGGGAGATCGGCTAGGGAAGGTGTCTCTCGGCACCACATGCGCTGATAGGGGAGGAGAAATCGAGCACCGACAATGGAGGTGAAGAGGCGGCCGACGCTCGACCGCAAGGAGGAAGAGATGCAGCGGATCCTACTTGCAACCGCACAAGGGAGGGGCTGCGCCTCGCGTCTGACATGCGGAGCTGGAAGAACCGGCGGCATAAAGGAGGGAACGAGAGTGACTGCTCTCGGCTTCCCGCCGAGAGCGAAGTTGGAAGGAGCTCGGCCGACGCATGGAGGAGCTCTTGGCGATCCTTGGCTGCGCCGAATGGATGAGAGAGGTGGAGAGGTGGAGTGGCGAGGCCGCTCAAGAGAGGGGGTGTCGGCATTCGAGGGTCTTTGCGTGCGAATGGGAGGAGGGGTCGAGCGATTGGGATTTAGAGCTGGAGTTTCACGGATAAAATGAGGGGATAAGAATTAATGGAGGTATTAAATAAGGAGCAGCATTTTTTTTTTTGTTTATATATATATATATATATATATATGTTTAGTTTATAAAAGCACATGCAACCATTTGATTTAAATCCAATGATCCAAATGCTTTCAATTTAATGATAAGCTTGAGGGAGAGAGAGAGTGGCATCCCAAAATAAAGAAATAAAATAAAAAGAACAATATTTATTTGATTAAAATTTTTCATTTTTTCGCATTTATCATTTCGGCATTTGGATTCCAAAATTCATGAAACTTGGCCCGAATGAGCGTCTAGACGAGACGAACTCACATCTTCAAAAATTATTTAAATTGAACGTGTACTTTATTTTATATTCATTTTTAATTAAAAAAAAACTAAAAATTTTGCGACGATTAATCTGGAGCTCAAAAATTTGCGAAACTCAAAACATAGCATTCTTATATGATGCTTAACTTAAATATACAAAAAAATTTAAATTCCGACTTATATTTTATCAATTATTAATTCTGAAAGTTTAAATTTCCTAAATTTATTTAAGATGATTCGGGATCCCGATTGCGCTCAAATTTTGGTAGAAGGATCCCCTCAATATGCTTTACTTGATGATATTTTTATTTAATTTTTATTTGACTTAAATCAGGATCTAAATTTTAACTTAATTTGATCAAATTCAGGTTAAATTGATACGGTAACAACTTTGGGATGTTACATTTACGAACCACTGATAGTGGGTAATCCTGGTGTTCAGGACCCCTTGGCCTTCAGGGATCTAGCTGGTGCACCGATCTCCCTCTGCGTTGTCTACGAGCTTTCAATTAATCCAGGTACCCCAGCTTGCTCGGTCTAAGCCAATGTGGCTCATATTCCTCTCCTTTTGATTCGCTTGAATGAGTATTGTCGAATCAAACTCAATGTGATCATGTCTGTGCCCTAAGCTAGCTCTGATCGATCGAATTCGATCGATCGAGCAAAGTCTCGTAAAAGGTCTGGGTTCGAGTAAGGACCCAGTGATCCAGCCAACCTCAGACCCTCAGGCCAGGGGGCTTTGATTCGCTTCACCTTTCTAAATGTGTAGGGATCGAGCCCTGGGTCAGTCATGGCCTATGTGGGGAGAATTGTCTCCCCACAGTAGCTCAAGCTCGAGAACTATTGGGTGAGTAGGGTCCGGGTGAACCAAACCTTCTCACAGGGGGCTTTGAGTTTCAATCGGTGCATCCTGGCTCGGGGATGGAATTGCAATTGATCCGAGCTATGGTGTACACTCTTAATAGAGGATTTTGCCGATTAGGGTTCCCCTATTCGACCTCTATCGAGAAGGATCGAGGCGGGGATGACGGCACTGTGCGAGTCGGGTCATCCCGTGACCCGCGCTGTGCGACAATGCCGGGTCCCCAAGCCCCGGTCGACCCGCGCCTTTTGTTAATGGGTCGAGCTCATGTTATTTAAATCTGATTAATTGGATTTATTTTCCTTAAGGAAAATAATCCAATTAATCAAACCATATGGAAATTTAATTGGAAAAATGCAAATAAAATTAATGTGATAATTTTTGATCCACTGGTCTAAATCCTATGATATTATATACCAAATTGATCAGAAAATCATAAGGAATCAGAATATAAAATAATATTGAACTATTAATAGTTAGATTTTCTATTTTAGCCTAATTATTCTAGAAATTAATTAGGGTTGATTAGCATGTATACTTAGCCAAATTGAATGACTAAGATGCCATTATGTTTCGTATACTATGTAGAGTGCTTGTACTAGGTAAATTAATTTTTTGATCATTATATTTGTAATTATGCTCTAATATTGTAAACTTATGATTCGTAAAAATTAGGGTTTCTAGTTATTAAATATTAGTAAACTTAGTCTCTGATTAATAAACTTAATATATGAATTATGAATACTAAGTTTTATAATGTTTCAATAGTTGGATTTGGGTCTAGGTGCTAATCTATGTATTTTGATTTAGGGTTAGTTTAGCACTAATTATTCTCTGATTTCTATAAATTTTTATTACTATACTTTTATAACAGTAGCATGAAAGTAAATAAACTCTCATATGCAACTTCAACTCTTAATCTCATGAAATGATAATTAGACCTCTTAATCTTAAGAAGTCTTAAGATCTTAATCAAGGGGTTAGTATTTGATCTAGATCTTGGATTGCTACTAATAATGCACCTCTATTCTATCTGATTTGTCATTGATCTATAAATAAACAATTAATCTTAATTAGGTAAAATTAGGGGTCAAACCCTAACTAATCTGATTAAGATTCAAACTTAATCACTTAATCAATCCATTTGATTTTAAGATAACTGAACTCTCATAACTCCAATAATATACTTGATTTGGCATTGATCCTTATGTATTGAGATTTAAAAGTATCAAGATAACTATATAATCTATTTGATTAAAGCCTCTAAACTTGAAACTTAAGAACTTTGATTTTCTCTTAATTAAGGCTATTAGCACATATATCAAATGTAAAATCTACAAAGATTATGTACAAAATCAGATCCTAATAAGATACATGATTTCATTTAATAATGGAAGTATAGAACTTGGTTAGATGGGGTTAGCCATCTGATCTAGTTAATTAAACTTAATAAATAATCTCATATGAAGGTATTTAGTATATAGACATGTGAGGTCTTGATGATCCCACATTAAGTCATGTGTGTTAATAACATTAGCCTTAATAATCCTTAAACCAATGAGGCTGGAAGATTTATTGTGTTATCCTAAGGTAGAAGCTTAGATGATCCCACTTAATCTTAGAAGTTGACCTTAACACCTCGTGGTAGGAACCACCTAAAGTACTTATAATGGAACTTCTCCCTTGTGGTAGAAATCTATATTGAGTGATCTTTTTTATCACATCCTTGGAGCCTTGTGTAGGACTCACCTATTTAGAGTAAGGATTGATTGTTTTGATAAGTCCTTATTGATTAAATAGAGTTGTCTGAACCCAGATTATTGGATGGGTATAGTAAAAAGAGAGGCTAAGATATGCCTCAGTGCAAGCTATATTAGATAAGGCATATGAATACAAATAATTAAACAAATACTAGAAAAGAAATACTACATCCTAAACATGCTGGTGATCAGAAGATACATGCAAATTAAGATAAAATAATTCAGCAGTGATACATATAAATAGCGGTAAGGTTCTAACATCCTAAAATATATAAGCAGTACAAAGAAAATAGTTGACTGAATAAATGCTGAAAAATAAACAAAACATCTATCTGCATACATATGAACATCTGTGTATAATCTGCCATACAGAAAAGAGCTAATCCAGCCCACCAAATATCAAATGATCTTAGCACCATCACAGCTAAGTCACAAAATTATGTACCCCTAGTGACATAAGGAGGCTAGGCAACTAAGCACACAAAAATAATCGAAAGATCTTAGCACCAGTACGGCTAAGGCACCAACGGTGTACCCTTAGCGATATAAGGAGGCTAGGCAACTAGGCAAACAACAAAACAAAGTCCTTCCCCTAGTTACATAAGTTGACTAGGCAATCAGGACACAACTGAGAGGTAGCTCAAACACATATAACTATTATCTTTTTATTAATCACTTTAATATTTTCATAAGAAATTTAAGGAGTCTCCATATTTTCCTAAAAATTTTATTTATGCATCAAAGATCTTATATGATATGCTCAAGGAAATATGGCACAAAAATACAAGGAATGCATAAGCAACAAAGATCAAATAGAAGTAAGGGACTCTACTAAACATGGTGATATCATTTGTTTTCTAGTTAACCATTCTAACTATTCCAAGTTACACAAGTTCATGATCACCATTTTCCTACTATCGAGTGTAACTTAGAAATTCATCCTTATAAGTTAAAAAGGATTAAAACTGATCAGATTATAATCTAGTTCAATCAAATAGACGACTATGAGTTGAATCAATAAATCATACGTCCTAATTTTTGTGAATTTAGATGTTCTATCTAAGATCTAATTAAGATTATTGGATGGGTATAGTAGGGTATACCCATAATGCTAGATTATTTCAGTAGTATTCAGAATTGGTTGATTCCTCTTAATATTGGATTATGTCTGTGTTCTATCCTGCAAATTTAGTTGGATATAGTCCAACTTAAAATAAATCATCTAATCTTAAGAGTGTTATGCTTAGGGACTTAGGCCATTAGTTTGATTGAATAAAAGTCACCATTGATGCCTCCTATCAAAGATTACTTCCATAGATGTGCTTCAAGCAAACTATGTGACTCAAGTCACCTTCTTTAGAACACTAAGTGTGCTTATGATTTTGGTATTTTAATGACTTAGCTTGAGATACAAATTGCCATCGGATGATGCCTCCTAATGAAGATGGTTTCGTTAGGTATGGCTTAATCAAACTAAGTGTTAAAAATCACCCTTTTTAGAAATATGCTAAATATGTGGATACAACCTTCCCATCTAATGATTTTTAAGTTAAAATCTCAACTTGAACCAATTATCAAAACTAGAATCTAGGAGTCACAATCCTTTTACCAGGGTTCTGCACAATGGAGACCTTAAATTCATTATCGGATTTCAAAGTATTTCTAGATTTCTAGATTTAACTCATGTAGCTTAGAAGCATGAGCATGAGCATATACATGATGTATGAGTATCAGTGATTATTTATGGGTTATGGAATGTTGCATACATTGACTGGGGAATTTCAGGATGCAACGGCATCGCAGTAAACTATATTCCCAACTGGATGTATGTGGCAGCCCAGCCCCGCCGTGGTCCTGTTAACCCTTAAGTTAACATGATTACGGTAGAGGGGTCACCAAATGACAAGGTCCCCACTTAAGATTGGATTAGACACACATTCTAATCCAGTTTAAATAAGGATTTTTCCATTCATCTCAGAATTTATCACTAAATGATCATACAAGAACTCAGAGTGCGAAAGCAATAAAATGTATAACATCCATCCAATACAGTATAAATACAATAATACATAATAAGTAAAGTACTGAAAGAGAAATATAAACCTGTATTATTACAATATTTAATAAGTTTAAAGAACTGAAAGAGGAAACTCTCGATCTCACAAGCAACAGAAACTAAAGTTACAAATCTTCAGGAACGGGCTCCTCCTCTAATGGCAAACTCTCCACTGGATCTGCTAATCCAACAAACTCAGAACCTACCATTATCAGTTTCATAATGGTAGGGCCCCAGCCAACAAAAGAAAAATTGGTTAGACAATATGTCTAAGTATATTTTAGGGCAAAAGTTTATTTAAGTTAACTGAATATCACCATAAAAACAGAACTGAGCAAAATAGGTGCAGAAAAGCGTACAAAAGAACAGAATAAGTTATAAACCACAGTTTATAACTAAATAAATAGGAAGTAAAGCATACCTCCTCCAAGCAACTGCAACAAATATAGGTAAGCAATAGACTAAACTAAACTGTAAGAAAAGGTATAACCTAAACATGCTTATGATCAAACAGAATATTCTAAGTGACATACATAATAGTATGAAATTAAAAACAACTAACATCCTAAGTATGCATAAGAAAACAGTAAGTAGAACTAGCATCCTATATATAACTTGTGCAGAAAACTGAAAGTAAAATAGTGCTGAAATGCAGAATATGCTAGTAAAACAGTAACTGCGAACTGAAACAATAGCAAATATACGAACTCAACAAATCTTAGCCTGATGAGCTAAGAAACTCTGAATGTAAGTGTACTTAAATTAGTATAACCATATCAAATCCTGACTATATAGTCAGTAGGGCAAGAGTCTATCCATCCTATCCCATGGACTAGGCATGGTATAGACTATCGGACTGAAACCCCCTACAAGAAGCCGACCCCGAACGAGTTGATCGAAGAGGTATACTAATCAAGCTACACCTTACAAACCACTTGTGAAACAAAACACAATGCTATTTATGAATGTTCAAAATTGACATAAGATATTTACCAAATATCTTAAGTACATAATATATGTTCAAGGTATAAGGCTCAAAATCAAGGAATGCGAAGCATCAAAATCAAAGTGCAAGAAACTCTATCTAAAGCATAGGTGATATCTTTTGTTATCTACTTTATTCGTTCTATCTACTCTAAGTTACATAAGTTTTAGAATTATCAATTTTTACACATTCTGTAACTTAGAATCACGAATCCTACTAGTTGAAGATAATTAGGACTGGCCAAGTCCTAATTATAACTTAATCAAAAGACGACTATTTGGTTAAAATGAATAAATCAACGATCTAGTTTTGTAATTTAATTCATCCCAACCTCATCTTAATTAGCCAAATCAAGATGAATAGATTAAGAATTAGACACCAGATGATGGGGTCTAATCACTTAATCTAACGGTATAATCTAAGGGTCTAAGTTTAGAACCCAAAACTCACAGATTAGGTTAAGGCAAATCCTAATGATAAATCAAATTCATAGGATAGATCTCTATTCTTAGTTCTAAAGTTTAAAGATCAAATAATCATTTAATAAACTAAGAAAATCTATAAACTAGAAAACTCAAGGTTTCATTTAATCGAGTAACCCAATTTACTCAATAGATGAATTCTAAACTTAAGATCTATTCCTAATATTAGGAATTAAGGCTCTTAATTACTAAGAGTATCTCTCAAGACACACATCCTAACTAATGTTATAAGACTTAAGGATGGGTTTAAGAATGATTAAAGAAAGATAAACACTCATAATTTACTTAGGAATTTTTTCTTAAAGAGCAAATTCTGAGATTTTAATCAAAACCTAATTTAGACTTAAATTTGATTAATTTCAGTTTTAAATCATTCTAATTACTGATTTTAGTGATTAAAAATTGAATTTGGAGCTTTTAAAGGCTAAACCCTAAATTTGGGCAAAATGACCATTTTGCCCCTACTTAAGGGTTCAAAGATCAACTTTTAATCTAGGGCTTAATTTCTGAAATTTTCTTTTGGAAAGTGTTTCTTACTGTCTAATATAAGATTAGACAGCACCTAAGTTTTTTGGGTGATTATTAAGCCATATGAGATCAAATTAGTGAATTTGACTCATAAAGGCAATTTAGTAATTTGACTAAGTGAAAGTTAAATTTTCCTATAGATTATTTTTTTTTACTATCTAAGCTTTCCATAGAATCTAAATTTGCTAAATTCTGATGAGTATTGGCCAAGTTATGGCCAATACAAGATCTAGGGTTTAAGGTTAATTAAGGGATCCTTAATTATGGGTCAAAAATCCTAACTTTGCCAATTAGTGTCCAAATTAAGCAAAATTAGTGGCTATGAATTACAAATAGCTCATTGATCATAATGACATATGGTAGGCTCAATTTGGACCTAATTTGACTAAGTTAAGACCTAATTAGGGCTAAGAATAATTAGTGAGTGATTAGCAAAATTAATCACTCAAACACTAATACAACCTTACAAATTGATTCTAAATAATTCTATGAGTCCTCTGAAACTTAAATCTCTCAATTTGGGTTATTAGGTTTGCTAAAATTCACTAATAAAGATTTAGGGTAATTAAGGAAGATTAGCAAATCTAACCGTTAGATCTAAAATATTTTTGCATATTATTGTTAATTAAATTCTTCTGATCTAAATGGACCTTTGGATCATTAAATTTGGAGCTCAATTGACCAAGTTATGGTCAATTAAAGTTCTAGGGTTAATTAACCTAATTAGGGTTAGGTCCTAAATGCCATTAGTCAAATCCTAATCCAATCAGCAAGATGAATACTACCAAAATAATCCTTAGGGTTTTCTGATCACTTTAAGACCCATATTGGGTATGTTTGGATTATTGGGTACAAAGTTATGAGCTAAATAAGATTTGTGACATTTATTTTAAATTAAATTAATCATTGAAAAATCACTTTGCAAAATACAGGTCCAAATGTAAAATTATTGGCATCAATAAATTCCTTATATTTTTCTGATTAATTTGGTATATTTATTTGTATTATTTGGATGTATAATTTGCAAGTTATTATAGTTTAAAGTTTAGAATTAATTAAATTAATTTTAATCAATACTGATTATCTGTTGTTATTATTCATATATATATAATTACATAATTTATAATTATCTGACATATAATCATATATATATATTTAAATATTTTAGTTTATTTCTGCAGCTGGCACCCATGACTGCGCCGGTGACAACGACTTTGCCAGCGTGCAGGACACGCGTCAGCAGCGTATTGGCCAAAACGAGCAGTGCGGGGTCCACGACCTGACCTGTCCGACAGGCCGGACACGCGTCGAGACTGGACTGGTCGTCGGTTTGTATGAGGGTCCCACCATCTTGACACGCACGCGACCCGGCTCCGACTTCACGGGTCGCGCCTGACCCGGCCCAGCCCCAAATGGGCCGGCGTCTTCCTCGACAAATTGAAACAGAGTCGAACTAGGGCATGCCGGCTAGGGATCTTAACGACAACGGTTATGGCCTGAACATATGGCTGCGAAAAGGGCTAATCTAGCACTTACCATCGGCTAAGAGATCTGGACCTGGGATGATCGAGGCTTCGAGAAACAGACAACCCTAATTTTCTAAGAACGAAGAGGGTAACGGTAACAACTGTACACAAAATGCTAAATTGGATCTATTAGAATCGCTAGAGTCTAATCTGTACCGCTAAATTGCTAATCTAGAACATGAAATATATATTCGAATTCCATTTGAAGCAAATGAAATAAGAGTTGAAGAAGGAACGATACCTGAAAATGGACGGCAAACGAAGGCTCACAGTCTTGATCCTTCGCTGGACTTATCGGCACGCTTAACTGAAGATTCAAAGATGCATCCAAGCGAAATGAAGCGAAATGGATAATATTGTGCCTTAGGAGCGGCGGGGAAGCCATTTGCCAAGCGATGAGCGCACCGCGCTTCGCCTGCAGACACGCGGAGCCTCCGTGTTCCCACGCGTTCATTCTTACGAGAACGACGGGCCACAGCCGTCTGATCCTTCGATCAGACGACGCCGAGGGCCCGTCAGCTTGAACGGCGTGCTTAGCATTCTAGGGTGACTGCGTGACTAAAAGAAGACGGCGACCGTTAGCTTAATTTAATTAATATTAATATATAATAAAATCTTATACATTTAATTAATTAATCTAATTTATTTAAAATATTCAAAAAAAAAATTCCCAATAAATCACCCTTAGCTAAATGAAGGGTGAGGAACGCAACGGCGCACTCGGATTTTCGATCCGACGAATATTTATTTACTTGATTATTTAGGGGATTTAAATAATAATAAAATATTCGACGAAAAAATCAACGACTTCCAAATGCCTCCAAAATTTCACCCCTAGCTAATTTGGGTGTTCTGAACGCAATGGCGAAGTCAGGTTTTCAATCTGAGGTCCAGATAAAAAGTCAAATTTCTAGGTTTTGGGATTTTCCAGAATTCTTGATTTGACTTTGTTGACTTCTGGTTTGACCTAGGTTTTAGAGATGAGTTTCAAATCACTTAATTAGTGACTTAGAACCTTAATTAAGACTTATATTAGTCTTAATTGAGCAAAGTAACAACTTGGGTTGTTACAATGTATGTGTACATTGGACTGTACGACTCATACCAGTTCAGTGATAATTCTGTTGCATATTAGTGGTATACTGTATTGTGGCATATTCAAATGCATAATTCCAATGGCATATAGTACAGTGTTGGATGTTTTTACATCAGTTTTAGATCATTCATTGTTTTCATTTATTTTTAGCATTCAGTTTATAGTTCAGTTTTATTTTACTCAGTTTTACCTAGTTTTAATTATTCAGTTGTCTTTACAGCTTTTCTGCAGTTATATTTACTTTACTATTATAATGTAAATATTTTAGAACTATTTAGTTTAGTTTCAATATGTTAGACCTATTGTCTAACACCGGGTACTTTTAAGATCCAATAATTTGCTAGATCTTGAGCAGTTTGTTGAGCTAGGATAGGAGGACTCATAGGAGATCTAGGAGGAGTTTGTATAGCCTTAGTGGATCATTTTTTAACCTTGTCACTTTTCTACTTTTATTTTAATACTTTAGTTGAACTTTACTTCTGTATTATTCTATAATTAGTTTATAATAATTCTGGATGTATTTTACTTTTCTTTTCTGAGATGAATGTTTACTATATTCTGTGATGAATATATTCTGGATATTTTGCTTTAGCTTTCGCACTCTATTATTCTATTACTATACTTAGTATTGTGATATGATTAGCATTTTGGAAATGCTGATATTTTAGAATATATATTGGATTCCTTACTTACCTCTATAATCCAATGTATGTATTAATCTAATACTTAGGATAAGTATCTTACTCTTATCTTAAGTATTGACTCTCGACCCTCCTCTTGAGTTGAGTCAGCAGCCTTCAGTGCGGCTTAGTTGTAGCCTAGCCGGGAAGATGGGTTATACCTTTCCGAGTAGCACGTCGCTCTGCTGCTGAATTTAGTTTGTTTTGCGTGCGGCAACAGGGCGGGGTGCTACAGTTTATATCAGAGAGGTATCATAAAGTGTTAGATAAGGAGTTTATTCCTATCTAATTTATAATTTGTTCTCTATATCAGGTCAAGATCATAAGTTACTAAGTGTAGGAAAAATAACATTCAAAAGTTCATCAAGTCATCTCAAAAATGAAAATTTGATTATGTCTAGAATAAGGACATCCTAGGAATTGAATGCACATAATAATATCATTGAATTTGTGAACTATTAAATATAAATTAGGTAGCCTATGATTTTAATAAACTTTAAAGAAAGTAATAAGATATGAATAAAGTACTTATGAGTTGAGTTACTTTTAGGAATGGAATACACTCAGTCGGTATTTTGGTTCTACTTTAGAAGATTTGAAGACTACTGGTTAGATGATCTTTGAGATGGCCAGGCTATGGTAGGATCGTCGATGGAGTGTCATCTCACGGAGTTGAAGTGCTGGATAAGATCCTTGTACATTCATCCTTTGTAGGTACCAGTCTTTCAGCACTTGCTAGAGAGTGGTTGGGTCGTGTCACTACCGCACTTCGAGAGATGACCTGTCCTAAGGAGTATCATCTTGAGATTGTGGAGATCCTACTAAGGGGATCAGCGAGTCGTTGGTGGTTTTGGGTTTATAGGAGTTAGCTCGGAGGAGCCACATAGTCACATATGATGACTTATGTGCTGCCTTTTGGGTAAAGTATTGTAACTAGGATTTCAGAGATCCTATTATGTCATTTTCTTTCATCTCAATTATATGTTTTGTAGATCCATATATCTTCTCTTGGGATGAGTCAGCAGCCTTCAGTGTGGCTTAGTTGTAGCCGATCTGGGAAGATGGGTTATGCCTTCTCGAGTAGTGCACCGCTCCGCCACCGAATTTAGTTTATTTTGCGCACGGCGACGGGGCGGGGTGCAGTAGCCCCCCTCTTAGGGGTGGGCCGCCACAGATGGTATCAGAGAACATCATAAGATGTCAGATTGGAATTTGCATTCATATCTACATAATGAATTGTTCTTCTACCAAATAGTCACTAAATTAATACTTAGAATACATCCATAGTACCATAATCATTTGTTCAAAATAGTAGGCATAAAATAAAAGTACTTATATAAGTAAGTCAAAATGCTAAAATTCAGAACTCATACATCAAGAACCTTAAGAACTATAAACTACTCTACTGAACTAATAGGACTTGATTGAACTTTTAGGATCATTATGCACTTGAGAATGTCAGTCTGGGAATACTTCAAGAGATTTGAAACCATATGGGAGTTTGACTTCCATATTGACAATGGTATGGAAGGCGTGTCGAAGGGGTATCTGAACAAGTATTACGAGTACTAGATCAGATGCTTCAGCACACAATCTTCAGAGGGTTTGACTTTCCTACTTTATCCAAGGAGTGGCTAAAGTGTGTGAGATCCCTTCTCAAAGCAATGGAGTACCTCAATGACATTCGAGTCACGCTAGTAACCCTCCTCCTCTAAGATCGCACCGAAGACTGATGGGTCAACACTTTCTAGGAACTCACCCACTGTAAGGAAGAGAGCCGCATGAAGTTATTTTTGAAGACTTCCATCTTGCATTTACTGAGGAGTACATCAGATAGATGTTTTAGATAGATGTCTTAGTGATTCCTCTTATGCTCTCTATTGTATCTTCCCTATTTTTAAGTTCTAGTTGAAATGAGAAGTGAAATAAACTAGTATGTTCTTACTTTTCATAAATTATGAAATAATATTATTTCTCTAAAGTCAGATAAATAATGAATCCCGGGAAATCATCCTCTACTCCTACTGCATGTGGCAGCTCATCCTCTGACATTAACACACTTCTAAAAATTATGAGGATTCTAGTAGATGCACACATGAAACAAGTTGATAGAATAGAAAGGCTGAGTGCTGCCTAAGGCATTCAAAATCCATCTCCAACGTCTATAGTTCCTACACTGTACTACCCCCCTCAACAACATTTTCTATCCACTGATGGACTTCTACATAGCTTCATCCGACTAAGGATCCCAACCTTTAGTGGGAACCTATCAGCCATGGATACCGTTAGTTGGTTAAAACTGGTATAAAAGAACCTGACTAGTCTTAAATGCCCTGACTCAAGCAATCAGATTAGCAACCCACATGTTCCAAGATGAGGTGGATTATTGGTGGGATAATACTCAAAGCACACAGTTTACTGATTACACCATTGAAGGCATGTCTTGGGATGAATTTGTAGAAGCATTCAAAGCTGAGTACATTCCTCCTTTGGCTCAGAACAACTAAAAGGATATGTTCTTAAGAATAACCTAAGGCAGTCATTCTGTGGAAGAATATGAATCAAAGTTCCGACGACTTGCATGTTTCACTCCCAACATGGTGCTAATCGAAGCCTCCTGCTACTATGAATTTCATAGTAGGCTGCGTAATTCAACCAAGGGTCACATGGTGCCATTAAGTCTATCCAACTTCACTAAGTTGATAAAAATAATTAGAGTCGTAGAACAACATCAGTCCTAGAGGGATTCCAAAAGAAGTTTTGGCTCATTCTCTAATCGGAACTATATTTTCAAGAAAGCCCGATACCCAACTAGAAAGGTATACCAGATTAAAGCAGCAGCTACCTCCACAAACTCGTGCAATGACTATATGAGGCCTCACCCGTAAGGAAAATGTTACCATGGAAATTAAACTTATTACACCTACAGAAGGTCGGGTCATTTGTATTTCCAATGCAATTAAGAAGAAACTGTTGATGCTGTATGGATTGATCACTCCAGGCATCGATAAGCATTCAGTTCAAATCCCATGAATCACAGGGGCCAGTAGTTAGCCATAATACCTCTACTTAGACAATGGCTCCAACTCAAAGGGGAGAATTGCCTAGTGCACTGAGAACCAATGCAGCAAAATCTCCGCATAAGAAGGTATACAACAACAAACCTGCTGGTCCTGCAAAAGTATACACCCTTACACCTCTAGAAGATAGTGAAGACAATAAAGTTGTTTTAGGTACACAGCCTTAAACCAAACTCTTCTTAACAAGTATCTTTAATAACTACTTGAGGTAATTTTACAAGAATATGATTGTTGCATGTGTAAATAAGCACCTTATGCTTGAAAAGCAAACTTCTAATGCACTGTTCGACACTAGAGCCAGCCACTCCTTCATGTCCTGGAGCTGGGGCAAATCTCTTAGCTTGCCATTTTAGCGCCTAGCTAACTCGTTAAGTGTTGGGATGCCATCTGGAGCCCACATGCTAGCTCGTCAATTCTGTAGCATATCAATTCCCATCAGCGTGCAATAATTTAAAGCCAAGATCGTCGTTCTTCCAATCACAAATTTCAATGTAATTCTAGGAATGAATTGGCTAAGCCAACACAATGCCACCATCAACTATCAAATGAAGAAGATTACATTGGGCTGTGGTAGTCAGACTAAATCATTAATTGGGAAATTTAGTACTCATGCATCGTTAATCAATGCCTTAGAAGCAGAAAGATTAGTAATGAAAGGCTGTGATGCCTACCTAGTAACGATACTAGGTGAGAAGAAGAAAATAACACCTATAAGTGAGAACAAGATCGTCTGTGAGTTTCCTGATGTTATTTCTGAAGAGCTATCAAGTCTTCCACCAATTAGGGAAGTGGAATTTTCAATAGAAGTCATTCCAGGAATTCAACCTATCTCCACAGTTTCTTATCGCATGGCATCAAAAGAATTGCAGAAGCTGAACAGTCAACTTCAAGAGTTGCTCAAGAAGGGTCTTATTCAACCAAGTTCATCCCCTTGGGGTGCGCCACTGCT
This sequence comes from Gastrodia elata, assembly GCA_016760335.1. Classification (NCBI taxonomy): domain Eukaryota; kingdom Viridiplantae; phylum Streptophyta; class Magnoliopsida; order Asparagales; family Orchidaceae; genus Gastrodia; species Gastrodia elata. The sequence goes on from CM028669.1 coordinate 113,011,716, forward strand.
ATTCATTAAGAAGAATGATGGTTTGATGTGAATGTGTATAGAGAACACAACAAGGTAACAATTAAGAATAAATATCCATTACCTAGGATCGATGATTTGTTCGATCAACTAGCTAGAGCCAAAATGTTTTCAAAAAGTGACCTACGATCCAGCTACCATCAGTTTTGTTTCAAGGATAAGGATATTTAAAAGACAGCATTTCGAACTCGATACAGATATTATGACTTTTTTGTAATATCATTTGAACTCACAAATGCGCTATCGATTTTCATGGATTTAATGCAGCGTGTGCTCAAACCATTCCTGGATAAATTTGTCATCGTCTTTATCGATGATATTTTAATCTATTCTAAGAATGAGAAAGAACATGAAATTCATCTAATAGTTGTATTGGAAGAATTGCGTAGCCACCAGCTATATGCCAAATACTCTAAGTGTGAGTTCTAGCTTGACTCAGTAGCATTTTTGGGTCATGTTGTTTATGCCCAAGGCATTAGAGTGGATTAACAAAAGGTCAGCACAGTTCAAGATTGGACTCAACTAAGGATGGTAACTGATATCAGAAGCTTCTTGGGACTAGTTGGATACTATAGAATGTTTATTAAAGGTTTTTCTCAAATCACTTTTCTATTGACTAGATTAACTTAAGAAGCTGTGCCTTTCATTCTGAGTATTAAGTGTGAGGAAGCATTCCAAGCTCTGAAAGATGCACTCACATTAGCTCCCATGCTCATTCTGCCAAAAGAAGGTGTAAATTATCAGGTTTACATGGATGCCTCTAGATCTAGATTAGGTTGCGTCTTAATGCAAGAGGGTAAGGTAATTGCTTACGCCTCTCATCAATTAAAACCTCATGAAAAGAACTACCTCGTTCATGATCTTGAGCTCGACGCAATAATCTTTGCCTTAAAATCTGGCGTCACTACTTATATGGAATTCAACGTTCCATTTTCACTTATCACCAAAGTCTGAAATACATCTTCACTTAGCGAGAATTGAACTGCCGATAGAGAAGATGATTGGAACTCATCAGTGTTTATGATTTAGATATTAAATACCACCCAGGTAAAGCAAATGTCGTGGCCGATGCTTTTAGCCATCGTGCTACCTTATCTACATTGGTCGCTTCCAGTCCATTAGAAGAAGAATTTTGCAAATTAGAAATCACCTATGTTTGTGGAGATATGCTAAGCTCGATATTAACTAATATCAATGTGGAATCCACATTCCACCGAGATGTCTCTATATCACAAATTAAAGATGATGATTATATGGAATTCATGGTTGCTATTGAAGGTGGTCGCCATCAAGATTTGTAGCTGCATGGAATAGTAATTTATCAGGAAAATCGTGTATGGATTCTAAAGTCCATGCAATAAGAGATCCTTATAGAAGGTCACCGTTTTGGATATAAGATCCATCTAGTAAGTTCAAAAATGTATCAAGATCTAAAATAGCCGCTCTAGTGACCGGGCATGAAAAAAAGTGTTGCAAAATTTGTTATCAAGTGCCCTGCCTGTAGTCTAGTTAAGGCTAAACATCAAAAACTTGGTGGATTGCTTCACCCGATAGATATTCATGAGTGGAAGTGGTTTGACATCTCGATGGACTTTGTGATGGGATTGGCTTGCACAAGATTTGGCGCGGATGCAATTTGGGTCATCGTGGACCGTCTTACCAGATCTGCTCACGCTCACTTTAATCCTATTCGTCAGATTGATTCCATAGAAAATCTTGCAAAGTTGTATATTAAATAAATAGTCAGGCTGCACGGTATCCCCAAGTCAATTGTATCTAATGGAGATAGCTGATTTACTTCGAAGTTTTGGCAGGCAGTGCATTAGGATCTAGGAACAACCCTAGTAATAAGCATAACATTTCATCCCCATGCAGATGGTCAGATTGAAAGAGTACATTAAATTCTAGAATATCTACTCCGTCTCTATATTTTGGACATTTTTGGTTTTTGGGAGGATCATCTTCCCTCAGTAGAGCTCACATTTAATAATAGTTTCCAGTCAAGCATCAATATGGCTCTATATGAAGCATTATATGGGTGAAAATGCTCTACTTTGTTGTCATGGTCAGAAACTGGAGATGTTCAATTGTATGGGTCTAACTTAGTAAATGAAACTAACAGAATGGTGAAACTAATTCAGTAAAGGATTCAGATAGCCCAGGACTGATAGAGTAAGTACCATGACTCTCATCATGATCCTCTTGAATTTTAAGAAAATGAGCTAGTAATCTAAAGGTCTGTCTAATGAAAGGAATCTACCATTTTGGAGTGGCTGGAAAGCTCAGTCCAATGTATGTTGGACCCTTCAAAATCATATCCAAGATACGAACTTTAGCCTACAAGTTCAAACTACCCGATGACTTCTTTGTAGTTCATAATGTATTTCACATATCATCTCCACGAAAGTGTCTCCGTAATCTGTCACATCTAGTTCAGCTTCTAGAGGTCTCTCTCTAGCCCAATCTTTTCTATGTGGAAGAACCAATCAAAATATTAGCTCACGATTAAAAGCAACTGAGAAATCGCTATATTCCAATAGTTAATATTCAATGGAAGAATTTTTTATCTGCAAAAGCCACTTGGGAGCAGGAGTCAGATATGTGATTGAAGTACCCAAGGCTATTTGAGAATCTTGGTACTTCCTCATCTTTATCATTTCTATGTTATTAATTTCATTCATGCTTGGTTCTTCCTACTTTAGTGATGTTGAGGACGACATTGATCTTAAGTGGGGGAGTTTGTAACAACTCAGGTTGTTATCCTAGCCAATTAGGACTAATTCAAATTTTAAGTTTGATTTTATCGCTCTTAAATAGTCATTAGGACCTTACCCTGAAGTTTTGGTCCAAATCAGGGGTCAAATGAATCAAACCCTGATTTTGGGAATTTTAGGAACCTTAGAAATTAACAAAATTATTTTGACCTCAAATCAAAAATCAAACTTCTACAATGTATTCATTGCTCCCAAATTAGCCAGGTGTGAAGTTTTGGAGGCATTTGGAAGTCATTGAATTTTTATCAAATATTATAATATACTTAAATACCCTCAAAAATAAGAATATTAAATACTCTTCCAAATTAAAATTTGACTTCACCATTATGTTCCTTACCCCTCAATTAGCTAGGAATAAATATTTGAGAATTTTTGGAAGTCATTTAAATATTTAATTCTAATTAAAGAAATTAGAATTTAATAATTAAAATAATTTATTAAATATATTACATTAACGACACTGTCCGCTTATCCTGCGTCATTAGGGACTTGCCGTCAGGATCTGACGGTTGATCCGAGCCATCTGATCATCAAATTAGATTGTGAGCACGTCGCCTCCCTCGACCGCAAGCTTTAGGACTCCGCGTGTTGCGTTGTTGCATACTGCGGCCAACCCCTCCCCGTTGTAGCCTCGCAAGATCCGTCACCACCTCCTTAACTCTCTAATAACAATATATAGCTCCCCTTTCAAAGTTGAAAGCTCACTAACCCAATGAAGGAGCCTTCTGCTTCCAATCGAACCCCAATAATCCATTTCAAGTACCTCTAATCTTCCTAATTCCTCATGCATTCCTTCCATGCTCATTTCATAACTTGATTGCATAGTATATGGTATCGATCGAACGGACCTGATCGCATTCGATCAGGTTCGATCGAATCAATTCAGCAATTGGTCTACAGTGTAAACCGTTACCATCTTTGATCCAAACCCTAGGTAGTAAGGGTTAACCCTAGCTTATGGCCTCAGCCTCCTCTGCCGCCGGTTCAACTATTGTCGGGTAGGTCTCGTCGAGACAAACTCTTGGCCGTGCAGGCTGAGCCCTATCGCTGCTGAAAAGGCCGGCTAAGGCCGTGCCTTAGTGTTGCGGGTGCTGGGCGTAGCGGTTGCAGATGTCTCTGGGTCGAGCAGGGTCGACCCTGGCCTGACCCATTCGGCTCGGGTGTGGCATGCACGATATGGACTATAGGTCCCACCTCCCGCAGTCGATTGATCAGCGCAAGTCCTACCTCTATCTCGCACCTGCTGCTACTGCTCCGCGTGTGCATCTGGGCCCCGCCATGTTGGTCCAGCCGTGGGACCTGCTTCTGTGTCTGATGAGATGCCGTAGGGCCCGCCATTTAAATTTATTTAACACTATTTAATTTAGATTTATTTAATCAAATAAATTACTTAAACTTTAAATATTAATATCTTCTAATCCATAATTCCAAATATATTAAATATATATCTCATTTTAATTAAAAAAATGAGAAGAACATTATGGTAGTGTCAAATTTTATGTAGGATGCATATTTGACATAGTGACATTTTAGGACCTCCTAATTAGTTCAAATTCTTAGAAAACTTCAAACCTTCATAACTTTACACCCACTGATCTAAACATAGTCAATATGAGTCTCATTTTAATCATATTAATGATAGGAATGTGGTGATAGTGTTAATTTTTCTATTAGGCTTGTAGTTTGACTAATGACTTTTAGGTACCCTCACTAATTACCCTAATTGACCTAAAAATTTAATTAACAATAAATTAGTCAATTTAAATCCAAATTAAGTCATCAAATATATCATTTTGATCAGGAGAGCCTAATTAATAGTAAACAATAAGAAAATTTAGGTTTTGATGATTATATTTCTTAATTTGCTCTAATTAACCTAAAAAATAATTAGCTCATAACTTAATCAACTGAAGTTCAAATTAGGTTTACTCCCAATCATTGCACTTATTATGTTGTAAGGAAGCTATTGCCTCTAACTTTGCTAAATTTGGACATTTTCTGAGAAAGTTAAGTTTTTGGACATTTTCCTAAAACTCTTATATTATATTTTTGAACCCCAAACTTATTTTGGCCATAACTTGACCAATAGACCTCAAAATTTAGTATTCTTAGACTCTATGGAATCTTTAGATAGTAAAAAATAATAAACTGACTAACTTTTCAAACTTCACTAGGTAAAATTACCTAATTACCCTTATGAGTTAAGAACCATAAATTAAGCTCACAAGGCTTAATCCTTGTCAAAATTTGGTGTACTTATAGTCTATCTTCACATTAGAAAGTAAGTAATCATTTGGCAGCAATAAAGTTCAATTTGGAATTCTAAATCAAAAGGTAGCATTTTAAACCCTTAAGTATGGGCAAAATTGTCATTTTGCCCAAATTTAAGATTTAGTAATCTTAAGCCTTAGAATCTTAATTTAATCATTAAAATCAGTAATATAACTGATTTTGAATCAATTTAAGACTTTTAAAACTCATTAATTTGATATTTTAAGAATAGCCCTAAATTCCTCTTTAAATTTTCTGTCTTAAAATAAGTTCCATAAGGTAAATTTAGCTCAACTTATATCTTCCATAAACCAATCACATCAGAAAAATATATATAATTAAGATTAATTATCATAAATGATCAAGTATTCACCTTTTATCATAACTTAATTCTTTAGGAAATTTCTTAACCTTTGGGATCTCTTCCTTAGGAATTAGAAATAAAAATTAGGTTAGAATTCATTCATTGAGTAAATGGGTTACTCAATGGATGAAACCTTATTTTTTAATAGTTTATAGATTTCATCTATTATTTATGATTATTTTGTATTTAGACCTTACTCCATGTTTAAATATTCATCTTATTAAGCTTGACTTTGCTTAATAAGATAACCTAACTTGTAATATTAGGAAGATTTGGGATTTAAACCTTAGCCTTTTGGATTATCTTTGGATTAAGGGATTAAACCCCAATTTTGGTGTTTAATTCATAATCCCTCATTCTTGGTTTACCTTAATAAAGATTGGTTTGGATCATCTAATTCATTAATTATGATGTGTTGATTAATAATTTAACCTATAAGTATCATTGATTGAATTCTATTAGGACATGATCAGTTCTAATTACTTTAAACTTCTAAGGCAGTGAGTTTGAGTTTATACTTGATAGTAGGGTATTGGAGATTCTGAGCTTGTAAAAATTTAGAATAGTTAGAATGGATAAGTTAGATAACAACAGATATCACTTGTGTTTAGTAGAGTCTCTTGCTTACTATTGAACTTTGTGCTTGCATTCCTTGTATTTTGAGCCTTCTTACATTGAACATGTCATATAATATACTTTGATGCATGAAATGAAAATATAGAAAATTAGGATAACACTTGCATTTAATTCATGTTCTGGATGGGAGACTATTTATACACATTACTGCTAATGGACAGGCAGTAATGAGAAATAAGGATACCTAATACGTACTCATTGGGGAGAGTTGTGTCTAGTTCAGGAACCCATCTCAATCTTGCAGACGTACTTGACTCCTCAGCTACTTCTAGATGTATCCACATGAGTAAAGTAAAATAATTAAAAACTATTGCATATATATTTGTTGCCTCTTTAGTGTAGTGTAAGTATCTACCTTAGCTTTGAGAAGCTAAGTGATATGATATGATATAGTTCAGTTTAATTACAGTTTAATAGCTTACTTAGCCAAGTTTTCTGATATGATAGCTTGTACATAATTTTTTTCTATTTTTTTTTTACTTTTACTACAGTTCAGCTTTAGTGTAGTACTTACTTACTTGCATATATAGTAGGATGCTAATTGTTGATCTAGTTTACTTATATATATTAGACTTCAATTTACTTTCTGTTAATTTGCATAATTCAGTATGATCATCTACATGTTAGGATTAGTCTTTCTTTTTAGTACTTACAGTTTATTTTATATATATATATATATATATATATATAATTGCTTAACCTTGATACAGCTTTGGATTGAGGTATGTCTTTTTATCTCACTATTTGTTAAGTTATAAATATATTATTTATAGCTTTCTCTATTCTTTCTTAGCTTCTTGCACCAATTTGTTTGCTTAGTTATATTAAGTAAATTATGGAATCAGCTTAAAATGTACTTAGATAACATGTCTATTCAGATTTTCTTTTCTTTTGGCTGGGCCCTGTCATTGTGAAATTGACAATGATAGATTCTGAGCTGTTTCAGGTGATTGGCCTAGGAGTAGAGCTAGATCAGGAGGAAGAGCACCCTGCTGCTGAAGATCTTTGTTTTTATTTATTTGCTTATGAGGTTGAGAGTTTTTTTTTTAGTTTAAACTTTTTAAATGTTATAATAATACAAGTACATTGTTTTCACTGTATTACTTTATTCTGAGCTGCATATTTCTTATTTTGTGTATTATGGTGTAATGGATGCAAACTCATTCTTTACTTTCTTTCGCACTTTGATTGATATGTATGTATTTAGTGAATAATTATGTTGCTCTTCTTAAGTGCACATCTCTCCCTTGTTAGTAGATTGGGGGTCTTACCCTAATCTAGTGATAAGTGAGTTGTTTGCTCCCCTCTTAGGGGAGGGCCGCCACATTGTTCCTCTTAGGCCTTGGGAAATATTTATCAATGGTTTTGTTCTTGGGTTACCCTAAATAGCTCATGATCATGGTAGCATATTTATGGTTGTTGATAGATTTTCTAAAATGGCCCATTTCATATCTTGCTCTAAAACTATTGATGCCTCGCATATTGTAAATTATTCCTTAAGGAAATTGTGTGATTGCATGGACTTCCTTTAACTATTGTATCAGATCGGGATGTTAAGTCTGTATCATACTCTTATAAGACCTTATTGAAACTTCTTGGGACAAAATTAAAATTTTCATCAGCTTTTCACCCCCAAATAGATGGTCAAACTGAAGTTGCCCGTCAAAGCTTAGGAAACTTACATATGTGATTTATTGGGAAAAGCATAGGTACATTTATCTACTGCTGAATTTGCATATAGTAGTAATACTTCTCGAACAATCAAAACATCTCTATTTGAATTGTGAATGGTCATAATCCTAAATGGCTGATTGATGCTGCCAACCTTGCTTCTCATGCATTTTCTTATTTAGCATTCACATTTGCCAAAGATTTTCAAAGCTTTCATAATTCTATAAGACAATAAATCACTTTAAGTAATGAAAGATATTCATCAAAGTTAAATCAACATAAATCAACTAAAAATTTTAAATAAGATGATTATGTTTTGATTCGCATCCGCCCTGAGCGTTATAACAATACCAAATATAAAAAATTACATCCAAGGGCTTGTGTCCCGTTCAAAATTCTTAGGAAAAGTAGATCTAATGCTTACTACCTTGATTTGCCTAATGATATGCTAATTCATCATGTTATAAATATTGAAGATATTTTATCATATGATGGAGTTTACAAACCTCCACTTATGCAGTCTGACTTTTTAGCAAGAGATATAGTTCCCCACATGCAAACGTTATCCTTTTTAGATATTGACTACATCATCACCGAGGAGGCTCCTAATGATCAAGATGAAGAGCATCATTTTCTCATTCATTAGAAGAATAAGCTGCCTATAGAAGGCACTAGCTAACACGTACTGACTTGGAAGTTATAAACCCACAATTAGTCGAAGATTACTTGGATTTTAACTCTTTGGTGCAGATTTCAATTGGGCCAACAAGAGATGATGTTGCACATACTAAGAATATTATTAAAGGCCCGATAATAAGAGCCATGACTAAAGTTCAAGGGAAGAATTTGAAGGTGGGCCCAATTACAATAGCCCAATCAAAAGCCCAATAAAGAGCCCGAATATTGGGCTTACCATTTATATTTTATTTTTATTAATATTATATTTTTTTATTTATTAAAGTACATGTTTGACCAATCATGTCATGAGAAAAAAATTTAATGTAAGCAGTTGGAGTTACTCCCTCACTAATTGCAAACTACAATCTTTCATTCCAAAATTTTCCTCCATATTTTCCTTCCAAAGCGTACAGGGTAAGAGACTTGTAGTGTCTATAAATATGAGCTAAAATGTAATATAATGAAGTAACTTGAATGAAGGAATTTTGTGGTGAATAGCTTTCATATTGCTTGGTGCTTGGTGGTATCATGTTTATTGCCTATTTTTTGTGAGTTAGATAATTATCTCATTTTTATTTTATTTTCTTAACTATACTCTTATGTTCATAACCTCAAACCATCCACACAACTTCTCCAGCATCTTAAGTATCTCTTAAAATTATTAAATAATTATCTAATATATCAAACATACTCCAAACTCCACCACAACCTCCACAACAAAATCTGAAAATAGCCCGACCTAGTATTATTCCCTACCCCTCGATACTCATATAAACACCATCAAACCTAGCCATATACTCTAGATCTAAACTACATATCTTAGGCTACTTATATTAATTTATTTCCAACCTTTTAACCCACTAAAATCCCACATACAAGAGAGATATTTCGAATCAATCCAAACTAGTCTTGATCTGAACTAGTCTTAGTTTTCATTTAGATAGTCTACTCTAAACCCATTACCAACCCACCACAAACTCCAGAAATCATACTTAGACAGCACTCTACTCATCCATTCAATATTTGAATACCTAATTTACCAAAAAGGTAACCCACTAGCATAAGTTAGGACATCCGTGGAGTTACCGAAATATTTTCATTTAATAATTTTTTGAAATATTTTGTCCTAAAATAAGTTATGCCATACGAAATGCTTTTTAAGAAGTTTGTTACAATGCAAAAATTGAACTCAAAATATGTAAAAAAAAATTCTAATAGTTGGATGGGATGAGAGGGGCAATATCATAAATTTTTTTTGTTTTTCCTTCACTTTAACACATTTGAGATTTTATTTAGGTAACAAAGTATTCTAAATGAAAAATATTAATGTATAACAAATTCATATTCATTATTAATAATTGGAGCCAAAAAAAAGCATGTATTCAATTTCATTCAAAATGGATTTATAAAACAACATAAATGTGAGGGAAAACCAATATTTTGGAGCTATGATAACAAAGTATCCATTACAAACAATAAATAAAAACATTAAAAAAAAGCCTGATAGTTATTACAAATGAAAGGATGAAATAAAGTGTCCAATTATGTAGTATCTGTAATTAGCCTCAAGTATGCATTACAAATTCCTAATTTCATCATTCTCCGTTGTTGCTCGCCAAGAAATAAGACATAAAAACCACTGATTGATTGAAAAATTACAGCGAAGAAATACATTTGAGATAAAAAGTAAGGTTTCGAGGATTGTTGAGGTTTTCTTGTGCATTTGTATTGTCTCATGAAAAACTTAATACGGAAAACATCCAAGCAATTCTCTATAAAAACTCGAGCATCAGTGCGCAAGAGCTGAGCGGCTGCCATGAAAAATAGTTAACACATCGTTAAATAGTAGAATGGAGGATAAACTGTCCATACAATTATTGAAATAAGCTTCAACAACTAGAAAATAAGTAGCAAGTAATTATGAAAAGACACCAAAACCATAATGAAAACCTTGATCGAGAACGGATGCCATGAAGCATTGCTAGTCATATAGCCATTTTGCAATATACACAAGCTGTTATAATTAATGCTTTAGTCTAGGTACCCTTTAATCTAAATGAAGAATATATTCACATAAATCATTCCCTTTCTCCATAATTTAAACATGAAGCATCGTAGGCTGATCAACGTGCCAAAGTTCATTGGCTCACTCAAGGAGAATCAATTTAGTTTTTCTCTAACTCTATATATGAAGAAAAACTGTAATATGATGATCCTTACTTCACCCATTGGTCCCCAATTGCCAGAACATGTTATTAGATATTTCTATAATTTAATTTTTTCAATGCTTTTTGCGCTTCTAGGGATTTTAGGATGCCCCTCATCTGCCTTTGGCCGATGAGTCGTGGCTGCCTTCAGAGGTGGAAGGATCATTGCACTACTTTATGTTTCTCTCTTTTTTTGTTACTTTGTGTGATTTTGTGATGTTTCCAGCATTTGGTTGACCAAACTACCACTAAATCCTTTAGGGAAGTGGAGGAAGGTCCATCTTCCTCCATTTCCTCTTTACTGACTTCTAGTTTTAAAGGGCCCTCAGCCATATTTTTCACTAATAATGAAATAAGTCATTTAGCTGCCCCTCATAAACTAGCTCACATTGAAAGGTTCTAGAGAACTAAACCAAATTTTGGCTTGGTTTATGGTTTCATAAATCATTTAAAATTAGTGGTTCTGTCACAATATGTTCTTTTGATTCCCTATGAATTTTCCTCTGATTTGGACTATGCGAGTCTTTTTTCTAAAGGATCTTATGATCTAAATGACCACTTGATAAATCTATGTAAATGGGATCCCCACATTGATAACAAGGTAGATGCCTCTATTGTGAAGTTTAGATCAATTTTTCAGGGTTACGTTTGCAATATATTTCTAAAGAGCTTATTTTCAATATTGCTAGAGCTTTTGGTAAGCCCCTCTAGTTAGATAAAAGTACAGCTACCTTGGTTGATTTAGCTGCTCCTCAGATTTTAGTTGAATTTAACATCTCTGTGCAACTCTTAGAAAAAAATTTGACTGGGCTCTGTGGGGAAGGTTACTTTCAAAATGTGGTATTTGAAAATCTCTCATCTTATTGTTTGTTGTGTAGTTACATAGGACATAACTCCACAATGTGCATTCATTTTGAAATTCAAGAATCTGAAACTCTTTTTCAGAGCAATACCTCAGCAGTTGTTATGTCCATTACTGAGAGTATTTTGGTTGAAACAACTACTACTGGGATGATTCTAATCTTATTTTAAATAGTAATTTCCAAGTACATAGAACAAGCTAATCAAGATTCAAACCTTGACACCTTTTATGCATCAGGTCAAGGGAAAAAGGAGCAAGATATAGCTTAAGGAAAGGGCCATATTTGTAGTTTATATCATTTTAAGAATAATAAATTACTTTAATTTTATTTTATTTTAAAAATATTATCATAACATGTTATAATAATTAAAACTGTGTGATTAGATAACTGGGCGAAGGATTAATTTTTATGAATTGAATTGAATAAATGATATGATGAATGAGATGCTTATATTTTGTGAATAAACCATTATGGTACATTAAATCATAATTAGCAATACCCAAGGTGAGCCTAGCATTAGTGTTGAGTTCTAGAATCATTAGTGAGGTTCAAGGTTAAATCTTCATCCAGCATCTATAGTTAGCTCAGAGCCTAAGGAATAATAAAATTAGCTATGGAAGTTATCAGGTATATCAAAGCAATAAGAAGGTTTAAGCACTAGCTTAGGAAGGTCAAGGGCTGAAGAGTTTAAGAAGTGTTTTAAGGTTGTGATAATAAGCTTATGGAGAGGATTGGTGGCGTAAAGCAACCTAATTGCTACTAGAAATTGGGAACAAAAAGGGAGTCCAAGAGGGAAGGAGAATGGAACTGCTTAAAGTTTTGGAATTCTTAGGTGCATTATGGCTTCAAACACTATAAGGGGGAAAAATATGAGTTGAATAAGCCATGTGGGATGGTTCTGATCATCCTAAATTTGTTATTTGATCAACTAATAATATCATCTTAAGGAATTAGGCAGTAAAGCGAAATGACTAATGTACAAGGATTTTGCATTAATAGTGTACACATAATTGTTGTGGAAGCTCTTAGAATTGTGTTGGTGTACAAATCACCCATTGAAATCTAATGGGTAGCTTAGGTTATCGCTCCCAAATTCAGGTCAAAATGAGCTCAACATTTATGAAAAAAATGTGATACCCAAGGCTTGAGATTTGTTCTTGAAAATCTTAGGCTTAATATCATTTTAAAGCTAGGCAGATGATAATTGTGTTCACTTAAATTATCAGAAAGACTTCACAAAGCTTGCAGGTTAATTATACTCAACTAATGGGATTAGGTTGTAATTAGGATTCTAAACATACCTTAGGAACCATCGGTTGATTTTGAATGTATTTGGATTAATTTGATGCATCGAATTAAAAGCCTTAATTGCTGGGTTTAGGACATCCACAACTCTATCTATTAGGGAGGATGACTCTATAGCATTGGGTCGTTGGCTGGGTCTAACAATTACATAGATTTAATCTATATCGTCCGATCAAGTTATTTAAATCATATAATTATAAATTAACCACGATTACAAATTAGCCTCAACTATGATGATGGAGTCTGCTGATTGAACGACTACAATTGTTTCCACTATTTTATTAAATAGATAAGGGTTAAATATTTAAATCTTAGGAAATTAAATTAATACAAAATATATTTTGTAGATATTTTGGTCATTTTACATCTAAATATAGGAAATTTTAACTTTTAGCAGAGAAAACAAATACAAAATTTTTTGATGTATACTTTAATATATTTTAATTTTGAAAATATGAACTTCAATAAACCATATACAATAATATATAACTCACAAAAGTATAGATTTAGTCTTATAACAATTTATGATTGTTGCATAATACACAATAGTTACACAAATAGTTGACTCAAAATCATCTCACAAATTTTGTATACATCATATCTATATAAATTAAAAGAAGTATAAAGGCAAACAATTAAGAGATGCAATGTACAAAGCATCCAAAGCATCAACAAGACAAAATAAGAGATATAGGTCTAATCAAAAGTCTTGTGAAATATTTGCACCTTTGTACCAAGTGGACACAAAAACAAGTGGAATTACAAATGAGACCATAAAAAGAAAGAGAAATAGTAGTGAATTTTAACCATTATTTACATTAATCTTTAATTGTGCCTCATGTCAATTTACACTTTATTTTGTTTCAAAAGAAAACAAACATCTTCATGAAATATCACGTGGAATTTGTACAATTTCAAGCTACACATCTTAACCTATCGAAAAAGTTCAACCAAATGTAGCTATATATTTTAAGAGAAATATTATTTAGACTTACTGATATGACATTCAAAAAAACTCATCTAAATAATACAAATATTTTTTTTAAATAAATGCTAATGAAATATATTCAAATTTCATTAGATAAATTTTTTTAGGTGCCACATCAACAAATTTAAATAGTATTCATCATATTCAATTACAACTCCAAGCAAAACCACCGGGCAAAACCACGGGCTGGCAAAATATATTCTTTAGAAAATTGTAGAGATATTTAAAATTATAAGGATTTAAAATAAATAAATTCAAATTTGTAAAGATCAAAAGTAAAATCACATAAATATTTTACCCAAATTAAATTTTAAATAAAGAATTATTTTATATTTCTAATTCTTTCGCTGAATCACCCATTTATTGAACGGTCCAAAAATGGCACACTGGATTCCCCGAATATTCGCCTCCTACCAATAACTTCTTTATATACCCTAGATGTCATCGCCAACGAAATCAAATCGGCTTTTCTTCTTCCCCAAGACAGTGCGCTTCCGTGTTTCGGTAAACCCTCGCCCAAATTCATCGAAGATGACGGCCTACATCGGAAAGTACCACGGTATATCGACGGATCCTTCTATAATTTTCTTTCGTTTTTGCTGCGTCTTTTTGGGTCTCTTGTTCAATTGTTTCTTGTTCCGTATATCTTGGATGTTTAGATCTTTATCCATTTTCTTACAGAATTTGGAGTTTTTTTTTCCTAAAATATTCGGAGAGTCGTAATCAAGTTCTTAGATCGCTGATTATACTATTCGTAAATCACCGGACTTTTATTTGCCAAATGTTCTCTGATTCTTTTTATTCTTCTTGGATATGATTGATTAAAAAACTGTAAATTTTGTTATCTGCTAGTAGCTGATTTGCTGTTGTTATTGAATTGGATTCCGAGTTTGTGCTCTTAAGATCTGCAAGATCTAGATCTTGCACACGGTTAGATCATTGAAATAATTATTTGATTGATGGGCGGTTGTACAAAATAGGAACCATGGAATTAATTGATGCAGACTTTTTGTTATTTTCTCTTTTGTTTGGTTTGACAAAGTTGATTCTGGTTTTGGATCTCGCATGTAACATTCTATTTTTCTTAATATGCCAAGTTTCAACTTGATTTAAGCATGTGCTTGTGATCTCCATTCGGTTATGTGAGCCTGAAAAGTTTAAAATTCCTTTTTTGATAAATCACATGTTGTTGATATGGGATTTGTCCATGCTAACTTTTTGTAATTTCTCCATGCAGCAGCTTTTAGTATTCAATCTAAATATTATTTAAGAGCTGCTTCCTTTGCTTCTGCTATTTGGCTATGTTAACATCTTGATGGTAGCAATTTGGTTTGTTATTATATTATCTTGATATTGAAAAAATTGCAAATTTTCGACTGTCTAATATTATTCGGTTAATTTTTTAAATCAGCGTTGTGTTTTGTGAGCGTTATCTGCTGCTCGTCTCCATCTTAGGTTCCTTTGTGTTTTTTATTTTCTCAAGTGATGTTATTGATGGTATTAAAAACAAAGTACAAATAAAAACATTTATTATAATCTGGTAATATTACCAAAAAAATATTCTACAAAACACAAACATACACATTGCACTCAACCAAACACCCACTGTAATCTCAATAATGATGTTATTGAATAATCTGCTATTTGAATAGCATTTTGTTTTAACAATTTTGTGTTATCTCTAACCAAACAGCTTCATTGGCCTCAGTGTTTTGTTGATTATGTATTTTTTAATTTCTTAACTTATTCTATTTGTCTAGTAATAGAGATTGTCTGTAATATCTTTTCCTGTTGTTTGCTTGCAATCTATCGATGGAGCTTGCTTTATGTAATGTCTTCTAAAGATTGGGGACCTCCTTAATTTTCTTTTTCTTAAAAAATACAAACTGTATGAAAATTTGCTTTATATTTAAACAATTAAAATACCAAGCTGTGTTTTGCATTATGGTATCATTCGAGTCTTGTCTAGTTCTCATATTCCCAACCTATTAGCTAATTTAGTTCCCTTAAGATGTATCACTGAACACCAATATCCACAAATGATAGTTGTTTTTTATGTCAATAATTATCAAGCATGAATCAACAATTTAATCTGGTAAGCAAGCAATGCAACCACTAAGAAGTCAGTGTATTCTTTCATAATGTCTCTACGATGAGTCAAATAAAAGTTAGCAATGCAATC
The DNA here is from genome assembly GCA_016760335.1 of Gastrodia elata. NCBI lineage: Eukaryota > Viridiplantae > Streptophyta > Magnoliopsida > Asparagales > Orchidaceae > Gastrodia > Gastrodia elata. The sequence goes on from CM028669.1 coordinate 113,027,673, forward strand.
ACTAAGAGATTAATGTATTCTTTCTTAGTGGCGCTCTGATGAGTCAAATAAAAGTTTTCATTAAATTAATTTTTATTAATGTAATAATAGTTCATCCATAATATTTTTTTTATTTTTGAATTCATAATCACTCTTAAATCTGGTGTCTTTATCATTATACCTCTTATATGAGGAACATCATATTGTGTCAGATATTATTTTGGTAAACATCTTTATTCTTATGCATGCTATTTAAATCTGTTAGTCGTCATCATTATGTATTTCATGTTCACCTTTCATCTCTGATCTCACAATAGAAAGAATTAATCTTAGCTTAGCAATGTAGCAACGCTGGCATCTGACCTTGTGATTTTTGACACTGCAGAGATGGGTTTGTGTTCTGTTTTTTTTTTTGGCTTTTAGTAGATTCAGTTCCTTATCTTTTGTCCAAAACAGACTCTTTGTTGGAGGAAGATAAAGTTTGTATGCAATAAAAATTTTTAATGGTAGATAAATAAGTTAATTAAAATAATATATTAGATAAGTTAATAGTATGTTAGATATGCAGAAAGTTAATTTTTTGATATTCTTGATTCTGAGTGTTAAAAATCTTACAAATGAATCTACAAGAGCATTGATATTAGTCAATAAGTATGAATCTCTTGAACATGCATCTTTAATCTTTTTTAAGTGAACATGCAGCTTTCATTTTAATTTGCTTATTTTACCTTTTTTTAATTGGATAATCAGTCATGTATTATTTTTCATCCGACTGGATTCAATCATCAAACATTAGCAACTAGCTAATGCTTGCCAAAACATGAAAAATAATTTATAAATATTCAATTAATGAAATTATGACGTGAAGAATATGTGTTTGCGTAAACTAAACTCTTATATATGTGTGTGGTTCCACCATCAAACTGTTGAAAATTTGATGCAATTATATGGGTTGTCTTGTTTTGAAGTTTGATATTTTGATTTGAAGTTGATGAACCAAGGCAGCAGGATTTGGGCTCTAAAATTAACATAGAAATCAATTAAGAGGTGATGTTAGCTGTATTAATCAGTAAAATAACTAAGTGGTATGCATGACTCTTAATTATTTTATTTTTTTAACACTTGAACGGGTTTTTGATAGTTCTTAATTGCGCTAACAGATGCCCTTGAATATTAATCAACCATGCTGTTTTTATACCCATGGGGCATAGCTTTTCAAATTCAAAACGATTTTTTTATCCCTATTTTGTGCCTTACCGGCATAGTCTTTTACTCAAATTCAACCATCTTTCTTCTTCCTTGATCCAGTCTTCGTACTTGCTTATTGATGATGGCTGCCTATTGTGGAAAAATGTCATGGTAATAAAAAATTGAAATAATGATGAAAACTTAAAGTGAATTTTGGAGTGATTTAGATAAATCACAAATGATTTGGAACTTTGGGTAAGTCGCAGATCAATCGGAGGAGAAATGAACATGAAATTAGACCAAATAGAGCTCTGAAAGCTGAGCTGATTTTGGTTGGCCGTCTGGTGTGCCTAGGTGGGTGCTTGGGCAAGTGCCCATCTCAACATTGGAAACTGAGGGTAGGGTGAGCATGCCCAGGCGCCTGTTGGGTTCATGAGTATAGATGGTAGGATTCCTCGGCATTCCCAAGCTCCAGTTGGGGTCATTCGGAATAGGACTGATGCTTAGGCGTCCCCAAGTCTCGTTGGGTGGAGCGTGAAATCATTCAGAAATACCCCTAAACAATAAATTAAGCATAAACATAATTTTAGGTTTTATTTGGGGGCTAGGACATGTGTGGCTATAAATACATCTATATGCTCAAGGTTTTATGTGGAATTTAAGTGGTATGGTGGCTGTGTGCAGTATGATGTGAGAAGTATAAGGGCTGTGAGGAACTAAAGAGGAGAAAGTTGTGGGAGCTCCAAGGTATAAAGAAAGTGGGATCTCTCTTATATCTTTTCTAATTTTATAGAGAAGCTCTTCATGATGTGACTATGATTTTTCCCTGATTTAAGAAATTTCCCACTTAAAATTCTTTGTGTTTGCAGATTGCTCTTTTTTTGTGTTTTTTGTTTATACTGGTCTTTTTATTGTACAAATGAACACATTAATTGCAAGTTCCTCACTGCTATGCTGATGAGGACTAAAGAGCTGTCTAAATCCTTAACAAATGGGTTTGTAGATTGGGTACCTATTCTATGCATCAATTAATAGCGCATTTAAATACAATTAGAATTTTAAATTGATAGATAGTACAATGATCACATTAATTGGCATAAATAAATACACTTATACTTTTCACCTTTGCTGCATCAAATCCTTGAGAAGGACGGCTGTTTTAGAGGTATCAAATATATGCTTATTAATATATTATGCTATCAAACTTAGTTGCAAATGAATGAATGAATTTTACAAAGAGCTCTCTTTGTGTGTATCTCTTAAAGGGCAGATTTTGGAAGAGGAAGAATATATCTTAGTTTGGGATACTACACCTATGATATTTTATGTGATAGTCCAAACTCTTAAGAATCAAAATGTTATTTACTTTGACCTTAATAATTTTATAATTTTGTCAAAGATTACATTAAGTTGATTGTAAATTCTTATAGTAATTTTTGTAGGGAAAGTTTAAAGTTTTATTTCTTTAAGCCTAGTTTAACTGTCTTTCATTAAGCTTTACTTTTTAAGTTTTATTGCAAGCATATTAGCAAAGTTTCTTTATTAGCGTCAACGAAGGAAGAATAAAGAAATTTTGTTGTGGGTGTACACAGATGAACTCATTGCGAATGCTGCTTACATCGGCACGCCCGGCAAGGGAATTCTTGCAGCTGACGAGTCTACGGGCACCATTGGCAAGCGGCTGGCAAGCATCAACGTGGAGAACGTGGAGGGTAACCGCCGCGCCCTCAGGGAGCTCCTCTTCTGCACACCCGGCGCTCTCCAATACCTCAGCGGTGTCATCCTTTTTGAGGAGACCCTCTACCAGAAAACTGCCGATGGAAAGCCCTTCGTCCAAGTTCTGAATGAAGGTGGCGTCCTCCCCGGCATCAAGGTTGACAATGGCACCGTCGAGCTCGCTGGCACCAACGGCGAGACCACAACTCAGGGGCTTGACGACCTCGGCAAACGCTGCGCAAAGTACTACGAGGCCGGCGCCCGGTTCGCCAAGTGGCGCGCTGTCCTCAAGATTGGCCCTAATGAGCCCTCGCAGCTCTCAATCAATGAGAATGCCAATGGGCTTGCCCGCTACGCCATCGTCTGCCAGGAGAATGGCCTCGTTCCCATCGTCGAGCCGGAGGTCCTCATCGACGGGACCCACGACATCTGGCGTTGCGCTGAGGTTTCGGAGCGGGTGCTCGCAGCGTGCTATAAGGCTTTCAATGACCATCACGTCCTCCTCGAAGGCACGCTGCTGAAGCCGAACATGGTCACCCCCGGTTCGGACGCTGCCAAGGTGGCGCCCGAGGTCATCGCGGAGCACACTGTGCGCACTCTTTTGAGGACCGTTCCCGCCGCAGTGCCCGCCATCGTGTTCCTCTCAGGGGGGCAGAGCGAGGAGGAGGCCACCCTCAACCTGAACGCAATGAACAAGCTCAAGGGGAAGAAGCCGTGGTCGCTCTCGTTCTCATTCGGCCGCGCGCTGCAGCAGAGCACGATCAAGGCGTGGGCTGGCAAGGACGAGAACGTGGAGGATGCGCGCACCACCTTCCTCTCTCGCTGTAAGGCGAATTCCGAAGCGACCCTCGGGAAATACGAAGGAGCTGCCATCCTTGGAGCCGGAGCTTCGGAGAGCCTCCATGTGAAGGATTACAAGTACTGATGATATTTCTCCATGTTTTTGTGAGAGAGAGAGAGAGAGAGAGAGAGAGAGAGAGAGGCAGAAGGGGATTGTTTGTTTGTTGCTCTTTCTTTCCTTTTTATTGTTTTGAGGAAGACCTTTTTGATTTATTGTGTTGGCTGTCTTTGAGTCTTTCTGCAGACCTTGTTTAGAAAATAATTTTCCCCTCTATTTTGGTTTATCTCTGGTTTTAAATTAATGGTATCATGTATTACACCCATATTGTTTATTGTTTTGCCTTTTATTGGGTAAATTGAAGAGAACTATAATGGTGTATTGCATCCATATTTTTTGATAGAAATCTGGTCTCACATTAAGCAGAGTTCTGCCAAAATAATACTGGATAAAAGTTGAGCATCATTTCTTTTTGGCAATCCAACATGATTGATGAATGGATGGTGTGAGCAAATTGCCAATATATTTTGAGGTGATGAAATATTTATTCTAGATTGTGATTACCGTTGTAATACTGCCAAAATTAAAGTACTGCAGGATGGATATGCTGAATGATTTATTTGGCCTTCCCAATCATTTTATGCAAAAAACAACCAATACAATCTAGCCACTTTAGACAGTATTTAGGTCAGAAATATACCTTCATACTGTACAGTTCATTGTAACAGCCCAAAATGCAATTGAAGCTCCACAAACTTGGAAAATATTAGGTAAAAAATATCAATATAATAAGAGTACAAAGAAATTTACTATATACCTCATCTCACTCTTATGTCAATTTCTATTATTTAGATAAGTTAGCAACATAAATTTTGGTAGCAATTATTAAGTTATCAGTAAGTTTTTTTTTTTTTAATTTTCAATAAAACATATTGTTGAACCAAGTATTCAAAATAAATTATAGGAGATTGAATGAATGCAAGTAAATGTTTAAGAACTATCGACAAGATAATAAACTCAAAATTGTGAGATGATAATTAAATTAATAAATCATTTCAATGATAATATTATACTACAAAAGTTATCAACTTTGCATTTAATTATAACTTTTGTATAAATCAACTAAGCCAATCCACAATTATAACATTTTCACTAAATTAATGATTTGGTAAATTAATCAATATTTTTTTGCCTAATATGATAAATTCATCAGATTACTAGCTCATATCATATATGAGTTGAATTTTACTTATCTCCCTAAGAGTGTTATTTTACCAATTCAATGATTTTACTTATGAAAGAATATCTATACAGATGTTTCTCTTATATGAACTAATGATAATTTCTCTCTAATGCGGTGCCTCCAATTATCATGTACTATAGAGATCTATTGATGCGGTGCCTTAGCTTTTGGATGGTGATGTTAGTGCACGTGAAAGTGATAAAACGGGTTTCCGTTGATGGTTACCAAGCATAAATCACAAGCATCCAAACACAATAAATTTTATGTAGAAAATTTGATGACTCGAAAAACCACGGGGCCTCCCCATCTCAAACCATGGGGCACTATATCGCGCCACAACTCCCAGTTTCAAACCACGGGGCGCCAGAGTGAACCACGACGCCCAGATGAGCGCCACTGTGTGCCGCGGCGCCTAACCCTCAACAACAAATTCTGCTCGGCGCGCTGGGTCATGCTGGAGTTCCCGAACTTTCCCCGACTTGTCCTGGAACATCGCGGGATCTCCCGGAAGCCCACCGGAGCTCCATTGGTATCTCCACAATGATCTAAATGGTTTCCACATCCCAATAATCTCACACTTGGAGACCTATTGGGATCATCCCTTATTCAATCTTGGATCTTCATTGTCTAAAGGAGTGAATAGCACATATTTAACTATTTGTTCAGATATAAAGGAGTGATTAGCGCTCGTATCGAATAGTGTGTCACATGGTTGATTATTTATAGATAACGTTCCTACTATGAATTAAAACTTTAATTTATTTAACTGTTGCAGAAAATAAAGACAAGTAGTTAAATATGCGAAAAAGAAAGATTAAATGCAAAACTAAACTTAAAATGTACCGATAACAACTTCGTTGTCTTCTTGAGCGACAACAGATGTTAAGGCATATACTCAAGGTAAGGCAGAGGATTGGGCAACAACTTTGCTCTTAGCGTTGCTCTTGGCTTGAGTTTTCTTCGGAGCAGGTTAAGGTACTCCCCGCTGATATTGCACATGCCCACTAGTTGAAGGTGGCATTATGGCTAATGTCGGAGCTTACGCATTTACGGGCACGGGGTTGTGAGCAGTCGATGCACGATTGATTTTCATTAGGCCGACGGTCCATATAATCTTGCAATCCCAGTACCTGTGGACAAGTCTGCCATAAGTATAACATTTGTTACCAAGATGGTAACACTTCCTGTACCGATGAGGTTTTTGACAACGGCCACCTTATCTACCCTATTGAATTTGGGTCATCTGGTAAACTTTCGGTGCTTGAGAACGGTTCCTTTTAAACGCTTCAGACTTTTGGAGTGGATGGATGAGGTCTCTTTTTTAGTTCCTTTTGCATCTTATCTCTGTCAATCTCGCTCCTTCCAATAGTTTGGTGAGACTGTCGTGTTGTTGCGATGCAAGGTGATCTTTAATAGAGTCCTTGAGCCCTTTCAAGAATCTACTGCACCTAGCTGCTTCAGTATGCACTAGGTCCTGAGCGAACATCGATAGTTTTTTGAACTCCATTTTGTACGCAAGAACAATTATATTTCCTTGAGTCAGACGGATCAATTCATCATCATTATAGTTTCGGCATATGGTCGGATGAACTCCTACCGGAAGACTTCTTCAAACTCTTCCGATGGGATTTCATCAACGCTGGTTCCAGCAAAACGAATCTTAAGTTCACTGTCCCACCAAAATTCTGCCTCTTCAGCAAAAATGTAGGGGTAAGGCAGATGGCCTCACTCTCTGGACACTTGATACTTTCTAGTTCCTTTTCGATGACCATTAACCAATTTGCAACTTCAATAAGTGATGCATATTTGTTAAAGGTAGGGGGATTGAATCTAAGAAAGGCATGAAAGAATCCATCAACTATCGGTCCAAGTGTCGGTTGGGGATTCATATGGATTATTTGTGGAGCAGGTGGTTCAAGAACTTGGTGATGTTGTCTTTTGATCAAAGGTTGGGAGTATTTGGTTTGGGATTATTCTAAGGAGAAAGAAAGAGACAATTCAGGAACATGAAATAAGAAGATTCTCATTACTATCAAGTTTGGAGAATAAGTTGGAAATGCTTAAAGCAAATGAAATAAGGGAAAACTACTATAGTATCATCAAACTAGCACATTTGCTTACAAAATTTAGCAAAGAAAAGAATTTCAAAGTTTTGATAGATTAGTGAGCGGTAGTATTTCCGGCTCTCACGAACCATCTTGAAATAAGCACGTCCCCACCACTCTTCAAACTAGTTGTCGAACTGTTGATCTAAGATTTTGAAACGAATTGGATCGGGACAGTCTATTATATGGAAGGCTTTGTATACTCGATAGAGCCACTCTTTAGCCAACTGAGAGGAACTATCCCCTCAAAATACTGACAACTTGAAACATATCCTCCTGCTAGTGATACTCCAACACAGAGTCTTCCGAACTTGAGTTCATTTTGGCAATCTTCATCCCAATATTGAAAGAACATCCCAGTGTTAATGTTTAGGTCAGATTCGTAGTTCACCATGTGATGAATTATTCATGATTAGATAGAGTTATGTTTATTATTTATATGATGTTTACTAACTAAGGTATGATTATCAATATTCTTATTTTACTTTTATGTGTTGTTTGATTTGGATATTCGAATATGCACTTAATTTCTTTCTCTCAACCTAGCGCTATGATACCAACTGTAATGCCCTTGTGCTAAGTTAGTCAATTCTAATCCAACACTATGTGTTACTGGAATACTTAATACTGAATTAGTATGAATCTAATTCACTGTCAAGTACTATGTGGTCAAGAATCATTTTTTGAAATAAGGAACTTATAATAATTTAAAGAGCATAGTACATATCAGAATGTATATATCCACCATCCAAACCAAGCATAGTAAGAAGAATGAAAAATACATCCATCACAAAGTAGAAAGTAAGAATATCCAGAGTTTAAGTTATTACAAATAGTTTATAAATATTATGAAAATGCTCTCATTCTCATGATAAAATGAAAATGTAAGTCTTCAAATTCTACTGATGGCCAATGCTAGTCCTAACTCTAAGCTTCACAAGATGCTCCAAATCTACTATATTTGCTATTTAATACAGTAGGACATAACTAATAAAATAAAAACAAGTGAATAGACTTAAAAAGTCTAACTATATTTTAGGGTTACACTAAGTTTTATTTTAGTATATCACATTAGCCATTTCAAATTGTTTAAGTAAGTGGTTCACTAATGTAGAGCCCCGCCCCGTCGTCTCGCGCATAAAGGGGTAATCTGATCGATTTGATGGTGGAGCGGCGCGCCACTCGGGGAGGAACATCCCGTCTCCCCAAATGGCTGAAACCAAAATCCATCTGAAGGGCTGCTGACTCAACCTCAAGGAGGGTTGAGAGCTAATACTTATAATAAGAGTAGTATCCTTATCCTAAGTATTAGACCAATACATACATTGGATGTAAAACATATGAGGAATCCAATATATGTATAAGATATTAGCATTTCCAGTATATTGATCACATTATAATACTAAGTATAAGTAGTATATAACAGAGTGCGGAAGCTAAAGCAAATATCCAAAAACATTCATCACAGAAGCTGTATGAAATATTCGTCTTAAAAAAGAAAAGAAAACATATCCAGAATTATTACAAACAATTTACTGAAATACAGATAAGAAGATAAGTACTGAACTGAAATAAACTAAGTAGAAAAAGTAAAGCTGAAGAAGAGTCCACTAGTGCTCCACAGGCTCCTCTTGAATCTCTTGGGTGTCCTCCTGATCTGGCTCAATATACTGCTCAGGATCTAGCAAATTGCTGGTGTAACAACCCAGGTTGTTACCTCAGTTATTTAAGGTTAATTCAAATCTTAATTATGGCTAGATAACTTAATAAGTCATTAGGAGCTCACCTCTAGATCCAGTCCAGATCAGAAGCCAATCAGATCAAAAATCAGAATTTTAGAAAATCCAGAAACTTTAGAATTTGACATATTTAATTTGACCTCCGATTAAAAAACAGACTTCGTCATTGTGCTCATTGCCCCCAAATTAGCTTTGAGTGATGTTTTTGTGTCAATCGGAAGTCGTCAAAATTTTAACGAATAATTTAATAATATTTAAATATCCCAAAAATTGGGAAAATAAAATACTTGTCGGATCGAAAATCCGACCCTACCGTTGCATTCCTCACCCCTCAATTAGCTAGGGGTGATGATTTAGATTTTTTTTTTTTGAAAAAATACTAATTAATTAGGATTAATTTAAAATTATAATTATTGAATTAATTAATTAACTAAGATTAAATAATGCAAATTCTAATTAACAAGTAAATTAATATTTAAATATTATTGATAATTAATATATTAAACATTAGACTATGATAATTAATGATAATTAAAGGCTGACTAATGATAATTAATTAAGTTAATAATAAATACAGTAAAATTACTTAACTATATATATAAATAGTAAATTTATTTAAATTGAATAAATAAATAGTAAAATATATATTTAATTTAAATTATTTAATTCAAAATTTTTAAAAGTTTAATAACTTTTTGGAGGATAATCCAAACATAAGCAATATAGATCTCATTTTACTTAGAAAAATAAAAGGAATCAAATGACGCAATATAAAAATTAGTTTCGGGATACGTACAATATAGTGACATTTTATGACCTATTTAAATCCTCACAATATTTAACCTAGTTATCCAAATATATGCACTATAGGTCTTAAAATACTCAGAAGAATTGCCCCAACACTATATGAGTATTAGTTTTTCTATTTGGACATCACGATGAAAAGTCAACTACTTGACCCACTGTTGACTTTTGACCAAAATGCCCCTAGATTTCAATTGACTATAATTTATTTAATTCAACTCCAAATTCAGAAATTCAAAGTACTAACTAGCTTAGAATTTCAATGTCATCAATAAACTGAAATAATATTTAGGATCTGGAACCTAGAAAATTAGAAAATGACCAAAATACCCATAATCTTAGTTAGATTATAATTTGGCCATTTGAAGTCCAAATTGGGTCTACTCCCTATCAACACACTCAGTATATTATAGGAAAGCTATAGAAACTATAGAAACTGAGCTTGCTGAAATTAGACTTCAAATGGAAAAGTTTGGTTTTTATCACCCGTGACCGACCAAAATTATCGAATTGCCCTTAGAAATAAAAATAGTCATAACTTAGTCATCTGACCTCAGAATGCAATGTTCTTGGACTCTATGGAGTTCTTGAACAGTAACCAACAGTAAACTGCATAAAAATCTAGGTTCCATTAGGTGTAAATTACAAGTTTGCCATTTTGGTTAAAAACCTTAGTTTGGACTTGTAGGACCCATTTCTTGTCCAAATTGAGCGTACTTACTATCTATCTTCAAGTTAGACAGTAAGGAAGATTTTGACAGTAAGAAACTTTAATTTAAACCCTTAAATTAAAAGTTGACTTTTAGACCCTTAAGTAAGGGCAAAATGATCATTTTGTCCAAAATTTAGGTTAAGCGCTCTTAACCTCTAAATTGTCTTTTAAATTACTAAAACCAATATTAGAATTATATTAGAGTCAATTATGTGTGTAAAATCAACTATTAGGTCAAATCTATAAATTTCCTAATTTTCCTCTGAGTCCTTTTCCCTTAGGACATTGTACTTCATAATAGGACTACTCTTGAGATTATGACTAGCTCATAGGTTAGATTTTATTCATTGAAAAATGGGGTTTTTCAATGAATGAATCCTTGGTTTCTTTAGTTTCTAGATTATTACAATTTATTCTGATTATTTTGTCTATTAACCCTAGATTTAGGATAGGAGATTCATCCTATTAAGTGTGATTTGCTTAATAGGTTTTGCCTTAATTAGTAGATCACTTTTAGAATAAAACATAAATCTTATGTCTTATCCTTTTGGATTATGTGATTAAGCCCAATCATGTGGTGTTTAATCTATAATCTATAACTCAGTAGATCTTTATCAAATCTTAGATATAACGTCCAAATTCATAAAACTAGGACGTATGATTTATTAATTGAACTTATAGTCGTATTTGATTGAATTAGATTAGAACCTGATCAGTTCTAATCCTTTTTAACTTATAAGGCCAAGCTTCTAAGTTACACTCGATAGTAGGAATTGGAGATCTTGAACTTGTATAACTTGGAATAGTTAGAATAGTTAAATTAGAAAACAAATGATATCACCATGCTTAGTAGAGTCCCTTGCTTACTATTTGATTGTTGTGCTATACATTCCTTGATTGTTTGTGACATATTTCCTAGGACATATCATATAAGACTTTGATGTATAAATAAAATTTTAGGAAATTATGGAGACTCCTTAAATTCCTTATGAAAATATTAAGATAAGAGATTAAAGATAAAAATTGAATGTGTTAGAGTTGTCTCTCAGTTATACCTTCTGCCTATGCCTCCTTATTGATGCTAGGAGAAGACTTTGCTTATATTTTCTACCTATGCCTCCTTGTTGATGATAGGAGAAAATTTGTGTGTTTTCTGCCTATGCCTCCTTATTGATGATAGGAGAAAATTTGTTATGTGTTTTCTGCCTATGCCTTCTTGATGATACTAGGAGTAAACCCTATATTCTGCTTATGCCTCCTTGATGACGCTAGGAGAATATAGTTCCGCGCCTTAGCCTCATTGTTAACGTTAAGATCCTTTGATATTTAGTAAGCTAGATTAGCCTTTTTCTGTATGGCAGTTAGTACATAAATATTCATATATAGTATTGATATTTTGTAAATGCTTCAGTATTTTCATTCAGTTAGCTATTTCCTTATCTTGCTAATATATATTCTTAGGATGTTAGATTTATTATTGTTATATATATATATATATATATATATATCATTATTAAGTTTATTTATTTAACTTGCATACTTTTTATGATTACCAATATATTTAGGATGTAGTATTTTCTTTCAGTACTTGTTCAATTACTTATACTTATATGCCTTGCCTTATTTAGCTTACATTTGAGACATATCTTAGCCTCATTTTTTGCTTAAGTTATAAATATTATTTATAGCTTTTTCTCTATTCTGTTGTGCTAGTTGCTCCCTTGATTTAATTATTACTTAGGGTATGTTAAATGATGATATTACAAAACACATAAAATTTATCAGTTTAAAATGTACTTAAAAAAATTTGTCTAACAAGATTTTTTTTTTTCTTTGGCTGGGGCCCTACATTGTGAAACTGACAATGATAGATTCCCATCAGTTAGATGATCAAGTGCTAGAGGTGGAGCCGTATCTAGAGGAGGAGCCTTTAGAGGGAGCCGCTGCTTAATTTTCTTATAAGTGAGGATGAGAGGATTTTTGCTTTTAATTATTTAAACTTTAATATGATGTAATAATACATGTACTCATGACTGCATGTTTTGAATTTGCTATGCTGCTTATTCTGAGTCATATTCCATGTTATTTCTATTGTGATGTTTGGATATTTCATATTTAAATCGCTTCCGCACTCTGTATGAATTTCTTATATAGTGACTGATTATTTGATTCTGTGCTTACTCCTTTTCTTATTAGGTGGATTGTGGATTTTATCATAATCCAATAATAAGTGAAGGGTTAATCAGAGTGACACACCACCCCTTGGATTAATCTTGTGGATTAAGGGGTGGGGCACAGGTTAGTTAGAGTGACACACCACCCCTTGGCTTAATCTTGTGGATTAAGGGGTGGGGCGCCCTAGCCTTACCAAAATTGAGACCAATGGTTGATTTAAAGATCAATGACAAATTAATGCATTATTGATGTATTATTGATGTCAAATTTTAGATTTAGATTAAGTATTATTTTTTTAATCAAGTTCTTAAGATTTCATTATAGTTTAATGTCAACTAAGCACATTTAAATATCCAATTAAATGTTAACATTTTCTAACATACATCCTAATATTATGAAAACTTAAGAATATAAAGATGACATAAAATAGAAAGTAATTAAGGGTAACTAAATTCTAAATCAAATCAAAAGAGTTAGCACTTGATTATAACTCTAAAAGACTTAAGTTTCATACAATTTAGTTATTAAGATAAACATAATCGATACGAGCATTCAATGATTCTATTATTTAGCATTTGACACAAAAATACTTAAGGCACACAAGAGGTCCTTTCACATGCCATAAAAGGGCAAATTTTCAAAGTTAATTTTTACACAAAATTTTATGCAATGCTCAATTTTAATTAAACTAGGTTCAAATTTGATATAATTCAGGCCCACTAGAGTCCTAAGGACCTTAAAATGCAAAAATAATAAAGTTTTGACCATTTTAGTCAATTCTGTGCATTTTTAGAAAATTCAGGCGCTGCGATGTGCGGTGGTGGAAAACTATGCTGTGACGTGCTGCAGCATTTTTGATGCTGCGGTGCGCTACGGCATGACCATTCCGAGAGCTGGATGCTACGGCGCGTTGCAGCGCTTTTAGGTGCTGCGACGCAGTGTGGAGGATCAACTTGTGGAAACACTGTTCAATTAATTTTTCTTCATATTTCATATAGTTTTCTAGAAATGACGCAGCTGCTCACTGTGGTGCGCTACAATGGTCCAACTTGCGAGTTACTGTTCAATTAATTTTTCTCTTGATTTCCTATAGTTTTCCCCGTAATGATGCTGCGGCGCACTGTAGCGATCTAACTTGCGGGTTACTGTTCAATTAGTTTATTTATCAATTTCATATGATTTTTTTGAAATGATGTTGCAGCCCGCTGCGGCGCGCTATAGCGAAAACTATTTGAGCTTCTGGCGCTACGGCGTGCTATAGCGCCCGACGGTGATTTCGCCTGTGCGAAAACCGTGAAGGGTCATATTTCGAGCTCAAATACTCTCAATCCAGAATATTCAATGAGTGGTGTCATATATCAATTGAAAGGTCTTTTTGATACATTTCCATTGATACCAAAATCAGCACAAATGGATTATTCTAACTATACGAAACATGCAGTTAAAGGTGCGGGTATACAGAATGGACAAAAAACAGAGCATGAGATTTTCAAACAATATGATGCCTTAATGAACTTTAATGGCTTCCAAATATAATCATGGATCTTCTAAGGATACAAACTAGCATATTTGCAATATGAAGTAGATAAAGGAGAGGAGCAAATGGGGAAGAAGGAACCTTTGTTTTCTTCAAAACTTGAAGAGGAGCTTTTTCTTCAAAGTGCAGCAATGGAGGAAGGGGATTTTCTTCTTCAACACCAACTTCACAATGGGGAAAGAGAAGAAACTTTAGATGGACAGCAAGAGGAAGAAGGAGGGGCTGAGCACCTTCTTAAGTAAGAAGGAGAGGATGTGATAGGTCATGGGCTAAGGGGGAAGAAAAGGAGGAAGGGATAGCTCCAACTGCTTGCTTGTGCCAGAATTAGGGAGAAGCATGGGGGCGCCAAATAGGGAGCCATCTAGGAGAGAGGAGAAGAAAAGAATTAGGAAAGAAATTAGAAAAAACTAGGAAATAAAAACTTATTTCCTTTCTAATTTTTCAATTTATTAAAAATTCAGGTTTAAGACACGCGCTCCGAAAAATCCCAAAAATTCACCCCTAACTAATTTGGGGGTGAGGAAGTCAATGGCGAAGTTAGATTTTGATTCCGAATATTATTTAATTATGCTAATTTTTGGGGTATTTAATTATAATAAAATATTCGTAAAAATCCGACGACTTCCAAATGCGTCCAAAACATCACCCCTAGCTAATTTGGGGGTGACGATCGCAACGGCGAAGTCAGATTTCGATTTCGAGGTCAAATTAAAAACTTCAATTTTCTAATTAATTAAATATTAAAATAATCCAAAATAATTGATTGAGCTTTGAATTGCTCCAAATTTCTAGGGATTGATTCTAATGGCTAGGTGAACTTAATTAAAATATGTTTAAGCTAAAATTAAGCTAAATAATAATCTTGGGTTGTTACAACTAAGTAACAAACATAATGGGTGTAAAAGTATATAAAAACAATAATGTAAGTAAAAGAAGTAAAATACTCACAAGTAGTTTGCTTTAGTCTCATAATGTATGTAAGGAGAAAATACAACATATAATGGCTAAGCTAATAGTGTGCATACAAAGTATGAAGAAATACATGAATATGTCCATTTGAAATTTTGCAAAGTAATATTTAAAAGAGGGTAGTGTAAGCATAAATGAAAGTAAGTAAGCAACATACACTACAAGTAAGTAAAGTAAAACTATAATATAAGAATAATAAAAGGTACTGTATAATAAAGTAAAATAAAGTTCAGTCACAATGACTGAATAATCATAGGCAAAAGACTATGATAAGTCATTCACAATCAATAAGATTGTGATAAATAGAAATACAATCATAAAGGATTGTAATATGAAAATATTAAATTATTTATTTTGTTTAAGGTTTTATTTTGTGAGTAAAGTTATAGAATAAATAAGAAGTTAAGCATGTTTGTTTTACTAAGTAAAGCGAGGTCTCCCATAATATACATACTCCCCCTCTAGAATATGTGTGCTCTCCAGATCTCTTTATAGACTACCCTAGCATAATAGTTTATCGTATGAAACCCATATGTAATATTTTAAGGTTTTTTTCATGCATAAAACCTTAATGAATGCCTAAGGTTGTAATTTTAATACATACCAGCATTCAAGGTGTTCAAGTTAATTTTAAATCATGTAATATTTATTGTTGTCTAATTTAATTATTTACCTTAATGATTGGGGCTAATCATGCACCTAATTGACTTAAACTGTGGGGCCCCGCCCCCAGGTCCATTATTATTAGACTAAGTGCGGTGTGCCACTCTAGCAAATCCCTCAATTATCATTGGATTAGGTATAATCCACAATCCACATAATAAGGGAAGGATGAGCTCATAATGCATATATGAAATATTAGTCACTAAATGGAGTACAAGTACAGAGTGCTGAAGCAAATAAAGTAAACAGTACATCCAATCTTCAATAAATCAAATGAGATACAAAATGAAATAGCATAGAAATAATAATACAGTAAAGAAAACACAGTCACGAGTACCTGTATTATTACAATATTACTTAAAGTTTAAATGAATTAAAAGAAACATCACTCATCCTCACAAATAAATTAAAGGATCTAAATATCTCCGGCTCCACCCTACTGCTCCTCCTTAAGATAAGGCTCCTCCTCAGGCACCAAGTCTCCAAATTGATCAGATTTTGACATTATCAATTTCACAATGCCAGTGCCCAAACCAAAAAGAAGAAAAATCTTATTAAATAAATTGTCTAAGCATATTTTAGGCTGATTAATTTTCATGTATTTATTAATATCACCATTTTCCTAAACTTTAAGCAAAAGAAATTAAAAATGAGAGCAACAAGCATACAATGAAAGGAGGAAAAGCTAGAAATTACAATATTTATAATTTAAGCAATAGTGAGGCAAAAGATATACCTCAAAAGTAAGCTAAAACAAGGCTAGATGATACATATGTAAATACAGTAAAAATACTGAACAAAAAAAATCTAACCCTAAACATGTTGATGATCATATGAATTATGCAAATTTAAAGTAACAAATCCAACAGTGATCTGTATAGTAAGTAACAAAAGATCTAACATCTTATATATATAAGCAAGTAAGTAAATTAGCGGACTTAAATAAAATGAATTGTAAGCATAACTAAAATCAAAAATTAATAAAAGTAAAATAGTAAAATAGTGTATAGTGACTGCCATACAAATAAGGGCTAATATAGCCTGCTGATATCAAAAGGATTCTTAGCATCAATATGGAGGCTAAGGTGATAAAATTTCCTAGCGTCAATTAGGAGGCTAGGGTTACAAGGATCTTGGCATCAACAAGGAGGCTAAGGCGCAAAAACATTTTCTAGCATCAACAAGGAAGCTAAGGCTATATAATTGAACTGAGAGGTAGTATATATACATGCATTTAAGATTTTAATTATTTACTATATTTTTGTGAACACTTTCAGAAATAGTTGAGGAGTAAAGCATGTCTGCAAGACTATTTAGGTTCTAACTTAACACTACACTCCTCAATGAGTAATGCAAAGTAATCCTTATCTCACCTTCCCCTGTCCATTAGGGTACTATTGCTCAAAGTTAACCAGAAATTGAACTCTATGCAAAGTTATCCTATATTTTCTATGTTTTCATTTCATATAATAAATTATCTTGCATGACATGTTCAAGAATTAAGGCATAAAATACAAGGAATGTGAAAGCAACAAAAGTTCAATAATAAGTAAGAGACTCTACTATACATGGTGATATCATTATTATCTAATTAAACCATTCTAGCTACTTCAAGTTATACAAGTTCAGGATCTCCAATTCTTACTATCGAGTATAACTTAGAAGTACGGTCTTATAAGTTAAAGATAATCAGAACTGATCAGGTTCTGATTTAATTCAATCAATGATGACTATAAGTTTAACAATAAATCATATCATCCTAATTGATGAATTTAGATGTTCTAGTCTAAGATCTGATCAAGATCTCATAAACTAGGGATTATGAATTGAACATTGAACACCACGCATTGGAGTTAATCACATAATCCAAAGGGGTAAAGTCTAAGGATCTAGGGTCTTTAATCTAGATGTGAATGAATGATTAAGACAAATCCTATTAAGAAAAGTTAAGCTTAATAGGATGATTCTCCTATTCTTATCTTAAGGTTGGAAGATAAAATAATCAGAATTAAGTTATAAAATCTAAAAATTATAAAATCAAGATTTCATTTATTAAATAACCCACTTTATCCAATGAATGAAGTCTAACCTAGGATCTATTCTTAGTCTTAGGAAAAGGTCCTAATGTGAGGTGAAGAGTCCTAATGAGATGACTTAGGGAAATTTTAGAAATTTATGAAATTTAATTTTGTTTGCCATCTTACTCATTCTAGCTAAGTAAGGGACATTTTCGTTACTTAGGGATTTTAAGCCATAAGTGAGGAATTTTAGCTAAGTTACTCAATTTATGAATTTTATGACTTAAATTGATATTAAATCAGTTTTATTACTAGTTTTAATGATTTAAATGATATTTTAGGGTTTTAGAGCATTTAATCTAAATTTTGGGCAAAATGACCATTTTGCTCCTACTTAAGGGTCCAAAAAACTACTTTAATTTAGGATTCCAATTTATATTTTCTTGGTGCTAAATGGTTCCTTACTTTCTGACACAAAGATAGACAGTAAGCACACTCAACTCAGATAAGAAATGGGTCATATAGGCCTAAACTAAGGATTTTGACATAAGAGATAATTTAGTAATTTTCAGCTAATGAAATCTAAAAATTTGGGCATTTTATTATTGTTTACTATTTAAGTATTCTATAGAGTTCAAGAATACTAAATTCTGAGGTCTATAGATTAAGTTATGGCCATTTCAATTCTAGGGGCATTTATGTACTTTCTAAGGCTAAGAGGGGTCAAAAACCTAACTTTTTATTTGAGATCCAAATTTAGAAAACTCAATGTCTATAGCTTCCCTATAATATACTGAGTACAATTTGGAACTCAATTGGTCAAGTTATGACCTAACTAGAGTTATGGGTATTTTAGGTAATTTAGGGTTTCTAGTAGTCAAAACCTTAATTTTATTTTAGTTTGCTATTGATATCGATTTTCTAACCTAGATAGCATTTTGAATTTTTTAATTTGGAGTCCAGTTGACTAAGTTATGGATATTTCAATTTCTAGGGTTTTTGGGTTCTTAATGAGGGTACTAAATATAATTAGCCACCTAATGATCAAATGACAACACTAATACTATCAAATTATTCCTGAGATTCTTCTAATTACTTTAAGACTCAAATTAGCTATGTTTGGGTGAAGGTGTGCAAAATTATGACTATGAGAAGTTTTGGTACAAGTGAGGGACCCTAAAATATCAATATGCTAAATACTCATCATACTGAAATTTGGATAGTGCCAAAATATCCTTTCTATTTTTCTGATTAAAATGAGATATATATTTAATATGTTTAGATTATTAGTTAATTAATTATGGGTGTTTAAAGTTTTTGATTTAAGTTAATTAAAGTTTACTGTTTAATTAATTAAATATAACAAAAAATTAACATAATTAAATAATCCTAAAATAGAATATATAAATAATTTTTAAAATGGCAGTGGGACCCTCAGTGACATGTGGCATCCCGTCATTGGCTGGGACAGGATTGCGGGACCCACTAATAGCCGATAATGGCGGGACCCCCAATCGCGTGGCGACACCACAGAGGTTCGGGACACCACGATCGGGCCCCACTGCTCCCGACATAGGAGACATTGCGGCCCCACTACGGGATGCGCAGCGAGTCCCCATGTGCTAGCTGGCTCTGCGGGCCCCATAGATGCGATGCATTTGCTGACTCAGACAACCCGCGCGGAAGCAGGTCGCGCCCAAATCGATCCGGTTCGATCCGACTTCCCTCGTCTTCACACCCAACCGAGAGCTAGGGCTCCCGATTAACGACGACACTAGCCACGGGAAGCGTCGACCTGGACGGCCAAGGGTAGGTCTTGGCGAGACCTATCCGATGAGACTTGACTCGAGACTGGGGGTGGTCAGACGGAGCCGCAAAAGCCAACCCTATGGACTAAGGTTTGGTGACAGTGGATAATGGTATCCACTGAGGATAGACGTTCGAATTTGTTTGATCGAACCTGATTGAGCTTGATCGGATTCGCTCGATCAATGATCTACCCCATGCAATCAATTTAGAGATGTAAATGGAAGCAATCGACTGAAGGGATGGAAAGATAAAGGT
Source organism: Gastrodia elata (assembly GCA_016760335.1). NCBI lineage: Eukaryota > Viridiplantae > Streptophyta > Magnoliopsida > Asparagales > Orchidaceae > Gastrodia > Gastrodia elata. Next base: position 113,047,423 of record CM028669.1, read on the forward strand.
ACTTGGCTTCGGACGGAAGGATCGTTAGGGTTCCAGTGTAGAGGTTGTTCCGAGCTCCCGAGGCTTCGATCTCTCCTAAAAACAGTGCTAAAATGTGGAGAGGGATCCTTAATGGGTCCTAGGTGGAGGGGACGAGGCCGAACGGACTTTGGTTGGCGGTGCAAGCGGTGGATGAGTCACGTAGAGGGACGATAGAGAAGATGAGGGAGACGATCCCTCGTCCGTCCGATCAGCTCAGATTGAGCCGTTGGATTAATGGATGTGGATCTAGTTTCCGCATTCGACTCGTTAAGCGATAACAATTCACGCCCAATAACAAGGCGGATCCGACCTGATAAGGAATATTGAAATAATATAAATTAAAATAATTTAATCATTTAAATTATGATTTTCTTAATTAATTTTATTTAATTAAATGACTTCCAAAAATTCCTAAATATTCACTCTTAGCTAATTGAGGGGTGAGGAACGCAACAACGATGTCGGATTTTTGATCTGACGAATATTTTATTTTCCTAATTATCGATGTATTTAAATATTATTAAAATATTATGAATTTTTGACAACTTCCAATTGCCACCAAAATATCACCCTTAGCTAATTTGGGGGCAATGAGCGCAATGATGAAATTCAATTTTTGATTTGAGGTCAAAATAATTAGGTCAAATTTCAGGGTTCTTGGAATTCCCAAAATCAGGATTTGATCCAATTGACTCTTAATTTGGACTAGGTCTTGGTGGTGAACTCCTAATGATTTAATTAGCACACTAAGATCAAAATTAGAGCTTAAAATAGCCTTAATTGATCAGGATAACAACTTGAGTTATTACATAAACATTAATAATCTCTAAGTTAATTGAAGTATAATACAATAAGTAGTTGTGATGTGGCAACCCTGCTCCACCGTGATCCTGTTAACTCTTAAGTTAACATGATTACGGTGGAGGGGTCTCCAAATGTCAACATCCTACTTATAATTGGATTAGACACACATTCTAATCTATCATAACTATGGACTTTACCATTCTTAAGGTAGAAATTTCACTATATGAAAATACAAGAAATGCAGAGTGCGGAAGCATATATATAAACATCCATCCATCATATATAAATACAATAATACAGAATAAGTAAAGTACTGGAAATAAAGTTAAATCCCTATATTATTAAAACATTAATTAGTTTAAAAGAGCTGAAAAGTAAACTCTCATCCTCACAAGTACAGAAAGAAACTAAGAATCTTCAGTAGGACACTCTTCCTCCAATTGCAGATCTCCTGAAGGTTCAATCACCTCAAACAGTTCAAAGTCTACCATTGTCGGTATCATAATGATAGGACCCCAGCCAACAAAAGAAAAAAATTTTGTTAGACAATTTGTCTAAATACATTTTAGGCTGTAAAATTTATTATATTATTTGGATACCACTATAAAGAATGAAACATACAAGCAGGTGTAGGAGCAGTAATGCGTAAGAAAGAAACAGTATAAGGCTATAAATAACTAGTTTATTACTTAAACAAAATAGGAAGTAAACGATACCTCCCAGTAGCTGTAACAAGGTGAAGTATAAAAATAAAGGCTAAATACTACTATAACATAAAGAAAATTGTCTAAACATGCTTATGATCAATTCAAGTATATGCTAATAGACATAAAGTAAAATGGACATATGAAGCATTTAATTAAATGAAAAGCAACACTAACATCCTATAAGATATGAGTAAAGAACAAAGCTAGCATCCTATAAGTAAAAGTAAAGCTAGAAATGTAATAAAGCAATAAATAGAAAAGGCTAAAAGTATAGTAAAGAGACTGAAATATAAGGTATAAGCTGAAAACACTATACTAGCCAAACTTGCCATTTAAAAGAAGTATATAAATAAAGACTCGCTTACTACCATATCAAAGCCGGGCTAATTGCCACATAAGATGAATAAGATGAAATAAGTGATATCGAGAGGTATGAAGCTGGTACTACCATATCGGCACCAGGATAATAGCCACATGAAAAGTATAAGATGAGGTAAGTGGCAATGAGAGGCAAAAACATTGAGTAGAAGTGCACCTAAAACTAGTACTACCTTATCGGTACCGGGCTAATAGCCACTTGAGAAGTATAAGAAGAAGTAAGTGACACCGAGAAGTAGACTAATTAGGTTACATTCTACTTAACTGAAAGTACTGATAAAAGAAATGTAAATGTTGTTTATGCAATTTCAAAGATGACATTTGATACTTATCAAATATCCTATGTCTAATATATGTACACAAGGTATAAGGCTCAAAACAAGGTAAGCTGTGGCGGCCCTGTCCCGCCGTTGTCCTGTTAACTCTTAAGTTAACATGATTACGGTGGATGGATCAACAACAAGGTCCCTACTTATAATTGGATTAGACACATATTCTAATCCAACTTAACTAAGGACTTTGCCATTCTTAAGATAAGAATCTCACTAAATGAAAATACAAGAAATGTAGAGTGCGGAAGCATATATACAAACATCCATCCATCATATAACTACAATAGTCCAAAATATGTAAAGTACTGAAAATAAAGTAAATCCCTATACTATTACAACATTTAAATAGTTTTAAAAAGAAAGAAAAAGATACACTCATCCTCACAAATGCAAAAATAATCTAAGGATCTTCAATAGGATGCTTCTCCTCCAAGTGCAGATCTCTTAAAGGCTCTATCAATTCAAATAGCTCAGAGTCTACTATTGTCGGTATCACAATGATAGGGCCCCAGCCAACAAAAGAAAAATCTAGTTAGACAATTTGTCTAAGTACATTTTAGGCTGCAAAATTTATTATGTTATTTGGATACCACTATAAATAAGGTAACATACGAATAAGTGTAGGTGCAGAAACGTGTAAGAATGAAATAATGTAAAGCTATAAACAACTAGTTTATAACTTAAACAAATAGGAAGTAAACACATACCTCCCATGTATAGCTGCAATAAGGTTAAGTATAAAGTAAAGACTAAATACTAATATAATAGATAAGGAAACTACCTAAATATGCTTATGATTAATTTAAAATCATGCTTATTGACATAAGTAAAATGAACATATAAAGCATTTAGTTAATGAAAGCAAAACTAACATCCTATAAGATATGAGTAAAGAACATAATTAGCACCCTATAAGTATAAATAAAGCTAGAAATGCAGTAAAGCAGTAAACAGGAAAATGCTACAAGTGTAGTAAAGTAACTGAAATATAAAGTATAAGCTAAAACATTGAATTGGCCAAACTTGCCATCTGAAATAAATATGTAAATAAAGACTCACTTACTGCCATATCAAAGCCGAGCCAACTTCCACAAAGGATGAATAAGATGAAGTAAGTGATACCGAGAGGTATGAAGCTAGTACTACCATATCGGCACCGGGCTAATAGCCACATGAGAAGTATAAGATGAGGTAAGTGGCAATGAGAGGCAGAAACATTGAGTAGAAGTACACCTAAAACTAGTACTACCTTATCGGTACCGGGCTAATAGCCACATGAGAAGTATAAGAAGAAGTAAGTGACACCGAGAAGTAGACTCATTAGGTTACATTCTACTTAACTGAAAGTACTGATAAAAGAAATGTAAATGTTGTTTATGCATTTTCAAAGATGACATTTGATACTTATCAAATATCCTATGTCCAATATATGTACACAAGGTATAAGGCTCAAAACAAGGTAAGCTGAGTAAGAGACTATACTAAGACACAAGTGATATTCATTTGTTATCTAATTTAATCATTCTATCTACTCTAAGTTACACAAGTTCAGGATCTCCAGGTCCTACTATCGAGTGTAACTCAAATTCATATCCTTATAAATTAAAAATAATTAGGACTAGCTAGATCCTAATTATAAATAAATTGATGTCGACTATATAAGTTAAATGACAAATCAATCGACCTATTTTAAAAATTTTAAGAATCCCAACCTCATCTTGATTAGCCAAATCAAGATGAAAAGATTAAGAATTATACTCCAAATATTGGAGTTTAATCATTTAATCAAAAGGTATATCTAACGATCTAAGGTTTAATACCCATGCTCACTGATTTAGATTAAGACAAATCCTAATAATTAATCATCTTATTAGGATAGATATCTATTCTTAGTTCTAAGATTCAAAGATAAAATAATCATTAAATAAACTTAAGAAAATCTATAAACTAATAAACTCAAGGTTTCACCTATTGAGTAACCCAATTTACTCAATAAATGAACTCTAACTTAAGATTTATTCCTAATCCTAAGAATTTAAAGCTCTTAATTACTAAGAGTATCTCTCATGACACACATTCTAACTAGTGTTATAAGACCTATGGGAAGATCTAAGAATGATAAAGGAAGGAAGGAACTCATAATTTTACATAGTAATTTCTTAAGGACTTTAATATGAAATTTAGATTCAAATCAAATTAAGACCTAAACTCATAATTGCTGATCTAAATCACTTTATTTATTATTTAAAATGTTTATAATATGATTTTAGGGCCTTAAAATGTTAAACCCTAAATTTGGGCAAAATGACCATTTTGCCCCTACCTAAGGGTTCAAAAAATCAAATTTTGATCTATGGTTCAAAATCTAAAATTTTCTATGGCAAAGTGTTTCTTACTGTCTAATATAAGATTAGACAATAATTACATAAATTTTGGGTAATTATTAAGTCTTATGAGCTCAAATTAATATATTTGACTCATAGGGGTATTTTAGTAATTTGGCTATATAAAATCTAAATTTTCTTTCAGTTTATTGTTATTTACTATCTAAGGTTTCCATAGAACCTAAATTTGCTAATTTTTGATAAGTATTGGCCAAGTTATATCCAATACAAGCCTAAGGGTAAAATGGTAATTAAGGGTCAAAAATCCTAACTTCTCCAATTGGTATCCAAACTGAGTAAAATCAGTGGCTATAAATCACAAAAGATCTACTGATCACAATGACTATGGTAGGCTCAATATGGACTATAATTGGCTAAGTTATTGCCTAATTAGGGTTTAGAGTGATTAGTGAGTGATTAGTGAAATTAATAATCCAAGCACTAAACCAATCATACCATTAGGTTCTAATGTACTCTAAGAGTTCTTTGAAACTTGAATTATTCAATTAGATTATTAAATTTGCTAATTTTCACTAATTAAATTCTAGGGTAATTAGGGTTGATTAGGAGATCTAACTATTGGATCTTAAATATTTTTATAGATTACTATTAATTAGGTTCTTCTGATCAAAATGGATATAAGGATCACCTAATTAGATGCTAAATTGACCAACTTATGGTCAATTAAAGTTCTAGGGTTAATTTGACCTAATTATGGTTATATCCTAAAAGTGATTAGTCTAAAACTAATCCAAACAGCAAAGTGAATACTATTAGATAAATCCTTAGAGTTTTATGATTACTTTAAGACTCATATTGGGTATGTTTGGGTAAACACACACAAAGTTTTAGTTAATTGAAGGAAATTGTAATTTTAGTAATTAATTAAATACCTAAAATATCACTAAGTGAAATATTGATCTTATAGCAAAATAATTGGCATCATTAAATTCCTTACATTTTTTTGATTAATCTAATATATTTGATTTCATAATTTAGATGAATAATTTATGTATTATGGATGTCTAAAATATTGGATTAAAATGAATTTAATTAAATCCTTTAATTAATTTTATTTCTGCATATGTATTATTCCAATCCAAATAATGATTCTTATGTATTAAATTATATTAATCTAATACTTATTTTAATTTATTTCTATTTATTAAGTTGCTGTTTGCAACTTAATACATTCATATATATCTATTTATCTAAAATATTAATTTGTATAGAATCTTATATAAGATTTAACTAATTACATATATTATATATTAATATATGTTTAAAAATAAAATTTTGAATTTATGCAGGTGGGTCCCAGCTGACAAACGGATGAGACCACAACGGGACCCACATCTACGTGGCATACAGTCATTGACTGAGCAAAAGATGGCGGGTCCCACACAACAAAGCGACGAGACTAGTGGGTCCTACCGCCACATACGCGGCTCATAGCCACGTGGGATCCCGTGGTTGGATAGCACGTAGGCGGAGGGTCCCGCTGTATGCCACGCGACCGGTCTGCGAGCGGGACGAACCGGACCGGGCGGAGTCCGGTTCAGAAGCGCTGCTTCGACTTCCCTCACACGAATCTGAGGCGCTTAGGGTTTTGGAGGGTGCGAATCGATCGAGATTTCGATCGATCGCACCCATTTATTGCATGCGATCAATTAAATAGAGGAATCTAGAAGGCTTAAATGAAGAAACGAGGGGAGCAGAAGGTACCTTTAGGGCTCACGATAGGTTTTAGGGTTTGTTCTTCCCGGGTCTGCCTTGCACTTCGATTCGTTTGAAAATGGTGAAACTGACAAAGGAGAGAAGTGGGGGTCTTTAAGAGGCCTAATGCGGTGCTCTCTAAGCGATTGAGATGCAGCTGGCCCGACTCGCTCGCCGCATGTGTCGACACAGCGACACGCGTAACCTTACGCTGAGGGCGAGGAAGACGGTCTCCCGTCCGTTCGATCCTTCGATCGAATGGTTCGGGTGAGCCGTTAGGTCAAACGGTAGAATTAGAATAACTGTAACGACGTCATGTTTAAGTAACGGCGCCATTAAGTTATTTAATAAAATTATTTATTTAATTTAATTTATACTAATTTTATTAATTAGAATTACACAATTAATGCATTCAAAAAAATTTCAATAAATCACCCTTAACTAATTGAGGGGTGAGGAACGCAATGGTGCGATCGGATTTTTGATTTGATGAGTATTTAATTATCTCAATTTTTGGGGTATTTAAAAAATTGTAAAATATTCGAAGAAACCCAACAACGTCCAAATGCATCCAAAACTTCACCCATAGCTAATTTGGGGGTGGTTAACGCAATGGCGAAGTCAGATTTTCAATTTGAGATTTAGATAAAAAGTCAATTTCTAGGGTTTTGGGATTTTCTAGAAATTTCAAATTTGAACCGATTAATTCTTGGTTTGACCTAGATCTTAGAGATGAGTTCTAAATGACTTATTTAGTTTACTAGAACCTTAATTAAGACATAAATTAGTCTTAATTGACCTAAATAACAACCTGGGTTGTTACATGTGATTTTTGGAAAATATTATTTTATTTGAGAGTTATTTAAGTGATAAAATAATTTATAAGTATTTAAGTAAAATGAATTAAAATCCTATTATACTACCAAACTTCTTATTTTCTCAAGCTACTAGACTAAGATCAATGCTATGGTTCTTAACTAGAAGGTTGGGTTGGGTTGTAGGATTACTAATCTCAATCTTATTAAGGCATCTAAGGATTAGAGAGATACTAAAATCATCAACTACACTAATTTGACTAACTGCATGCTAATGTAGTTCTAATATGCTAGGTGCTAAATGAGAGTTTTCTTACCACTAGCTTCTAGGTTCTAATCAATATACTAGAAATGCTAGAGTTAACTAAGTGATTAGGCTACAAAAATGAGCTAATAACACTAAGTGACATACTAGGGTGGAACCTACACTTGAGATATGTAAGAAACCAAGCCTAGCTCAAATTAGTTTTTTAAGGGTCCTACTAATGGTTCTTATAATCATGGGAAACTAGTCAATTTCCATCCTAAGGCTTATATCTACTACAATAGTCAAATGTTAAATCAAGTCCTAAGAACTTTTATGAACCTACAATTTGCATGTTGAAGTTTATTTCTATGTTTACTAAAACTAAACCATCAAGTAATCCACCTAAGTTTCTTTAAACTAAATGACAGTAAGTTCAATTTGAATATCATTTAGCTTAATTATGTTTTAATTACTCTTAATGACAATTAAAAGTGATTAGAAAAATTAACAATCCAAACAAAAATTAAATTACATATTATTGGTCTACTCATTTTTTTGAGCAAAAAGACATATAATTTCAATATGCTTGGATTATAAATCAAAAATTAGATTTGAATTAAATTTAAGATGTGGAGTTTACTATTTCTAAGGCGCTATTCGCACGCACGACCAACCTACACACGAGACCGTTGTTACGCATGCTCACAGGCCGACTGCATGTGCAAACCCACGCACGCGGGCCATCTGTGTATGTAAACCCAACAGACAGTGTCGCGCGAGTCGGGTTGACCCGCTTGACACTATTTGTCTTCCGCTAGGGACCGAGGGTTTGCCCTAGTTTCGTATTATGGCAGTCCCAGACAGCATACAACCGCTCGTTGGAAAGCTGATGATGAGACCTACAACATGGAATCGAAAGCACTAATCTATTCTACTTGCAACGACACAATTTTAATGGAAGATCTAATTACAATTAGGGTTTACTGTGGGGTCGCTTTGCAATGCCCACAGTAAACCCCAGGCCTTGAGGCAGAGCTCAAACAACTTCGGATGTCGCCACCATCCTTTAAAGGTAGATAAGGAAGAAGTGATGACGTGGATGCGGAGTTCGGTTCTCGGATGAACTTGAACATTGTACACTACTGTACAGGTCTGAGCTCGTCAAAGCTAGCCAGAATATATCGTGGCCCTCAATTGGTCCTAAACTAAACTACAATCACAAAGATGCTGAAAAATACAAGAAAATTTCGAATTAGAAATAGATTGGAGGTTCAAATCGCATACCTTTTATCATAATGGGCTCCTCTAGGCTTTACAAATTTGTTGACAGCATGCACTCCAATCCCTCTCCAAGCTCCCCATAATTAGCATACAATGAAAGGGGAAGATTGGAGAGCTTATCAGGCTCACGACGAGGCAAGGAATTCTCAGTTGGCACATTATAGCACGGCCTCTGCAGTGTCTATGCACACGATCGTGCTGCGTGGGAGATGTACATTAATCACTGTAGCTCCCACATGCAGCCGTTCAATTCTGAATAATCGAGCGATGGATGGTGTTATCGAGCCTGCCGTTTAATCAAACGGGTCAACGTCGTTAGCCCGATATTAACATTGTAAGTTATTTTTATTATTTATTAAAATATTAAACAATTAATAACTTTTTAATTAATTAAAATTAAGCTATCAAATGAGTTTCAAAAAATTTCAAAAATTCACCCATAGCTAAATTGAGGGTGAGGAATACAAAAATGAAGATAAAATTTTAATCGGATGTCAATTTAATTTTTTTAATTTTTAAGCTAAATAAATAACTCTAAATAATCGTAGAAAATGAATGATCTCAAAATTGTACTAAATTTCAGGGATTTATTTCTAATGTCACTAGGAGTCTAATAATGATATTTTAAAGCTAATTAGACTACCCAAAATAAGGTAACAATACTAGGGTTGTTACAACTACACTAGTATATAGTTAGTAAAATTAGTATAGTTGATGAATTAGTATCTCCCTAACCCTTAGATGCATTAATAAGAACAAGGCTAGTAAACTTATAAATTAACCTTCTAACTAGGAACTCTAGCATTAGTTTAAGTTTAGTAGCTTGAGAAAATAAGAAGTTAAGTAATATGATAGGATTTTAATTCAACATGCATCTATACTTATAAATTATTTTGCTACTTAAATAACTCTCAAATGAAACATTATTTTCCAAAATCACAACTACTTATAGTATTATGCTTCAATTGACTTAGAGATTGTTAATGTTTAAATTAATTAAGGGTTTAATTAACCCCAATCATTAAGGTAGATAATTAAATTAAATAATAATTGATATCACATAGTTTATAATTAACTTAAACTCCTTGAACGCCACTATGCTTTGAAATTATAACCATGGACATTCATTAAGATATTGTGCATGACTTAAACTTTAAAACATTAAAATAGGGGTTTCATATGGTGGACTATTATGCTAGGGCAGACTATAGAGAGATATGGAGACCACACATATCCAAGAGGGGGAATGTGTGTGCTATAAAAGACCCCACTTTACTTAGTAAAGCACATGTGCTTAACTACTCAATTGTTCTATAATTTTACCCGTAGAACAAAATCTTAAATAAGATAAATAATTTAACATTTTATTTCTCATAAACTTATTGATTGTGGTGGCTTATCATAGTCCTATGACTATGTTTACTCAATCCTTATGACTGAACTCCACTTTATTTTACTGTACTGTACATTTTATTGTTCTTATATTACAATTTTACTTTACTTTATTTACAGTGTATATTGTTTACTTACTTTCATTTATGCTTATAATGCTATCTTTTAATGTTACTTAGCATAATTACAAATTAACATATTCATATAATTCCTTTATATTACATATCCACATAGTGGCTCTGCCATTATATGTTATATTTTCTCCTTACATTCTTTATGCAGGCTAAAGCAAACTACTTATGAGTACCTTACCTCCTTACTTTATTGTTTTTACATACTCTTATATCCATTCATTTTGTTGCTTAGTGCTCTGCTTACTCAAATAATTGTAAATGTATAATGTGATATACTTATAACTTGAAATAAAACTTAGTATAACCCTAAAATATACTTAGACATTTTAAGTATAATAACTTATTTTTATTTTATTGGTTGTGCCCTACCATATTCAATACCAAATATGGTAGATTAGGAGCATTTTGTGGAGCTTAGAGTTGGGACTAGCACCGACCATCAGTAGACTTTGAAGACTTGCACTTTCATTTAATTGTGAGAATGAGTGTATTTTTATCATTTATAAACTGTTTGTAATAACTTAGACTCTGGATATTTTTACTTTTTTTTTGTGATGGATGTCTTTTTCATTCTTCTTATTATGATTGGTTTGGATGATGGATTTGTTTTTCATTCTTCTTATTATTCTTGGTTTGGATGATGGATGTGAATATTCTTATATATATATATATATATATATATATATATACTTTGCTCTTTAAAATTATTATAATATCCTTGTCTCAAGAAGATTATCAGCCACGTAGTACTTAATAGAGAGTTAGATTCTTATTAATTTAGTATTAAGTACTATAATAACCTCTAGTGTTGGGTTAGCATTGACTAGCCTAGCATAAGGGCATTACTGTTGGTATCAGAGTGCCAGGTTGAAAGAAGAAAATTAAGTGAATATCCATCTATCCAAATTAATTAACATAAAAAAGTAAAATAAGAACACTGATAATCATGCCTTATGTTAGCAGACATCATATCAATAAAAGACTTAACTCAACCTAATCATTAATAATTCATCAAATGGCAAATTAAAAATCAGACTTGAACTTTTACCATATGATGTTTTCTTAATATTGGGATGAAGACCACCAAAATGGACTCAAGTTCAGAAAACTCCATGTTGGAGTATCATCGACAGGAGGAAACATACTCAACAAAATTCTCAAGTTTCTAGTATTTAAAGGGTATAGTGTTTCTCAGTTGGCTATAGGTGGCTTTACCAAGTATCTAATCCTTCCATGTTATAGACTGTCCTAATCCAAATCAATTCAAAGTCTTTGATTGTGGTGCCCCTCCCCCTAGTCCGCAAGATTAGACCTTAAGGGGAGGTGTGCACTCTGGCAGATCCCTCACTTATCATTAAATTAGATATAAACCACAATCCACTAATAAGGGAGAGGTATGCTCAAAATACATACAATATGAATCAATCACTAAGTAAACATAACTCAAAGTGCGGAAGAAAAGTAATGTAAATAGTACATCCAATTGACCATAATGCATAGAAGAAATATAATATACAACTCAGGATAAACAGTACAGTGAAGAAAAATACAGTAAAAAGATACCTATATTATTACAAAATTTTAAATAAATTTAATGAAATAAAGAGCAATCACTCATCCTCATAAGAAAGCAATAAAGGAACTAGATGACTTCAGCACCACCCTACCAATCCTCGTCTAAGAAAGTCTCCTCTTCCTATGGCACAAGCTCCTCAAAATGATTTAATTTTGACATTGTCAGTTTCACAATGCCAGGGCCCCAGCAAAAAAAAAATCTTATTAGACAATTGTCTAAGTGCATTTTAGGATGAATATTCTTTTGCGTATTATTAATGTCATCATTTTTACTAAATAATACAAATAAATTATCTATCATATAAGCAACATGCATACAAAAGAAGTGGTAAGTTATAAATATGGTATTTATAACTAAGCAATAATGAGGTAAAAGACATACCTCAAAATAAGCTAAAATAAGATTAGGCACACATGTATAAATAAAGTAAATATAAATACTGAAAGGAAAGACTATGCCTAAATATGTTGATGTTCATATGACATATGCTAGTTTAAAAATAAATAATATGGCTGTGATACATATAATAAGCAGCAACAAAATCTAGCATCTTATGATATACGAGTAAGCAGGTAAGGTAAAGTAAAACTGATTGAAGTAACATGTATTAGTAAAATAGTAAATAGAAAATAGGTATGTACAAACTGCCATATCAAAAAATTAGCCAATCAGGCTCAATAAATTCTTAAAGCCTTTATGGGTTTGGGCAGAACAAAATTTCCCAAAGCCTTTTTGGGCTAGGGCAGAATAGAGCAGTATAGTATTGAAGAGGTAGAAAATACAAGTGCAGTTAATTTTAGTTATTTTACTTTTCTCTTGTAGACATGTCTATAAGCAACAGAGGAGTAAATCACATCTGCAAGACTATATGGGTTCCAAAATTAACAATACACTCCTCAATGAGTAATGTTAAGTAATCCTTATTACTCCTTACCCCTATCAATTGGGGTAAATGTGCACCATAACCTATCAAAATATAACTGAACTCAATGCAAATGTTATCCTAATTATTCTAATTTTTCATTTCATGCAATAATGTTATTTTTATGACATGTTTAAGGAAATATCATAAAATACAAAGAATGTGTAAGCAACAAATAATTCAAGTGAGCAAGAGACTCTACTATATAAGGTGATATCATTTGCTATTTAATTAATCATTCTAATTATTCTAAGTTATATAACTTAGAAGCACAGCCTTATAAGGTTAAAAATAATTAGAACTGATTAGGTTATAATTTAATTCAATCAAATTTAATTACAAGTTAAATAATAAATCATCATATCATAATTGATGAATTTAAATATTCTAAGCTAAGATCTGATCAAAATATACTAAATTAGAGATTATGATTTTAACGATATGAGATTGGAGTTAATCACATAATCTAAGGGTATAGCTTAAGGACTAAGGTTTTAATTCTAAGTGTGAATTAAGATTAAGGCAAAATCTTATTAAACATAAATCAAATTTAATAGGATGATTCTCCTATTCTTAATCTAAAATTAAAAGATAAAATAATTAGAATCAAGCTATAAAATCTTGAGACTAATAAAACCAAAGTTTCATTCATTAAACAACCCACTTTATTCAATGAATGAAATCTAACCTATGATATATTTCTAATTTTAAGGGAAAAGATCTAGGGTGCAAGTGAAGTTTTTAAGGAAGCTCTTATTAAAAGAATTAGGCAATTTATGGAGTTGATGGTAGTTATTATAATTTATATTTATTTGATGATTTAATTCACCTAAGGAAGTTAGGGATGTGAAATTGAAATTAGGTTAGAAACTCATAGATTTTACTTAGGAAATTTTCAAATCTTTAATGGGATTTCTATCAAGTTACTCAATTATGAGTTAAGGATTTTAAATTATTGCCAAATTAGTTTTATTACTGAATTTAATGATTTAAATATCATCTTTAATGAGGTTTCTATCAAGTTACTCAATTATGAGGTTAAGGATTTTAAATTGTTGCCAAATTAGTTTTATTACTGATTTTAATGATTTTAATGATATTTTGGAGGTTAAGGGTGCTTAACTTAAATTTTGGGCAAAATGACCGTTTTGCCCCTACTTAAGGGTCTAAAATGCTACTTTTTGGTTAAGGTCTATAAATTGAATTTTGTTAATGTCAAATGATTCCTTGCTGTCTAACATGAAGATAGATAATAAGTACTTTAAATTTGGACAACTATTAAGTCCTATAAGTCAAATTTAATGATTTTAACCTATAAGGGCATTTTTATAATTTCACTTAATAAAGTCTAATAATTTAATTAGTTTATTATTTTTTACTATCCAAAGATTCCATGAAGTCCAAGAATACTGAATTTTGATATCCAATGATCAAGTTATGGTCATTTTAATATTATAGTTCTACTTTCATTAAAGGGATCAAAACCTAATTTTTTTCCATATTCAAAAATCACAAACAGTTTTATACAATATTTAATTTTACTAAAACTAGGTTTGATTTTGATATATTTTGGCCCCATTATGGTCATAGGGTCATTACAATGCAAAAAATATGAAATTTCGGTCATTTCGGACAGTTATGGGAACTTTTAGATAGTTATGGGCGCTACGACGCGCTGTAGCGCCTTCTGGCCGAGAGCCAGGCGCTACGGCGTGCTGTGGCGCCTGCTATTCTGAGACGTGGGTGCAACGACGCACTGCAGCGCCTTCGGGCGCTACCGCTGCAGCGGATTTCAGTGTTGTGGCGCCTACTGTTCTGAGGCGCGGGTGCTACGGTGCACTGCAGCGCTTTTAGGCACTGTGGAGGATCTCAGCACTACGACGCATTTAATTTAATTTCATCAAAATTTTCAGCTTCATCATATTTATATGATTCATCAAATTTATTCTCCGCTTCAAATTAATATGCCACTGCAGCGCGCTGTGGCGCGCTACGCTGCACTCAGCCCGAGACTCGGGAGCTACGACACGCTGTAGCGCCCGACAGTGATTTCGCATGTGCGAAAACTGCAACGGTCTCCTTTCATACTCAAATACTCTCAATCTAGTTCATGTATTATATAGCGCCATATACGGATGAAAAGGTATTTCTGAGACATTTCCATTGATACCAAAATCGGCCTAAAACGATTATTCTAACTATACAAGCAACATAACTACAGATTAGGGTATGCAGAAAGAAGGAAAAAACATAGCATTTCATTTACAATGAAATTTAATACCTAAAGGAGATTTAATGGCTTCCATACTCAATCAAAAATTTCTAAGGATGCAAAATAAGCATAAGAGCAAAATGAAGTAGCCATTGAATCCATTCAATGGGGGAAAGGAGGTACCTTGGCTTTTAAATGGAAGCAGATGGAGGAGGAGAGCTCTATTTTCTACAGAAACTTGGGAGCTTTTCTTCAGCAACAAGCACAACAATGGAGGAAGCAGAGAGGAGAACTCAGCTACCAAATGGAGGTATAAGAAGGGTTGAGCTCCATTTTATAGAAGATGAGAGGGATGGCTCTTGGATTGGATAAGCTTGACATCCCATCACAAGCACGGGGAGGAGATATTGGAAAAAAAATGGAGAAAAAGAGAGGGACTCTGTGCCCTTTGCGTGCGCAAGAGAGGAGAAACGCCGAATGGGGGAAAAGGAAATGCCAGTAGGAGAGAGAAAGGAGGAAGAATGATTTTTAAGTAAATTTTGATTTAGTTAATTATTTAATTATTGCTTTAAAATCAAATTTTACAAATGTGCTCCGAAAAATCCCAAAAATTCACCCATAGCTAATTTGGGGGTGAGGAACGCAACGACGAAGTCAGATTTCGATTCCGATGAGTATTTAATTTTCCTATTTTTGGGGGATTTAATTATATTAAAATATTCGGTAAAATCTGATAACTTCCAAATGCGTCCAAAACATCACCCAAGATAATTTGGGGGTGATGATTATAGTGGTAAAGTTGGATTTTGATTTCAAGGTTAGATTAAGTATCTCAATTTTCTATTAATTAAATATTATTAAAATATTTGATGGAATTTTGACGACTTCTGATTGTCATTGAAACATCACCCCTAGCTAATTTGGGGGCAATGAGCGTAATGGCGAAATTCAATTTTTGATATGAGGTTAAAATAATTAGGTCCAATTTCAAGATTCTTAAAATTCCTAAAATTAGGATTTGATTCATTTGCCTCTTGATTTGGACTAGGTCTTGGTGGTGAACTCCCAATGACTTAATTAATATACTAAGATCAGAATCATGAGTCAAATTAATCATAATTGACTAGGGTAATAACTTGGGTTGTTACAGGAATGGACGTGCCTATTTTAGGATGGTTCATGAGCAAGAAGTACTATGCCCTCCCTATTTATCAAGACATTGAAATCCTTTTCTTTTTTAAAATTTTGCAAATTATTGTGCTAGTTTGATAATAGTGTAGTTATTTCCTTTATCATTTGCTTTTAGAATTTCCAACTTGTTCTCCAAACTTTTTATTAATGAAAATCTTCTTAATTCCAATTCTTTCTCCTTAACATGAATCCCAAACCAAACACTCCCGTTCCATCTATCGAAAAGGTAGCATCTTCAAGTTCTTAATAGAGATGATGAAGATCATGGTGGAGACTCAAACTAGAGCTGCTAAAAGAGTTCTAGAACCTTCTGCTCCTCAAATAATCCATGTGAATCCCCAACCAGGACCTAGACCTGTAGTTGATGGATTCCTTCATGATTTTCTTAGACTCAAGCCCCTACCTTCAACTAATCTGCATCATCGATTAAAGCTGCAAATTGGCTCAAGGTCATTGAGAAGGACCTGTCCAGTGTTAAGTGTCCAGAAAGCGAAGCCATCCATCCACATTACCACCCACATGTTTACGGAAGAAGCAAAATACTAGTGGGATAGTGAACTAAACTTATTTTGCTAGAGTCAACATTGAAGTGATCTCTAGGGAAGAGTTTGAAGAAGTATTCAGGTAGGAGTTCATTCCACCCTTTGCCCAAACCATAATTGAGGTTGAATTGATCCAACTAACTCAGGTTAATAAAAAAATTTACGAAATAGAGTTTGAAAATTGTCAAGATTTGCTCTGGACCTAGTACGTATTGAGGCAGTTAGGTGCAGCAGATTTCCAAAAGGGCTCAAGGATTCCATTAAGGATCACCTTGTATCGCAACACCATGACATTTTTACTAAACTATTATAAGTAGAAAGGTTGATAGAGCATCACCAAGTGCATAAGGAGCAAAAGAAGAGGTCTTATCCATCCTCTTCCAAGTCAGAACCTTTTAAGAGGAACCGTTCCCAGGCACCTAAAGTCTACTAAATGACTCAAAATATGCATAGTAGACAAGAAGGCTGATGCTAGAAGTTCCATCTATATAGGAAGTGTTACCATTATGGTAATAGGTGTAGGTAGTATGGACAATCGATAGGATGAGGATCAATCGTTCACCTGCGGTTCACAACCCTATGCTCATAAATGCTCAAGCACTGCCTTAGCCTTAATGCTACTTTTAGCAAATGAGCAAGACCAAAATTAGAATAAAGCACCTCAGCCTGCTCCAAAGTCTCTACAAGTCATAAATGCTAAGGGCAAAGCTATTGCCCAATCCTCTGCTCTACCCTGAGTGTATGCTCTGACACCTATTATTGTTTAAGAGGGCAACGAAGTCATCACATGTATGCTCTAAGTATTTGATCAATCTCTAGATCAAGTATTTGAGGAGGAGCTAATGCATGATGGAGCAACTTAGCTACTTATTTTTTTTTAGTTTTAAATTTTTGCTTAGTTTGTAATAGATTATGTAAAATAATTATTATCTATGTTATAAATATATTTTCTTTATTATTCTGGTATTTATGAATATTATAATAAATGTGGAAATGTATATTTTATACACCTCTAAATACACTTTTATACTAAACTCTGATATGATCTTAGAAATTAAGCACTTAATGTTGGATTAGCTATGCTAACCCAACAACAAGTCTCACCAACCCCCTTTTAATAATAATATTCTATCTCAAGCTCATTGTGAAGGCAATGCCACACTATAAGATTAAGTTTAAGGCCAATATGGCATATGTGTTTCCACATATACTGAAGCTCAATTTCTAATTACTAACTTTTTTTTGTAGTGGAGAGAGGCTAGAGTAGATTTACTAATCCAAAGAGCACCTAACTCTTTAGCACATTTCCAAAATTTTGAATTGTGATAAACCTTATAAACAAATTTGGGTGCAAAATCACATTAGTTTAACATAGTTCAGTGTAACAACCCTAGCATTGTTACTCATTATTGGGTAACCCATTCATCTTGATTTCACTATCAGTACACTTATAATAGCATTAGAAACATACACCTGAAGTTTGGTGTGATTTGGAGATTGTTTATGTTCGACAAAATTTTTGAATATTTTTTTATTAACCTGAAAATTGCCTAATTTAATTTGTCCTTAGAATTTAAATTGGAGTTTGTCATTGAACTCCTCACCACCAATTTAGCTAGGGGTAATATTTTGAGAATTTCTGAAGTCGTTGAAATCCTTGAAATATTTTAATATATTTAAGTGCTCGAAAAATTAAGATAATTAAATTGATCCCCGATTTAAAATCCGATTTCATTTTTGAGTTCCTCACCCTCAACTTAGCTAGGGGTAAATTTTTGAGATTTCTTAGAGATTGTTTGGTTATTTAATTTTGATTAAATAGAAGATGTAATTTATTAATTAATTATTATAATTTAAATAAATATAAATTTATTTAATCATAACAGTCTTTAACAAACCGTGTGGATCCCATGCCCCGCACGCGAACGGGACACTAGAATATGCTAATTCGAGCTGTTGTGTGCCGCTTTTGATCCGATTTGACAGTGAGGGCTTGATCCATTAGATCAGACCATCGGATCGGTGTTCTGATCTGATGGCCAAGATCAATTCCTTGTATGTCACTATTTTCCCGTGATCGTGCGCCTGCAGCGGCAGGCAGAGGCATAACTCGTACCTCCTAGCCAAGCCCAGCCTTGCCTTTAGTACATTAGGATCCTCCTTTGGCTCTCATTCTTCATCTCATTGTTGCTGAGAGCTCGAGAAACGCTAAAGAGCTGAAGGAACCCTACGTGCCCTAACCATAATTTATCCAGCTGAGCTGAAGGAGGTACACCCCTATCCCTTACAATTACTCAATAATTCTCTCCATTTTGATTTTATTAACTTATTCTATGGATTGGTGATTCTTCCTGTGGGGTCAATGGAGCTTGATAAAGCTCGATTCGACCCTAATCGCGTCGGTCATGAACAGGGATGCATAGTGCAACCCTAGCCCATCGACTAGAGGGCTAGGGCATTACTGTTTGGCCATCAGGTAATCGGTGGTTTTGGTCCCAATGAGTCGACCGCGACGTGGGCTTCACGTCGACGTGCGGGCTGAGCTGCGGGGGGTCGGGATCGCCGGCGGAGCCTTGCCCTAGGTTCCAGCATGACGAGATTAGGGTAAATGAATTGATTTGGACAGGTCGTCCCGATCTGCTCGCTCTATTTTTGGACTTGAGCTAGCGGCCCGCATGTAGGCCTGAATCCGTCTGTGCACGCACCTAGAAGGCGCCGACACGTGCATATAAGCCGAAAAGTAATATTGAAATTATATTTAAATTAAAAATTTAATTAATTAATTGCAATTTAATTATTTAAATAATTTTTAAAATATAATTTCAAAAATAATAAAATTATGTTCTATTTCGATTAGAAAAATAAGAGAAACAATAATATGAAATCAAATTTAGTATTGGATGGCTAATTTTACTAATCACTTTTAAATTGCAATTAGGAATCCTAAAAAACTTAATTTTGCCAATGATGTCCAAATTGGACCTACTTAATGTCATTTTACTCATTGTAATATGAGGATTCTATATTTGCTGATTTTATTTTGATTGGATATCATTTGGAGAAAATAGATTTTTGGCACATCTAATCTTCATTAAATAAAAATTTCATGAATCTTACTTTGCATATTTTAGGTCTTGTACCCTATGACATCAAATATATATTCCAATTTGGATCCTTAGGACTCATTAGGAATTGATCTTTAGCCTTGTAAATTATAGTTAGATGCTCATTGAGTAGTTTAGTAAACATGAAATCAAGTCTTCAACAATATGTGAGATAGCTTATACTTAAACCCTAGAATTGATTGATCACTTAATTATGTGTGGTGAACATATACCTCATGTGTTGTTGGCTAAATGAATACCCTTTCTAGTATGAAATAGCTCTATTAGGACCATTATGTATTACTTAGAATTAGACTTAGTGAACCCTTCTCTTCATGTGCAAATCCCACCCTAACCCCTCTATTTCCTAACTTAGCACTATTTAGCTCTCTAAAAGTGATCTAACCTCTTAGTTAAGCATGTCTGTCGAAATAAAATGAGGTCTCCCATAACACACTCCTCCTCAAACTACTACTTTCCAAATAACTAATGTTGCATTTATATACCCATAAAGTGAGGATTAGAATCATTTTGCATTTATATACTTATAACTTATGTTGCCACATAAGTAAATTTTAATCAAACTACTACTTTCCAAATCTCATCTACTTATAGTATTACCTTTTGATTGACTTAAAGATTGTTAATATCTAAATCAATTGGAAGCTTAATTAGCTCAAATCATTAAAGTAAATAACTAAATTAGACAACAATGAAAATCACATAATTTATAATTAATTTGAATCTCTTGAATGCTGCTTTGCTTTAAGACTACAACCTTGAACATACATAAATATATTATGCATAAATAAAGCTTTATATTATTAAACATACGAGTTTTATATGGTGGACTACAAGCAAGGGCAGGCTACGGAATAATAATAAGACCACACATATCCTAGAGGAGAAGTGTGTGTTATGGGAGACCTCACTTTATTTTGACAGACATGCTTAACTCCTCATTTATTTTATAATTTATGCCTGCAGAACCAAACTTTGTATAACTTTAATAACTTAATATTACTTAATAATTGATTAGTTTCTTACTAATTAAATGTTAAGTGCTATAATAACACTCTAATATTGGATTATGTTCCTATTCCAATATTAAGGCCATTACACTTAGATATTACTTAGGAACGGAAGTTTTTCCCAAAAGAAAAGGCTCAACGCATATGATGTAGGCTGCTCAATTGGTCTCCAGAATTAGCTGTTAGGTCTCTGTTCAGGTGCTATCCAATGACATACTGCTATATATTAATTATGGCGTGCGGTTTATTGTATGATTGTAATTATTCTCAAACATTTGAAATAAAATTAACCGGAAGATACATATATGTAAACGAAGATTACAATGTACATTTCTAACGTTAGCCAGCTATCTGCGCATAGATGACATGACAGACAAAAATACATACCTATCTGAAAAAACTGGAAGGTGCAATGGTAAGGCAGGACATGTACTCATTCAAGACGAGAAAGTATGCAATTCCACAGCATTAAGATATACTAATACAAGCATTCTCCTCTCTTTCTATAATCCAATAGATTGGTCAGTACACGGCATGATGCGTCTCATCTCTTCTGGAAGTTGAGGAACTTGATGGAGTAGGCGAAGACGAAGGTGAAGACAAGAACAAAGGCAACATGAACCAAGGCCACGTAGCCAAGGAAATCGTGCTCGTACCCGAACTTGTCCTTCAGGAAGGTCTTCACATCCAAGGTGGGCTCTCCAGGGATGACCACCGGGTTCTCCAGCTCCCCCAGCTGGGAAGTGAGCAGCCCATATAATGTCCATGCCACAGGATTAGCCCAGTACATCCAACTCCACCAATCCGGCATCGCCTGCTCAAATTTCATCCGGCACAATCAGAATCTAATGAAATACCCCCACCAGAATTATAGGCGTACCTTTCTGGGTATGGCGAAGCCGCAGAACAAGTTCCAGAAGGTGTAAAAGAAGGTGGAGACTATGCTGGCGATTTGGTAGCTCGGAGTCAATGCCACGGCCATCATGCCATAGAGGGTGAAGTACATGAAGCACATGAAGGTGAGGAAGAAGAACCAGAAGAACTTGTCTGCTCTCCACTCAAAATCAATCATGGAGAAAAGCAGGAGCGTGTATATCAGGCTCTGAACCGCGACGTAGATTGCCTCAATGCTAACCTGCAACAGATGCTCGCAAGCTCAGTTCAGACCAATGATAGGAAGAGAAAGGGAGAGGGGAAGGGAAAGGGTGTGCTATAGTGGCAAAAGATAGATTTTACTTGAGCGAATGCGTAAGCCAAGGAAGAGAACATGCCCGCCGCCCTCTCGCGATAAAGAACGGTCCTCTCGATGGCAACGACAGGCTGCACGGTGTTGCCGTTGGTAGCTCCCAGGAAGAACATGGCAGCGTAAACAGCGCCCATTAGATTCAGAATGTCCTGTTGGTTGCCTCTGCACAAGCAGTCAAACGGTGATTAATGCTCCTCTTCACAGGTTAAGTGTCGAGCAAGAAGGCGTGGATGCGTTTTTAGAGCGTACGTCTTTTTACCCTTCCTCCAAAACATGGAACCGAACAGGAGGCCATTGACAACCGTGGAGAAGTACCGGATGGCGTTGTAAGGCGGGTTTCTCCAGTAAGACCAATGCTGTTTCCAGAGACAGGCGACGCATTGATTTACAAAATTCTGGGAGTACTTTGTGGAGAAGGCAAGGTCCGTGGAGCCGGATGCTGGGATGCTCAGCTCCTTGATTACCTCCTTATTTCTTCTGTTATGCAAGAGAAATTCCAACACAATGAGGGCACCGCCGGATTGCAGGCATTATTCGTTCTTATTTAAATAGATATTATAGACAGAGCTATAGTATCGGCTTCTTACTGGTAAAGGGACGAATTGTAATAGATTTCTGCAAAATCCAGATTCAGCTGAACTTCGATAGAAGGGGAAGTGACTTCCAGCATCCATGTGGCAGGATTATAGCCTTTCGTAATTCTGCGAATCCCTGGAACAGACTGAAATACCAATTGCATAAGCTCGCGTGAGTCTCTTTTTCACATTTTCCATCCATCCTTTTTTTTTTTTTTTGTGAAGTTTAAGAAAATATGCATTAAAATATATATACAATAATATATTATTGATTGAATACGCATGCAAAAATAAAAAAAAAATAAAAAAATTTTATTGGACTTGAAGAATATTTTTTTGATGTATATTTTTATGTAAGTTTAATATTTTTCAAAGTTTAATTATAGAGAAATGTTGTTCACGTGCTGATGTTAGCATCCAAAAATATTCATTCAACGAGAAGGGAATATCATTTCAATATAATCTTTAAGAATAATATTTGTATTATTTTGATATAAATAAATAAATACTAATAAAATAATATCGACATCTTATTGCACATTAGGTACCGCTCAATAAACATCATTTCTTGTAATTATAAGATTTATGTATTTTTCAAAAATTTAAAGTAAATTATAATGCCAAAGAAATAGCTAAATAAAAAAAAAAAAAGATGAAATTAATTTTTTGAGTGACCCAAAATGCAAAATATAAAAACAACATAAAATAAAATAATGTACTTAAAAAAAAAGTATCCTAAGACAAATTTATTCTTTTAAAAATGCTATCATTTTATTCAAAAAGATGTTAAACTTCCTTAAAATTATAAATACATATATGAAGCAGCAACCCTTTTAAAAAATGTAAATATCCCTTATTTCTATTAATATAAATGCAATAATAAAGAAAACAAAATATTATGACCACGCTGCTGCTGAATCCTTAGGGTTTTCCTCTAAAGCACGACCTCAAGCTGTCTTAGGGTTCTCTTGCCAGCGCCCCTTATGGGACCGCTGCTGGCGTCCTCCCCTAACTATGCGGGTATTTTGGATCTCCCCAAGGTCAAGGCTCCGCTCTCGCCTCGGGTATGTTCTGGAAATTTATTCTCCTCTGTGCAAAAGGAAAATAAGTCGCTCACTTTATCATATCCCCCGTCATCTGATCTTACAGTTGAGCTGTTACGATCATTCATTTTAATGTAATGTTATAAATTTTCTGGTTCTTTTTAGTATTATTTATTATTATGTATTGTGGACAATGAAAGGGCAAACCAAGATAGATAATAATAGAAGTAGGGGCATTCTTCAGCATGGGGAGCTTACTGCATGATTTTAGCAAAATAAATTAAATTATAGAGAGCTCCTACTGCACTTGTGAGATACTACTATACATGGTAAGCAACTTCAAAAAGAACACGGGCTCCCAATTTCTAATATTCATTTGCAAAATATCAACTGTTTTCTCTTATCTTCTACTGTTATTGTTCTCTTGTATAACTATTTTGCAATTTTGATTTGATCTAATAAATTAGGATTTTAGTCCTTGAATTATTTGTATTAAAAAATATTGAAACCCCACCCCACGGCATATCTTCTTTACTATTTTTCTTACTAAATTGCTTTTATATTCTTATATCTTTATATAATAAAATTTAATTTTAATATGTATAAAATTTTTTATGTATACTATATATTTATAGGGCAAAGCTAAAAATGAAATTTCAAAATCTGACTAATTCGTTTTTATTCAATTCTTTTTATAGCAAGTGCATAGTGCTGGATTATTTGTATAAAAATTCTCAGAAATGCATAAAGTGTTCTTGAAATAAAAACTTACTTCAAAGTATTCTACAAGCTTGGAAGATTGATGCCCAAGTTCTCCAGCATATATCACTTGTCCTCCCCTTTTCATTAGAAGTAACTGAAATCAGAAAACAAGCAGCATCCCTCAACATTGATAGAATCTCAACAATTTCAGAAAAAAATTTCAAAGAAGGCAGGCAAACCTCATCAAAAGTTTCGAAAATATCAATGCTAGGCTGATGGATTGTACACAGCACTGTCCGCCCAGTATTCACGGTGTTCCTCACTGTCCGCATAACAATTGCGGCGGCCCTGGCATCAAGGCCAGATGTTGGCTCATCCATAAAAATAATTGAAGGATTTGCAACCAATTCGACCGCAATTGTCAGCCTTTTTCTCTGCTCAGTCGATAGGCCATCAACACCCGGAAGCCCCACCAGAGCATTCCTTAAAGGATTCAACTCAACCAAGTTCATAACCTCTTCCACAAACATCTGCAAGACGTCATTTTTTTTAGCATGTTATGTTATGTGCAATGTTTTTAAATAATAAATAAGAGCTGTTTGGTTATGCCAATATAGCATACAATTCAAATAGCATGTCATCGATATAACATTATCATTGAGAACAACAGGTTAGGACTGCTAGGAAAGAGAATAAACTGTTTTTGTGATACTGAATATATCAAGGAGTTTTGTAGGTAATTTAAATTTTATTATTTAAAGTATCAATGATATATTTATATATATATAACACGTACAAGTACAGGGAGCGTCTCGCAAAAGTTACCTTCCTCGTTTTTTTGTCTATTTCGGGGGAGAGACGAAGCCAGGCTGAATATGTAAGGGATTCGTGTACAGTTACATGGGGCGAGTGAATGTCGTTTTGTTCACAGTAACCACTAACCCGCGCAAATGTTTCCTGCTTCTTTGGGTATCCAGAAACGTTTATGGTTCCTTCTATATATCCCCCAGTTTTCCTTCCAGCTAAAACGTCCATCAATGTGGTCTTTCCGGCTCCACTTACACCAACCAGCGCGGTCAGTACGCCTGGCCTGAATGCGCCGCTCACGTTACAGAGCAATTGAAGCCGCTTTTCCTGCACTCCATGACTTTTCATTTCCTACGGATAGAGAAAATAGGAGCATGTTAACTTGACTATAACAAAGAATCCAAATCTTTATAATATAGATTTTTTTATTATAAATAGATATGAGAAATTCCTATAATGGATGATAATGCTTTTTTTGTAATTGTTAAATTTTGAATTTTCGATGTGTATTATGCAAAAATTCTCACAATAAATTTGGAACCGAAGCCATTCACAACAAAAATTATATGCTAACAAAAATTTAAGAAATAGAATTGTTTCAACAGTGTTGTTGGTTAGTGTCTGTGAACGGAGGACATGAATTGAAGAAAATCTCAAAATATACTCATGTGCCTATAGTACAAAATAAAGATGAACCATTCACTCAATCGAATTATATAATGCTCCAGCCTCTAGGAAATCACTCCACTCTCCCTCAATGAATCAAAATCATCAGCCATCACATTAGTTAGCCTCTCTCTCTCTCACCATCTTTTACCACTCATCTCTATCAAAAGAAGCCATCCGTCATCATCTTGTCCTCTTCATTCTTTCTTTCTAATAAGAAGGTGCTAGTGCAACTTTATCAGTCATTACATTCTCTCATATTATATATATATATATATATATATATATA
Source organism: Gastrodia elata (assembly GCA_016760335.1). Classification (NCBI taxonomy): domain Eukaryota; kingdom Viridiplantae; phylum Streptophyta; class Magnoliopsida; order Asparagales; family Orchidaceae; genus Gastrodia; species Gastrodia elata. The sequence continues at coordinate 113,073,540 of CM028669.1, forward strand.
TATATATATATATATATATATGTATAATATGTGAATGATGTTGTAGCTTAAAAGTTGAAGCTCAAGATTTATCTCAGATTTTGAGTTCAAATCTTATCAGTTATATCATTGGCCTTAGTTTTCAACAAGTCAATGCGTTAGTAGAACTGTAACACGTTATGGATTACAACAATGCACAAAACCAAGAAATGTATAGAGGCTCAGAAGAATGAATATCCTTGCAGTTACAAAAAGAAATACACCGCATTATTCAAGAAGTGCTATAAATAGGTTTAGGAAATCTCCATTTATAAGAAGAATAATTGAAGGAGCATTGATAAAGCATCTATTAATTAAAAAGAAAGAATTGACTCACTGAAGGCATATCCACGTAATAAGTCACATCATCAAATACTAGAGAAAGAGGCTGGAAAGGTAAAACCATTCCTCGGTTAATTTGATCGTTCTTGCTTCTGGCTTTGCCAGAATTACTAGGAATTGTATCCGTTGCTGTTTCTGACAAATAATAGCAGTTAATGAGTTGCAGATAGTGAAAGTGTTCTTTGGAAATTCATAACAAAGTACCACAACTCTCTATGAAATTTCTCCCTTACCGACAGATTTCACAAATGAAGCATAAAGCTGATAGTTAATAATAATGGAGGCATATATAATAAAAAGCAGCACAATCGATTCTGGTAATAGTGTGGAAAGGATATAATTTGACTGCAACTTTCTACTGTCTAGTTTGAGACGCTTGCAGTCAAGCATTAAAATAGGTCAAATAAATCTTAATTTATTTTTTTAAATCTTTTGCAATTCGTAGTTGACGTGAATTTAAAGGCATGGTAAATTGATTTGAATCTTAGCACTGAGCGCACCTGCACCAGTAGATGTGTGGTTGGATCTGATTCTTTCTGCTAGTTCAGAAACATCTCCCATTGTTGCGGCATGGCTTTTTTTCTCATTTTCTTCATCCTCACTTATCATCACAGCCTCAGAATTCTTAATGGCTAAAGTGCAAGAAAAAATGTTTAAATAGAAGTGAATTCCACGCCATTTTCATTTGAAAGAAGAACAGAAAGGCCATGCATACTTACGATTAAGATAAGTCAGTGCTAATATGAAGAAAATATTAAACAGAATAGCAAATCCATAAATGGCTCCGATAGAAATCCAGTACCAATAGTCATTAATGAACATGGACCTTGACTTGAGAAGTGCCTTTCCGATTGTAGGTTCATGTATGCTACTGTCATTGTTTGGCTGAATTAAAATGAATCCAGAAACCCCAACTTAGAAGGAAGCATGGAGAGATAATTGTACTGAGAAGAAACAAATTGGTAGGACTTTAATTTTAGCCATAAAATTTACCTTGCTCCATCTAGGATCAAGAAATTCATTTATAGAAACGGCATTTTGACCATACATCAATGGCGAAAGCCAGTAACCCCATATCCACCAAGACTGAATATCATCTGGCCAGATGGAAAAACTGATTGAGGATAGCTATGCCAACACTTTAACTACGAACTTTTAAAGGAAATTTCTATTAGAAAAGTAAACAAGTAATTTCTTACCTTTGGAGATGACAAACCCTCCTAATACAAAAACTACTAGCAAGGCAAAAAATCCGAATGTATTAGCTATGACCATTGTTCTTCCAGCCGCTCCAATGAATCTAAAAAGGGCAAGAGCCATCTGGTGCATAGAGAAAAATGCGAAGAACTGCCGGAAAAACCTGTTAATGTTAGAAAATATTAGCTTAAGCAACATACTCTAAATTTTGCAGGCTCAATTACTTTAACACTTAATCTACATGTAATGGTGCCTACGCATATGAACAGTGAAATGCACTATTAAAGGCAATAATGATGCATCAATAAGAATGATATATAATTCAATGCAAGGAGAAAAAAGGCAGTGCACATTTGAAACTCTGAACTCCAAATCCAAATGAAATTTTAGATTTCAAAACTCTTAACCTTTTCAGTACTTATTGTAATTTATAGCTTAGCTCTTATGGTGATCCTGCGTTGCATCAAGAGTGCAAAAGATAAAAGAAACAATGAATCTACAAAACATGGATAAAGGCTTACCGGCTGGCTGCAGGAGCATAACCAATCCCATAGTATGTAATAAGCACCCATATTGAAGATTCTAATAGTGAGACTGGAATCTTAACAAGAAGAAAGGATACACCAAATGCCCAAGGAGGGTAGAACAATAATTCTCTTTGTTTGTAGTACACAGGTAGTCTGAAAACTGTCATTGCTAGCTCTGCCATGCCATTGAACATCATATTCACCAGACTATAGAACAGCGCACCAAAATAAGTTCCACCATCAGCAATCGTCTCATGGTGCATATTGGTTCTCAGGAATACAGTCAAGGTTACCAAAGCCATTATTGTTATCTGGGAAGTCTTGAAAATGTAGATAAAAGAATTGCGCTTCATCAATAATAGCTCCCTGGCAAAGCATGCCTTGCAGAGCTCCCAGCTTGACATGCCATACTTCTTCATTGCCAATGCAGCAGGATGGGTTGCGGATTTATCAAAAGGAGTTTTGAGATATTCCGTAAGACTTTTTCCAATATAAAATTCTTTGAAAGAGTCGGAAAATTCAGAGACTGGAATATAACGGTAAGGCTGGTCTTCCCTGAACCAGTATTGTTGTTGGTCCTTCCTTGATGTGACCTCTTGAAGGAAGTCAGCAACTCCTTTTCTTTCTGGGCATTTGAACCCCATGAACTCAAAGAAGGTAAGTACATTTTCACGGGGTCCTTGATAGGCAATCTTGCCCTCAGATAATAGAATAACATCATCAAAAAGTTCAAAAGTTTCAGGCGCTGGCTGAAGGAGGGAGATGAGCACTGTTCCATCCATTACATGCACCATCTGTCTAATGAATTTGACAATCTGAAAAGTGGTGGAGCTATCAAGTCCAGTTGATATTTCATCCATAAATAATGCCCTTGCAGGTCCAGCCAACATCTCGCCTGTAGAGCAAATATCACATGCAATTGTTGGAATATACAGACTTTATAAAATCACATTGCCTAGGTTACATTATTACGTTTGAGAAATTGACCATCACATGCATCACAGATAACCTTTTAGTCGGTTTAACAAGGCTAGATGTATTAGGATGTCTTCAAAGTATTCCTTAAATTGGCTACTCATCACAGATAACCTTTTAGATGAGAGCACTCTGGTGTCGATCAAAAGAAATCCCTACTATTAATACTTAATGAAATACTGTTATAAACTAATGGGTAATTGCATGTGAAAATTAGTTTATATAAAAACGGAAACTAGGTTAACAGAAGTGTTTCAAATAGCTTACTTTCTGTAGACTCAATCATTATATCATTAAACTTTCAATTGGCATGCCACAATAACTTACCTGTGGTCACACGTTTCTTTTGTCCACCAGAAATTCCCCTTCTCATTTCATCTCCGACAATAATATCCGCACATATATCAAGCCCAAGCACCTATTTGGGGATTTTCATAACATGAACATTTCTAATATGAATTGCTGCTATTTATAACAATATGAACGTTGAAATTACAATTATAGAAAAAAATTTCACACGACATACCTTAAGAATATAGTCAGTTGCTAGGCTAGAGTTTTGCCCTCCTACAGAAACTGCCTTCATAAAGGCATCAATTTCAGGGTCTGGTTTAATGCCCGCATCTCTTTCTCTTCTTGTTAACTCTGACATTAGTTCATATCTAGTGCCTACACCCAAGCATCGTCCCGAGAAATTAAAGGTTTCCCTAACTGTCATCTCACCAATATGAATATCATGCTGGCTTATGTAGGCACTTGTTCTCTGAGGGAAAAATTCTGACAATTCATGACCACAATATGTGATCTTACCAGAAACCTGCTTAAAAGTTGTTAATCAGAAATTCAAGTTGAACTTTCCAGTAAACTGTTTTTTAAGTATATCGACATGCAAGACATATTTTCAAGCATTAGTTAATGATAATAACTAAAATTATAAATACATATAAAAACTAAGATTTTTAGACTGACAAACCCTTAGCGTTTTATCAATCCTTCCAGCAAGAGCAAGAAGAAGTGTTGTTTTCCCAGAGCCTGGAGGCCCAAGAAGCAGAGACATCCTGAACATCATATAAAAACTAGTAAGCATACCCTGGTTAATATTCCCATATAAATTCATAGATGACGTTTTAAATTTCTTAAAATTTTACAACAGTGGATAAAATCTGAAGTACATACTTCGCTGTGCCATAGTTTCTGTTGACTACAATACAAAAAGGAAGTCGTTGACTTGTGATCCGGTTCTAGAAATTGAAAGCTTTTTTTTTTTTTTTTTTTTTTTTTAATCTTATCGCAACCAAAAGTGTTTAGCCCCACGAGAAAAACACAACCAACTAAAAGTTGAGTTGATCCACAAAACTGATTTATATTCAGATAATCTTTTAACTCAACCCACGGATTCAGAGTTGACTATTTATGCAGGGCAAATTTTGGTAGCATAATTTTTCACCTTATCAAACCTACTACTTGTTACAATTCATGGTCTTTCATTTAGCAATGGCTAATCACAACGTCTATCAAAATGATCACCAATACTTGGCCAAAATCAGTGTCGAGAACAAATTCACAATTAATTAAATTCTAATAAAAACATGCGCACACAGGACAAAACATTAATGAATTTGCAGGATAACTGGCAACAAAAAATCTCAGCATCTTTGAGGCCAAACAAAACAAAAACTAGGAACTTCTATGACAATATAAGAGAGACGCGAAGCAGGCTTTGCGGATTCACCTTGATGGCTTCAGAGTTCCGCTGACATCAGAAAGTATCTTGTTGACTCTTTTCTTAGATTGACCGAGCTTAATAAATCCAAATAATCCCTGAGAAGCACAAAATTTAAACTAATTCACAAAAAATGAAAAGATTTTGTTAAGAAAAGACGGCTACCTCACAAAGACGTATACATCAAACAATATCTCAATGGCCAATTTGCAAGGAAAATTACAGAGGGAAAAAAAGGGCAACAGAGGAAATAACGAGCAAATCTCTATAAAATATTAGTTAGTTACCTCAAGGCTATTAATGGTAGCATTCCACAAAGTAGGTAGCGCTCTGCCGCCAACGTACGCATCGGCCTCAACTGATAAATTCTCGAACCTCACCTCTATCTTCGGAATCTCAAGCCCAACACTATCTCAATCAAGACAAAAAATCAAAAACAAGTCTGAGTCGCTGCAAGAGAGATATTAGTAATAAAATAAAACAGAAGAGAATCAAGATTTAGGGCCTATACTGGTTGAATCGGTCTCTGTGTCGTTTTAAGAACCGCTCGTTATCCTCCTCCACTATCTTCAAAATTCGATCAACGAGAATCTTTCTATCCTGAATGCTGAGCTTTTGGAGATCGATCTCGCTGCTGAAAATTTTGCCGTCATCGCCTAGCTGCCGGAGAATCCCTTTTCTTATTCGGTCGTAAGTGGGGAGTTTCTCAAGAGCGGCCCACTTAAGGTTTTCTTCTTCATCTTCCTCGGCGGCGATGCTCCGTCGGAAAACGTCCGTCGGGTCGCCAAAGCTGGAGGAGATCCAGCTCTTGCGGCCGCTGCTGATCATGCCGGGATCTTCGGGGGCAATGCTTAGCATAGCGGCCATTTTAAAGAAAATTTAAAGAGATTTGACGGTGTTACAGTTGGAGAAAAAGCATATCCAACTCGTTGAGATTCTTCAGTCAAATCGAGGGTTTTTTCTCCAGATGAAGAGGAAGGGGGAGGGCTATATATATATAAGGTGTGATACTGTGCTGTGGGACACGAGTGTACAAACAATTGAGAGGACGTTCTTTCCTCCTCTCTCTCTCTCTCTCTTTCACAGACGCGCTGGCTCGCAGACTCTTAAGCTGCTGCGTTTTAAAAAACAAAGGTGTGGGCGACGTTTCTTTATTTTTTAAGGATCGAAAGAAAATGATATATTTATAGTGAAATACTATTTAAATTTGTTGACCCCGTAATAATATTTAGATATTATTTTAATATAAATTTTAAAAATAATATTTATATTATTTTTAATAAAAATAAATAAATATTAATGAAATAATTTTCAAATTTTATTAAATTTTTTTTTGAGGTATATTAGTATATTTAAATAGTATTATTTGAATTATATTAAATTCTTTTTTTATTATGAAGCTTACTAAAAAAAATACACATTTTTAATAAAAACTCTAATTTGAAGTTTATTTGTTTTGACTTTAAATAATATTAAGTCTATATTATATTTCCGCTTGATTTTGTAATATTATATTATTTATTGCAAAAAATTGTAGAAATATGATGGCTAGAATCATTTCTCTACACATCTCCTTCATACCCAATCATGTGATCCCGACCCTTCTCCTTCTGACAGCCATCGGAGCTCCACCGTCCAATGCCAAGGCTTCTCGACCTTCCAAAAGTACCAGAGGATTGACGCATGTCCATACGATCTCTGTGGAGCTATCAAATTCGTATAAAGACCCACACAATATCATATTAGATCTCCACTGTAGGAATCCAAAGATTTATTCACTGTTGTCGATCGAGCCCTTCACAGTAGCTGAGATGATTACAATCCTTAGGTCCTTACTAACCCCAAAAAGCCTTTCCCATCATCTCAGAGCCTCTCAAATTCTTCCCCCGAGCTCAAACCGAGACACCCTCTCCCTCTACAACCTACCCTGTCGGTCGCTTCCTGAGCCACTTTCAACTACCCTCTGCATCCCAATATCTTCCTGAGAGCCTCCTTGACTCTTTCAAACATAGTGGAATCTCGAGTAGCCTGCTCACTTCTCCAACCCGAGAGTTGCAAAACCTTCATGCTTGACGCTCCCTGAGACCATATTAATAGTAATTCAATATCAAGTTTTACTAAGGCTAAGAATCTAATTAAGATGAAAATTAAATGCATAAATTATAAATAAGGAAACATTCACTTCTACTTTTCATTCATCCAAGAAAAAAAAAAGCAGAAAAGAAAATCATTCAATGAATTTAAATTATAAAAGTTATTTTATCAAAAATAACTCTCTTCCTCACCGGATTAATATATATATATATATATGTATGTATGTATAATGTATATCTGTTTTGTACCCAATGCACCCATTACATGTGAGCTAAGCGCTTCCAAATTCAACAGACTTGCCCACTTTGCACTTGGACAACAACAGTATGCTTATGCATGATATGCGATCCAAACATGCATAAATCATATGACTGAAATCATCAAAACAAAATGTGTTGAAATGTCATATGCGCAACAAAACTGAAATCATCAAAAATAATATACCTTTTGTTATCTATTTAACGTAAATCTTAATAGCATTTCTTGGAATAGAATCCAAATATCAAACTTAAGGTTCAAGGTTAAACCTTCACAATTCTACCTTATAGGCTAAGGTTAGAGAATTCTAACAAAGGTTCTAAGCTTACTAGGAAGGTAACCAAATAAAGTGATAATCATCACTTAATAAGGAAGGCAACCTAAAGGAAGGGATACTATATTTAACCATATTGAATGTAATCTTAAAGGATTAAAGGTTAAGGTCCTAAGTCATAGCATATGACTTAGCACTAAAAGGAATATAAGGATGAAGCTAAACTACTACTTTGCATGTGACATCACATACTAAGCATGGGATTTGCTAAGGATTCAAAGGATTCCTTAAATGTTTTACACTTAAGTGACATTCATCACTTAAGGAAGCTTAGACTAACTGGTTAAGTCACTACAAGACTTAACAAATGCTAAAGGGTAACTAACAAATTCTAATCCTATAGATTAGAATCAAAAAGTTTAACAACATAAGGAAGGGTTGACATCAAATAACAAATGTTCTTTGACTACTTAGGCAATAAAAGATCTAAGCTAACTAAAAGTGCCATTATTAGCTCAAGTATAATAGTGAAGTCAAGGGTTGGAAACTAAGCTATGCACATGAGATTACACTTAAATGTTAGATCCATTTAACTAAATGTAATCTCTCACTAAGGAGAAGTTAGAGTGAACTAACCATAGAGTTAATCCACACTAAGGTATTTACCACCAAAGAGATATTTATCGCTTGTTAAGAATTTTTCTAAGGCAACAAGGGTAAATATCCAATTTGAGTATTTAACCTTAAAAGCATGGAAAAAACTAATGCATTAGGTCACTTAATGTGACTTGACACCTTTAGGTTCTAAAGATTATTCTTAAGCTAAGGCAAGAGAGTACTTATCCAATTAGGATAAGGTGCTAGAAAGCCTAAGCAGTGACTAAGGTTACCACCATTAGTCATAATTTATAACTTATGCAAAAAGGTTCTATAGCTAAGCTAGACTGACACCTAAGTCACAAAATGTGCTTAGCCAACTAAGGATCTGAGAGTCACTCTTAAATTATCTGACAAAAAGGTGAGCTCATTCCAAAAGGAATGACTAACTAAAGCCCAAGTCACAATATGACTTAGTCACAAAATCCCAAGGTTGCAATCTTACTATTTAAGGAATGGGAATCATCTTATCCAAAATGGATAACACTATTCACTAAAGAAGAATACAACAATGAGTCACAAAATGTGACTTAACCAAATAGGCATTTAAGGTTTGAGTTGACTAATCCTAATTGATAGGTTGCTATCCAAAGAGTGAAGACACCTTGGACACAAGGATAGGGTTACAAAAGGAGCAGTTAAAACTAAATCAAGGATTAACCATAATTAGGGATTTATCCTCCCAAACTAGGGTAGGGTTACCTACACATGCATCTTACTAGTGTTCAATCAAGTTGACTCAACACTGAGGCTTAGGAAGGGTTTAGACAGCAAATAATCAAGTCTAAGCAAAAGGATTAGGTTAATTAAGTTGTAAGGCAACATGGTTATTTTATAAAACATGAGATTAACTTTTGATCAAATACTTTTAAATCAGAAAACTATGCAAGCCATTAGTTTCTATATATTCTAATGAAGACAAGAGCATCAAGAATGCTACAATTGGAGTTCTCAAGCTCCTAATCTAAGCTAATCCCCTAAAATGTGATTAAAAAATAATTAGCAAATCACATTGCACCATTTAGAAATTAAGCATGCAATAATGTTCCTTACCAATTAATGAACAAATAGAAACTAAGTTTGAGATTATGCACTAATTAAGGATTGACCTAATTAAGCAATAATTAGCAAAATGAATTTCAGAAACTTAAATATTATTGCAGATTCATGTTCTTCATGTTTTCCTAATCAATTTGATATATAAATTTGCTATGTTTGTATGAGCATTAACTGAAAAATGTTAAACCCTAGTTTTTATACATTTTCCTAATGTTTGAACTTTAGGAAATAATTTAAATTCCATTATATTATTTAATTAAACGGCCTCGGGCCTCGTCAAATAGAACGGGACCCTACAGGCTGTCCCAAATCAAAAAGGCATGGGTCAATCGGGCCTGCCAGCCTAGCACTGTCGAACAGCGTGGGCCTGGGCCACTTGACCCACACTACAGGTCTTTGTCCCGAATGCGTCAAGACAACACCCGAGCGAGGGATTTAGGGTTTCATTCAAAACCCTAAATCCTCTCAGCACAGAGTACTAAAAGGCACATTTAATGATTTAAAACAATTGCATGGGTGAGCTCTACCATTAGAACCTATAAGCCCCCTATAGGATGGACTCTACCGCCGAAACCATAAATCCCAATTTATGGATTTAGGGTTTACTGTGGAGAGGGAGTCCTCCTTCCATAGTCCACCACTCAGGCCAAGAAATCTTCCAACACATCCCTTAGGTCAAGGCCAACCCAAGGAGCATTCGAACAAACCCCAAAGCAAACGCGATCGCTGGATGGACATTTGGGGCTCGGGCATTGTACCCCACTGTACATGACCAAGTCGTAGCCATTCGATTGGGTTTGATCGAGCTCGATCGATGATATAGGTCCCCACAGAGGGCTTAGGCATTGCGATTGCAATGCAAATCCATAAAAAATGCAGGCAAGGTACTCGGTATGTGGAGTACCTGGGTCGGATGCTCGCCAAAGCACTGAAGGCTAAAACGCAGACGTAGGAAGGCTTGAATCCAATTCGCCAATGCTGATAGCACAAGCTGCCATCCTGAAGCTACAACACATGTCAAAAAGTTACTAGGAAGGTTCAGACGCTGACGCCAGCATCTGGGTTCACCAAACTCTCAGAGAAGAAGATTTAGATGGGGGGAGCTTCTCAAGCCTTTAGTAGAGAGCTACTAAGCTGAAAGGAAGAGCTTAAGAATTCTTGGAGAGTTTGTTAGGGTGTAGAGGGGAGTGGTGGACAAGCCACTTCCGACCACTGCTGCTGCAAGCTTGTGCAGGTGCGAGTGGAGCAGCAGAGAGACCAGCGGCGCAGATGCGCACGGAACTCGAGAGTGATTTGAGCTGACTCACGGACCTGCGGCTCGGGTTGGGTCACTAGGAATTGAGGCCAGCTATTGGGCCTGGCCTCAGATCCAACGGTTGGATTAGATAGAGCAACAGGCCCCGTCCGATTTATCCTTAAGAACTGCGGGATGACCCAAATTATTGGATCTGGCTATCCAGTGTTCTGAACAGTGCAATGGATCTACAGAGCAGACAGGTAAAACAGTTATGACCGTTTGAAAATTTAAACAAATTAATATTTAAATGAAATTCAGTTTTTAAATATCTTAATTTAACTAAATGGACTACAAAAAATTCATCTCTAGCTAATTTGGGTGCTAGGAATCTAAAAAAATAATCAAATTTTTGATCCGAGGTCAATTTAATTTTTTGTTATTTGGGGTATTTAAAATAAGTTAAAATAATAGGGAAAATCGAATGACTTGCAAGAATTTCAAAAACTTTACCCTTAACTAAATTGGTGGTGGGGAATTCAACGGCAAAGTCCAATTTTGATTTAGAGTTCAAAATAATTATCCTATTTTTCATAATTATTTAATTAACAGGAAATTAGGGTTTGGTCCAATCGATTCCCAAATCGAACCAAAACTTAGGGGTTCATTCTGAATGATGATTACAGACCAATAGAAGAGGTTTGAAATAGATTAGGCTAGGTCTAGCTTATGTAAAAACCTTGGGTTGTTACAATTATAAAATACATTACAATCATCAAGATTGTATAAGGTAATTGAGCTTGCATAATATATAAGATTATGCTCATAAGATGGTTATAATTTTTTTTTAATTTATCTTATTTTAATATGTTAAGTAGGCACGCACAAAAAAAAAATGGAGTTAGGCTTGTCTGCCAAACTAAATGTAGTAGGGTCTCCTGTACGATTACACACTCCCCCTCTAGGATATGTGTAGTCTTCTGATCTCTCAATAGCCTGTCCTAGTTCAAATATATGTACAGACTGATACTCTTATTTTCATGAGTGGGAATAAGTACTGTTAAATACAATATAAGTATCTATATTTTATTTTGAGACAAACATTCATGCTGAGCCAAGTTATGTATATATGCGTATATGGTTACATTTTGTGCAAATTGGAAAGTTCATGTGAAATTAAAAATGATCATGGTAGTAATAATAATTGTGGTAGTATGATATGTGATAGTACTTTAATAACATGCTAACTTTGATACTTTAACTGTATTATTAGAGGACTCCTACATGCTTAAGTGAGGTATTTCTCTCTAAGTCAGAATGCTCCCCTACTGATAATCTTTATCTTATATCTCAAATTTATATTTAAACTTCAAAAAATCTCACAATTTTGACAGATCACTTAGTCCCATTCATCATTGGCATGAGAGCGCTTGATCGATAAGCTATTATGCACTCTTTCAATGGTTGCAGCTTCTAGCCAAACATACAGTTAGTCTATGCACTCCCACTTCCTTTATCATTGGGTGGCCATTTAAAGGCCTTGTTTGATGATTTGGGATGTTTTTCTTTTAATAATGAAGCTTAAACCTCACTGTCTCATTAGTTGACCCTAATCAATTAATTTTTGTATAATATATAGTATTCAGAGTTTGTCTAGATGTGGCACCACTTATATGGCCCATATCGAAACATTTCTTTACCACTGGATATCAGTCAATTGCTGCGCCTCAACACATTTTGGGAAGAACCAGCAAGCTTTGGATTTGAGTGGCATTTCACCCCTAACCACAATTCATCCACTGATTCTTCAACATAAGTTAGTTTGAACCTAAGCTTAATATTAACCAAGATTCTTACTGGTCATGGATAGATCACCCATGCTTGGGCCCATAAATAATGACAATTATTACCCTTTTAAGACTCAATTTTTCTACGAATACAATTTTTTACCTTAACTCAGACTCTGCATATGAGTCACAGGCTCATTCTTCAAAAGGCATGCGATCAGAGATAATATATTCTCCCCGCTGTTTGAAAGCTTGCAGTTTTTTCACTCCCCTAAGGGCTCTTTTCACCTTAGTTGTCGCGCTTGGTAGGCGGTAGCTGGCTTGCATGGTTCTTGCAAGGTGGTTTGGTGCGCATAGCCTTGCAATGTGTTCCTTGCGGATTCACGCAATATTTAGCCTTGCAAGTTGGTCCTTACAGATTCACACATTATTTTCACGTATCTCATGCTACTCGGGTTAGAGCATAAGCTAACTATGCATATTTCTACTGGAGTCTCCCCATCTATGATGAAGTACTCTATTATTTTGCTTAAATATTTAAACATCACGACTTATTTAGTTGTTCCCCTCACAACCTCTTATACGGTTCAAGCTACTTGTATTTTGCTCACCACTACCTAAGAAATCGCTTCTTACTTTATTTTTCTATAGATATTAAGATGTTTTAGTTCGCTAAGTTATCTCATATTTGCCTATTAATTCAGCATAAAATATAAAAGGTTTTTCTCTTTAGGAATCTCCAAATTGATGTTTTTTTTCAACTCCCATAAGCATTTCATCATTTATCGATACACCCTTCTTCGTCTTTGAGTGCTTAGGTATCCACTAAAAATTTTTCCTCTTTAAAATGCTGTCCTCTTTCGAAGCTGCATATGAGCAGTAAGCGCATGGCAGGCAGTCTAGAGTGCCTCACCAGACGCCCAATCGTCACAGGAAGGATCACACGATTGTCTACATTCCCATGCGATCAAATCAAGCCAGCTATCGGCTCTTGAAAGCTCTCGTCTGTGCCGGTCGAGCCCCTATCCATACTACAAAAACCTTAGCCCGACCACCGAAGGACGCCTCTCTATGGCCTTGGCTAGTTGGGCTGGGTCATAATTAACCCCTCAACCCTCCAGCTAACTCCACATCTTCTTCAAGCCCTCCACCAAATGTCACAATCCCTCCCTCTCTCCCTCTCGACCATGCATCCCCCCGCCGCAGCCACACCACCTCTGGCCATCCCTTGACCTCGGTGACTCCCCGGAAACCTGCAAAAGCCAGATGGACCCCCTGGATCCCAAACCTAACATCAAGGATCCCCTCTTTAGGCTCCGATCAGAGAGCTCAATCCTCCCCTTCGCCCGCCGCCCCATCGTCGTCCGAGATCCCCGAAGCTTCCCCAGCTGCTCATGCACTCCCCATTAGTTAAGGAACCAAGCAGGGTGAGCTGTTTCCCATCAAAGCCACTATAACCCCAAATGGATTATTTGGGCCCTAGATAAACATGGAACTACTATGCCTACAAAAACAATTACAAGAATTTCACCTACCTCACAACTGAGCCACAATTATCCATTCCGACAATATCCTTGCAAATTCTCTCACCAACAACCCATTATTTCACGCAAGAACAAAGCATGTCGAGATCGATTGTTGATTGTTACTTCATCCGGGAGACATTCCAATGCAACAAATTGTCATTCAATACATACCATCAATGGAATAAATTTGTGGACACCTTACAAAACCCCTACATACAAATTAGTTTTGTATTCTTAGGGATAAGCTGATAGTTCAAGAACTCGTCGTCAACTTACGGGAGGATAATAGCGGATAACCCATGTAACGGCCTACTATATAATAGCTATATGTTACCACATGTAACCGCTCGTATGTAATTGCATGTAACTACCTGCAAGTAACTGCATGTATCCACCTCCCTAAATCTATTTGTATCTCTACCTCTGTAATGGAAAACAAATATGTTTTTCTCTCCATTTACTCTTCCCAATTTCTATTTTCTCAATAGAGGAATTAAAGACACTCTGCCCCGACACAGTTTGGGAAGGCATGAAAGCTTTGTCGTGCCCCGGCCAAAGTGTGTGAAAAATGGATCTTGGCTGCTCAATCAAGGAATGTCTTTAAATAAGAGTGTGACTTTGGCAGCTTCGCGGTCAAAGCATTCTAACGAGGGATTGCACAGGCTTCTTCGTTTGATGTTGGGCAGTGATAGAGATTAATTTTCTTACGAGTGGAATCTCAAATATGATAAACCATTGAAGAATGGACGTAAGATCTGTGGTTGACTCAAATTGCGATAAATTTGTACAAGTTTCGTTTACTTTGTTTTTATGTTTTGGTTCTTACTTTCTTATGTGTTTGTGAGTTTTCTTATAGAATTAACTAAGATATCTCGAATTCACTTTAAAAATGAGGAAAGTTTTCTTAAATTCAGTTTCTTCAACTAAATTTCACCCTTTTTAAAAATTATGCTTTGGCTCGAAATAACTAACAATGGTCAAAGCTACTATACCTCATGTGGCTAGTCTCGCTTTGCAAGTTTGTCAAAGCCACTTGACAAATTTACACAAAAAACCATCCCTTATGATGTTATATAGATAGTCATAGCGAGTCCATGTGGCCTCCAAAATAAATATAGACGGTCATTACAAACTTAGGAGAATGCTCATTTTCAACTTGAGGAAATAACAAAAAATATTATGATACTGCCAGTCTCATTCTCTTCAACAGCCTAGATTTGTTTTAGGCTCATCCATGAGGACAGTAGCACGAATCTATAACTTAATGTTTATGTGATTCCCATCTTGGAGTTTGGCTCACCAGATGAGAATATGAAAACATTAATCATATAAAACAACACGTTTTGAAGCCAAACTATTTCACTACTTTGTGGCAAGGAGAACTAACTTCTTCATCATCAGGCTGGATATTGAAAACAAGTGAACTAGGCTTCTTAGCTGTCAAGGAGAACAAGTGCTAACATAGGATCTATGTGTATTTAATCTCTTTTTCTTACTTGATTTGCATTTCTTCTTAATATTTATATTTATTCTCTTAATCTCTAATCTTCTATTTCTAACAAATACATTGATTAAAGTTTAAAAGCCATTTAGAAAATATAAAACCAAGCAATTCACTCTCTTTGGATGTGCTAACTATATCTAGCCCTTTTGTGCTAACTAAGAACATCTCTTAGCTCATTACAACAATTGTTTATCAAAAATTTGTCTAAGTTATCATATAGGCTCGTTTAAGGTATCAACTACAAATCATTTAAGCTTAGTTTACGGTTGTTATTTAAGATAAAAAATTCAACAACCCTTAAATTTGGAACATGAACTGTGCTCAAATCAAGCTTAAACATGACATATATGTTGATTGAAAAATTGTTTTGAGGCGCGCCACAGCAGCCGAGCGCCCGAGAGGCTACAGTGCTGCGCTGTAGCGCTCACGGCCCAGAAAACACATTTCTTAACCCCATTTTCAGGATCAAGGAGACGGAAATATTAGAAGAATATCAGCCTTCATTGGTTTTGAAGGTGTGACTGCTCCATTGAAGGAGAAGATTTTGAAGGTGTGGTTCCTCCATTGAAAGAGAAGAAGAAGCTCCTAGGATTTGTATAAGTGTTTGCTAACCCTAAAACTCATTGTAATCTCCTCTCTACATAGTGAAATCTCTTGCTCTCCTCTCCATGGACGTAGGTGTTGGCACCGAACCACGTAAATCATTTTGTTGTGCTGCGATTGCTTGCATGTGTGATTTTCTTGCTTTAATTTTGATTTGCTCAATTTCCAAGCTTATTATTCTGCATCATTTTAAAATCCTTTTACCTTGTTTGATCAGAACAAGGGGTTTCGATCCCAACAATATATTAATCAAGCCATCCTTAAACACCTTCCCAGCTCATTGATCTTCATTTATAATATGAATATAATTCATTTGCTAGTAAACATGTTATGTCATCCTATCCACCACAATTTTATAAGAAAGAGGCTGTCTCAAGAAAAAAAACTGTCTTCAATGCTTATGAGAACGACAAATTCATTATATGCTATTATCCTCCATAGTTTGGTTTATGTTGTTAAGTGTTTCTTATATGATTAAATAACACAAAAATTTTATGATGCGCATTCAAATTTATAAATTTATCTTAGGCGACTTTAATGAGAACAGCTTATTTTTCTAATTGGTAGAATATTCCTCATCCACAAGCGGTTTAAGAAATGCCAAAAGCTTTATTTTGAGAGGATGCCAAAAGGATTAATGAATTCTTTTTTTTAATTACGAGTGAAAAAGATAATAATATCCTTAAAACGTTAATGGAAAATGAAGTCATATTTTAATGCAACATCTTGTAGCCCTCAGTTGACCCAATTTTTATATAAATTTTGCTAGTAAAAATCTGTGTTTTAAGATAAAATCTTAGTCACTTTAAGCTATTTTTGTGTGTTTTTGATATTTTTCTGGCACAAATGACGAAACTGTGCAAATGAAGGAAGAATTGAACATTTATAAAAATATAAAGCAAGGCGCTGCAGCGCACCGCAGCGCCAATCCAGCGAAAGCCAGGTGCTACAGCACGCCGCAGCGCACCTTGAGGAAAATGCAGAGCCATAGCATTTAATGAAGGAAGAACCCTGGGCGCCACAGTGCGCCCCAGCGTTCACCTTTCTGAAAACAGTGATTCCAATAGGAAGAATGATTGAGGGAGTATATTTAATGAACCATTTCAACTCTCAAAAATAGTTGGGAGTTATTAGTGTGGAGGTTGCCCCTTAATAAACTAATATTAAGAGGCGCCCGCCACAGTTGGTATCAGAGAACCCAATAAGGTGTCAGATTGGAAGTTGCATTTCTATCTACCTAATGGATTGTTCTTCTGTCATACAGTCACTTAATGAATACTTGAAGATATCCGTATTACCATAATCTAATACTCAGAATAGTAGACATAAATGAAAATACTAATATAATTAAGATAAAATGCTCAAATACGAAACTCATATATTAAGGACTTTAAGAGCTATAAGCTACTTAAGAGTGAAATTAGTTCCAAGACCATGCTAATAGGACTTGATTGAACTTATAGGATACTTAGATACTTGAGAATGTCGGTCTGGGACTACTTCAGTAGATTTGAAGCCATATGGGAACTTGATTTTCAGTTTGGACAACGTTACGGACGGCATGTCGAAGGAGTATCTGAACAAGGAGTACGAGTGCTAGATCCGATGCTTCATCACACCATTTTTAGAGGATTTGACCTTCCTGCTTTAGCCAAGGAGTGGCTAAGGCGTGTGAGCTTCACTCTCGAGGCAATAGAGTGCCCTGATGATATCAGAGTCACACTAGTATCCCTCCTGCTCCAAGACCATGCCAAAAATTGGCGGGTCGTCACCCTCCGAGAACTCACTAGTATGCGAAGAAGAGAACGCCGAGAAGTCACTTTTGAAAACTTCTGTCTCGCCTTTTCGATAGAGTATATTAAATGAATGTTTTAGTAAATAAGTTTAAGTTCCATAATGTACTCTTTTCTTATTGTATGTTATATCTGAAATAAGCAATAAAATAAACTCATCTATTTTAGCTCTTCTTAGAATTATCAAAGAATATTATTTTATTTAAACTCAAGTACAATATGAATCCTAGGAAATCATATTCAATCCCTACTGCATCTAGCAGTACTTCTTCTTAACTCAATACGTTTCTAGAAACGGTTAAAACCTTAGTAGAAACTAATGTCAGACATCTGAAAGAATAGAAAGACTAATTGCGATGCAAAGCAATCCATCACCAGCATATGTTGCCACTGCACCTTATTATCATCCTCAACAGCACTATCAGTAAACGGATGGACTCTTACACAGTTTTATCAGATTAAAAACTCTTACTTTTAATGGGAGTATATCAGCAATGGTAAATTTCTAGCTATTTTAGGTTGTTAGGCATTCTAAAAATCTTATTCTGGAGGAGGAGCATGCTGGTGGAGATAATTAGCTTCTTTTTATTTATTGCTTGTGAGACTGAGTGTTTAGCTTTCCTTTCATTAACTTTTAATATTTTGTAATAGTACAAGTTCTATTTGTATTTTTTTTTTCTGCATATTTAGTCTGAGTTGGATATTTCTCTATCTTATTATGGATGTATGGATGCTAATATTTCATATTTCTTCTACTGCACTTTGATATTCTAGTATACTTATTTAGTGAATATCTCATTTACTCTACTTAGGGCACATCATTCCCTTATTAGTGGATTATGAATGCTTATTCATAATCTAATGTTATGTGAAGGATTGCCCAGTAATGACCACCACTTAATCTTAGTTGATTAAGGGGCGACCACCACAATTAGAGATCCCATAAACTCTCTAGAAAACCTAATTAATGCAAAATATAGAGAATCAAAATAAAATCATTGATAAAAGCCAAAGAGTTGAGAGAATTAATTTCCCCATTCAGTCATCTAGGCTAGGGGAGAGGAGACTATTTAAGGAAACATTAGAAAGGATAGATGGATCTTTTGGAACCTCCAAAAGGTAAAGAAAACTCTAGCAGCCAGAGAAAGAATTTTGAGAGTATTCTATGAAAAGGGCCTGCATCAGAGATGAGAAAGTCAAAAGCAGCACAAAGGAGAAAGTTCAACGTATAGTCTACTCTCACTCTATTTTGTTAGTTAAGAAACTTATTTAGAGATGACTCCCAGGAAGAAAGCAACTGCAGGAAAATCAACTGCTGCATCATATTCTACGGGAAACTTTAACTCTCGCAGATTTGCATCATTAGAGGCGGAGCAGAGATTTGTTAAAATTACCTCAAAAAGGAAAATAATACCTGAGCTAGGCTTCATTGAACCTTGTATAGTGTCTTTAGAAAACATTATAAATAGAAAATGGGACATCCCGTGTGATCATCCTGGACCCATTATCATAGCCCTGATTTAAAAAGCCTATGCAAATGCAATAAATGCTAGGATGAGAAACATCTTTGTTAGGGGGATGAGTATAGAGTTTAGTGATTGGATGATTATACTACACAATGTATTAAAATTTGTAGAAAAATAGTCGTATTCCCATTAATTGAGCTTTGAATTCAATCTTTCTAGTGTTGCCCTTACCTTGACTGATCATAATACAGCTTGAAGGGGGCACAATGCTAATATCCATAAAGATGCAATTACTCCTGCATCCAGTGCCTGGCATACTCTTATCTCGAGTAAGATAATGCCAATGGGGCATCCTAATAGTGTTGTGATAGCACAAGCTGTACTTAATTTTACAATCCAAAATATAGACTCCATTGATATAGCAATGCTACTTTACAATCAACTATGGAATGCACTGATGGGGAATTGTGTAGCATAGCCATTATCTTACTCATCATTGAGATGTGCTCATCTCAAGGCATGGACATTAAAGATGATGAACCACATCTCCCACTTCGAGCACCCTTATCATTGAAGAACATATGAAAGATATTTTTTGAAGAATAACTCAAAAAGTGGTGGAGAGGATCATAAAGGGATGAGTCTTTAGCTATAACTAAGCAATGAGGAGAACTAAATAATTTGTAAAGGAGGATTGGACATTTGGAGAAACACAAATATAGGCAAGGTAATGGATTGACACAAGGGTGCCATATCTTCAGGACACCATGCATAACCAATTTATGTATGCCAACGAGTTCAACAATACTCTTAGTAACATATTAGCAAATAGGCATTTGCATGGTAGTTC
Source organism: Gastrodia elata (assembly GCA_016760335.1). NCBI lineage: Eukaryota > Viridiplantae > Streptophyta > Magnoliopsida > Asparagales > Orchidaceae > Gastrodia > Gastrodia elata. Next base: position 113,093,427 of record CM028669.1, read on the forward strand.
AGAAGATGCAATATTTCCATCTCCGCAAATAATTAAAGAACCTCCAATTACACCTTGGCCTACTCTAGAAGAAGATGGAAAAGAAGATGATGATGATGAGGATGATGAGTGAGGTGATGGCCCGTGCTACCCGCAGTAGGATAACCCAAACATCAACATAGATAACCCACTCTAATTGTCAATCAAATTAATACTCATATTAACCTGACTATGATTAGGTGATTATCTCTCATACCATAAGTTATACCAAAGTATTTACTCTAGCAACTTGGGTATTAACTATACCTATCCCTATTCATTGTCGCATTCTATTAATCGCACGCCAATGAATATGAGATAATTTATAAGGATGATTCTCAAACACCATACTAAGTATAAGTAGTAAATGTAAAAATTAAAACACATATCATCCTTACCTTTCATTCTTTTAGAAAACAAAGTAAAGCATCCATCTTATCTGCAAAGTCCATTCCTAATGTTAAGACAAAATCTTATCTTAACCTTGAAAATTGCTTTTCTATCTAATGATTACCTTAACTTGTCTTACAGGTTATTTTGCAGAATTATTTATCAATGATAACAATTATGATACTTTGGGCTTATTCATATTATGAAGAATTCATAGACAACTTATTTGACTATATTTGACTTTGGCATGCTTTACGTGGCATTAATGATTCAAGATTAGAGTTTGACCACTTATTCATCAAAAACTAGCAATGTCACTAATATTTAACTATACATATTACAAGGATTCTAAGAATTTCTTATTTGGCTATATCAGAGTTTGGCATGCTTTTCAAGATGGTGCCATACTAAACTAGATTATGATTCAACTTATAAACTTTATATGTCAGGACTGACTATTCAATCTTACTAATATTGGGTTATTCTCACTACAAGAAGTCCATAGACACATTGTTTGGTCCCATCAAGGTTCAGCACATTTTACGCAACGTTTGAAGGCCTTAATTACTTTAAAGAGATGTTAAGTTAATATATTTATCAAAAGTTACATTTTATTACATACTTATATTATTTTCATTTTTATGATCATTTTGGTATTTAAGTTTATTAATTTGAAAGACTTATAAGCTTATAATTTGAAATCTCAAATTTCTCCATTTATTTTTTTATTTAGATTTTAATCTTAAATTTAAGATTGCATTTAGGGAGTACATAAATCAAATTACAAGGATCTTCCAGAATGAATTATATTTCTTAATCATATGTAACTGCAACCATCATTAAAACACCAATTCTAAAGTTATGGTACAAATTATTATATTTTGAAAATCTCGCATAAGTCAATTTAAACTTAGATTTATCATCATGACAATTTAAAGACTAATTCAATACATGTAAGTGTTTAATCACATACATGCAAATATTCTGTGGCGGACCTGCCCCGCCGTGGTCTTAAGTTAACATAATTACGGTGGAGGGGTCACCAAATGACAAGGCCCCTACTTATAATTAGATTAGGCACACATCCTAACCCATCATAATTAAGGATATTACCATTCTCAAAGTAAAATCTCACTAAATGAAAATACAAGAACAACAGAGTGTGGAAGCATAAATATAAATATCCATCCATCATATAAATGCAACAGTCTAGAATAAGTAAAGTGCAGAAAGTAAATTAACCCTGTATTATTACAATATTAAATAGTTTAAAAGAGCTAAAATAAACACTCATCCACACAAATATAGAAAGAAACTAAGGATCTTCGGGTACACTCTCCTCCTCCACAGGCAGATCTCCTGAAGGCTCTATCACCCCAAATAGCTCGGAATCTACCATTGTCGGTTTCACAATGATAGAGCCCCAGCCAACAAAAGAAAAATCTAGTTAGACAATTGTCTAAGTACATTTTAGGATAATCAATTCATTAAGTTTATTAGATATCACCATAAACAAGTAAGAACAAAAGCATAGTAGGAGCAAGAACGTGTAAGAAAGAATAATACAAAGTTATAAACAAATAGTTTATAACTAAAATAACTAGGAAGTAAGCACATACTTCATCTGAGCAACTGCAAAAAGGTCAGGTAAGTATAAAACAAGTGAATAGAAAGAAAAATACATCCTAAACATGCTTATGATCAATCCAAGACTATGCTTGTTAACATAAAAGTAAATGAACACGTAAATTGATCAAAGGACTAAAGTGAAACTAGCATCCTATAAATATAAACAAGAAGCACAACTAGCATCCTATAAGCAAAAGTAAAGCTAACAAATGCTGAAGAATAGTAAGTAAGAATGTACTGAAATGTAAACTGAAACAGTAAGTATGAACTGAAATTATTATGACTTAAACAATGTAAACAATTTAAATTAGAAATGTACCTAAATTAGTAATGCCAGCAAAGGGTATAAAAGAATATAAGGCATGAAATTTATAGTCTAACATATACCATCCTAGCTAATTCTTAAGCCTTGGACATGGTTAGACTCACTTTAGACAGACATATACCACCCTAGCCTGACATAGGTCTAGGTTTGGCCTGTACTAAAGTCTAGGTATAGGAAAAAGGCATATTAATTAGGCTACATTCTCATAATCAAATATTCAACTTAACAATAATGATGACATATAAAATGTTGATTATGCAAAACAAATTGACATGAAACACCTTTCAAATATCTATGTCTAGTACATATAAACAAGGTAAAAGGCTCAAAACAAGGTAAGCAAAGCATCTAAGTCAAAGTGAGCTAGAAACTCAACTAGGACACAAGTGATATCCATTTGTTATCTAATTTAATCATTCTATCTACTCTAAGTTACACAAGTTCAGGATCTCCAAGTCTACTATCGAGTGTAACTCAGATTCACGTCCTTATAAGTTGGAAATTGATTAGAACTAATCAGGTTCTAATCTTATTACATCAATGTCAACTACACAAGTTAAATAATAAATCAAATGTCCTATTTTAAAATTTTATCATAATCCCCAACCCATCTTGATTGATCAAATCAAGATGAAAGGATTAAGAATTAAACTCCAAATATGGGGTTTAATCACTTAATCCAAATGGTACAACTAAGGATCTAAGGCTTAACACCAATACTCACAGATTTGATTAAGAAAAATCCTAATGATTAAATCAATCTCATTAGGATAGATCTCTACCCTTTATTCTAAAATTTAAATATTAAATAATCATTAAATAAACTAAGAAAAATCTTTAAACTAGTAAACTCAAGGTTTCATCTATTGAGTAACCCACTTTACTCACTAGATGAATTCTAACCTAAGATCTATTTCTAACCTTAGGAATTAAGGCTCTTAATTACTAAGAGTATCTCTCAGACACACAATCCTAACTAATGTTATTAGGACCTATGGAAAGATCTAAGAAGAATTAAGAAATAAAGGAACGCTCAGGATTTACTTAAGATTTCTTAAGGACTTAGGATTGAAGTTTTAATCAAAATCAAATTAAGGCTTAAACTCACTTAATTTCTATTATAAATCATTTCCTTTACTGATTAAGTTATTTAGAAAGTGATTTTAGGGCTTTAAAATGTTAAATCCTAATTTTGGGCAAAATGACCATTTTGCCCCTACTTAAGGGTTCAAAAGATCAAATTTTAATATAGGGTTCCAAATCTGATTTTTCTTATGGAAAAGTGTTTATTACTGTCTAATATAAGATTAGACAGCAATTACACAAATTTTGGGTAATTATTAAGCCTTATGAGATCAAATTAATAAATTTAACTCATAGGGTAATTTTGGAAATTTGGCTTAATGAAATCTAAATTTTCTTTCAGTTTATTGTTGTTTACTGTCTAAGATTTTTATAGAATCTAAAATTATTGAATTTTGATAAGTATTGGCCAAGTTATGGCCAATACAAACTTAAGGGTAAAATGGATAATTTAGGGTTTCTTAATTAAGGGTCAAAATCCTAACTTTGTCAATTAATATCCAAATTAAACAAAATCAATGGTTTTAGATCACAAATGATCCACTGATCACAATGACTAGTGGTAGGCTCAATTTGGACTCTAATTGGCTAAGTTATAGCCTAATTAGGGTTTAGGGTGATTAGTGAAATAAATCACCAAATCACTACTTTAACCACACTACTAGGTTCTAATGTACTTTAAGAGTTCTTTAAAACATAAATTGTTCAATTTAGATCATTAGATTTGCTAATATTCACTAATCAAGTTTTAGGGTGATTAGGGTTGATTAAGAAATCTAACCATTGGATCCTATATATTTTTGTAGATTACTATAAATTAGGTTTTTTTGATCTAAATTAATATTTGGATCACCTAATGTGGAGCTCAATTGACCAACTTATGGTCAATTAAAGTTCTAGGATTAATTAACCTAATTAGGGTTAGGTCCTAAATGTGATTAGTCTAAATCTAATCCAAACAGCAAGATTAACACTACTAAAATATTTCTTAGGATTTTTTGAGTACTTTGAAACTCATATTGGGTATATTTGGTTTAATAGGTATAAAGTTATGACCATTTGAATATTTGTGACATTATTAAAATTTAATTAATATCTTAAAATATCACTATTTGATTTATAGCTCCAAATAGAAAATTTCTAATTCCATAATATTCCTCTATTTTTGCTGATCACAATAGTATATTTATTTGCTACATTTGGACTCATAAATCTTAAGTTATAGGATTTCAAAGTTTTAAGATTTAATTATTTAAGCTTTAATTTAACAGCACTTATATTTATATATATATATATATATATATATACATATATATTTATATAAATACTGTATTTATTCAAACACTAATTATTATAGGTGACGGCGATGGGTCCAGCGGCCACGTGGCGCACTAGCATTGGATGATCAGGTATGTGCTTACTTCCTAGTTGTTTTAGTTATAAACTATTTGTTATAACTTTGTCTTGTTCTTTCTTACGCATTCTTGCTCCTACTATGCTTTTGTTCTTACTTGTTTATGGTGATGTATAATGAACTTAATGAATTGATTACCCTAAAATGTACTTAGACAATTGTCTAACTAGATTTTTTTTTGTTGGCTGGGGCCATATCATTGTGAAACCGACAATGGTAGATTTTGAGCTATTTGGGGTGATAGAGCCTTCAGGAGATCTGCCTGTGGAGGAGGAGCGTGTACCTGAAGATCCTTAGTTTTTTTCTATATTTGTGAGGATGAGTGTTTATTTTATCTCTTTAAAACTATTTAATATTGTAATAACAGGGTTAATTTACTTTCTGCACTTTACTTATTCTGGATTGTTGTATTTATATGATGGATGGATGTTTATATTTATGCTTTCGCACTCTGTTGTTCTTGTATTTTCATTTAGTGAGATTTTACTTTGAGAATGGCAACATCCTTAATTATGATGAATTAGGATGTGTACCTAATCTAATTATAAGTAGGGGCCTTGTCATTTGGTGACCCCTCCATCGTAATCATGTTAACTTAAGAGTTAATAGGACCACTGTGGGGTAGGGCCGCCACAGTTGGTATCAGAGAATTCTATAAGGTGTCAGATTGGAATTTGCATTCCTCTCTACCTAATGGATTGTTCTTCTACCACTGCATCGCTAAATGGATACTTGAAAACAACGTCCATATCATTATGATAGCAATTCAGAATAAGAGGTAGGAAGTAAAAAAAACACTTCCATAATGAAACTTAAGTAAGGACTAAATGAGAAAGTAATAATAGTTAAATAATTTAGAGGAATATTCATGAGACCTTTAGTATTAGAGAAACTAAAATATCAAATCTTGACCTTTATACTAAGAGATTTGAGACAATATTAATAATCCAATTATTAATTAGATTAAAAGATATAAGAAATTCAAAATTTGTGTGCTAAATGAATCTCTTTAGTACACACCATCTCTATAAGATTAGATCTTCCACATTTGACTAAATGGTGACTTAAAGCGCATAAGATCCTTATCAATTTAAACTACTATAGGATTTTTTTTTATTGTAATAAATTTAACCTTTGAATAATGAGCATCCAAGAAGTATCACAACTTTTCCTTAAAGACTAAAATTATTTGTATTTATTTCAGAATGAGTCCTGTAACTTATTCCCTCAACATGAATGATTCATCGAATAGCAACACCGACGAAGTCACTTCACTCAGAAATATGGTATCTATCATGTTAGAGAACCAATTACAACAAGCAATGACTATCCAGAAACTAGTATCTACTCTTAGTACTACAAATACTGGTATTCTTTTCTGCATCCTTTGCTCCTCATATTCTCCCTATCACTTATTAGTCTACTAATGAGATTATTTAATAGCTTCTTAAGATTGAGACTTCTAATCTCTTAATGGAAACTTATCCGCCTCAAATACTGAGACTCAGCATAAGACAACCAAAAAGAATCAAAAGCGCAAAGCTTGCCAAAAAGGAATTAGCACATAAATCAAGGGTTTAAGAGACCACATCCCTATGGAGAGTGATATCATTATGACCACCGCTGTTTTACATGTGGTCGTCATGGCCACGGATATCGGGAATGCTGTGCTTTCAAAATAGTTGATGTAATTATAATCAATCATTCTCGTCAGAGTAAAACATGCCATGACACTTCACCTAAAGAGTTGGAATCAAGGTCGATTCTAACATTGCCACCGCCTAAGGAAGAGTGTCCAACTGGCAGGGAGCAAATAGTTGCTCTTAAACTTCAAGAACATGATCACTTAGAAACAGAGGGATCTAATAATAATATTATCCCAAGTACATTTATTCAATTTCAACATTCCTTTCAGTCTTAGGATTTATTTTTACTTCATACAAATTCAAATTGTAATGACTTAATCATGGTCATCATTTAATTTGAATCTCGCATATTAACCTAATCTAGTATTCAATATGTTTTATTCCTAATTTGACAGCTAATTCTTCCTTAAGCTTAGTTAAACAAACTTTAGATTCTTTTGGCAAAATCACACTTTTGAGACTTATACAAATAATTCTTCTTCAAAGAAGTAGATTACCCAATTTGGATGATTAACTTTTAATTTCTTAGATTAGATTAATTCATATCCTTAAATTTATGGTCAAATAAGTCACAATCACGACTTGAAGAATTAGCCTAGCTTATCCGAAAGATTCTAAGTATCTCATTCCTTTGGAATGAGAGTATCCATATCCTTTAAAATGGATAAGTATAATATTAGGACTTTAGTTAACCAAGTATGATTACTGAGTTTATAATATAAGCCTTAGAGTGGATTAATTATATGATTAGTTCACCATATATTCCTTAAAGTGAGATTATATAATGGTTAAATTTTCTTAACCTGTATGTGTGTGCTCATAAGTCAAGCTATAATGAACTATGTTTCATTCTTAGTCCTAGCATAATGAGTATGTTCTATCTAGTTTTAAACATAGAACCCATTCTAAATCAAAGAAATTTTGTTCTTGTAAGAATAGATTTTCCTTTAAGTTGCAAAATATTTTGAATTCTAATTTCTAATTAGAATTTGTGATTATTTCTTGGAAACTCTTTTTAGTTAAGTACTAGTGTCAACTTGATAAGTTGATCTTGTACTTCCTCGTGTCCATTCTGTTTGGATAGAAATTCTATTCTTTCACTATAATCTTCATCAAGTGATAAATGTCACTTAAAATGAATAGATTAATTGAGAAAAATCTTATTCCTATTGAGTAAGAAATTCTCCTTTCCCAAATAATTTGATTTCAACTTTTTGCCTAAGTCCTGATATACCTTGAGCATTTATTGATCATTCATTTGAAATGAGCTCGCATTCAAGATAAATTAAATATAACCATTAGATTTCTAAGTGATCTAAGCCACATCATGTGGCTCAGATATAAACAACTGATTCCAAAAATTTTGGCATAAGTTATAGATTATGACCTATGATCGTAGCTTTAGTTTCTATTGAATTTCCTAGCACTTATCCATATGGATAAGTGAATTCCTTACCATTTTCATACTAGAATTTATGACTTGTGTTAATATATTTTGTAATCATCAAACCTTGGATATTAAATCATAATGTGAGACTTAAATTCTTAAACTTTCTCCTCAACTTTGAGGCCACGTATCCTAATTGGGTATTAATCTTGTTTGCCCTAAGAGAACATTTTAGTAAGAGATGAATATCTCTTTATTAATTCATACTTAGTATGGACTAATTCATATATTTAGTCCATCCTCATCTTATTAATTAGAAATTATAAGCCAAATCATTTGAATTCATTATTAGACTTAGATTCTAATGATGGATCTTTTCCTAAAATTCTAATAAGGTATCAAGAATGCAAAATTCTTTGATATCAAAACCTTGAATTCATATTCATTGAATTAAAATTATTCGCATCCTTTAATCTTTGTTAAATCTTATAATAGCTTGACTAGTTACCTAAGTTTTCTAGATAAGTGAATATAACTTAAACATCAAAATTTTAAGATCGTGATTCATAAACTCATACTATATTTAACAAGTGGTGTCACTTGCTAAATTATAACAATCTTATATTGCTAAGTCATATATTATGGCTTAAGAGCTAAGTGTTTGATCCTAAGAGTTATATTTAGCTCAGATAAATATTAACTTCCCTTTTTTTGTAATATTGAGATCCTTATTAGGTGATGGTTATCACTTAATTGGTTCGTTCCCTAAACACAAAATTTTGGGATAGAATTTTTCTATCATCAGTTATAAGATAAGATTATGAAGATTGGATTTTAGTTGGATAATCTTCAAACCTTGAATTCCTTTTTAACTCTTTACTCATTTAAATAGCTTTGTATTCTTAAAACTTATGATGGTTATGGAATGTAATCATCAATCGAATCTTCAAATTCTAAAAGCAATTCATTCTTCTAGGGCATAATCACTGATGATGCGCCATAATTAAAATTAATTGTTGTAGGATTTTAAGTGCCTACAAATCTCTTCTACCTATTAAATTCCAAAATGAGAGCAACTTAATACTTTCATGATCTTCATCTTCTTGTCTCTAGTAAGAATTCAACCAAAACTATCCCTTGCTATAATATCTTTAAAATCTTGAACAATGATCAAAATTGATTATTTGATCTGAGTTTTAAGATCTAATTATGAGCCTTGATGTTCTTCCACCTCTATCAAGCTATTTTATATTTATTAAAACTCTTACAATCGTACTTATTCAATTCTAGTGTTTTCAATTCTAATATTATGTTCTGTTTTATTTTACACTTGGGTGATGTTGAGGACGACATCATTCTTCAGTGGGGGAGTCTGTAACAACCCAGGTTGTTACTTAGGTTAATTAAGACTAATCTAAGTCTTAATTTTGGCTTTAATACATTAAATCAGTCATTTAGAGCTTATCTCTAAGATATAGGTCAAATCAGGAATCAATTGAATCAAATTTTGATTTCTAGAATATCCCAAAACCCTATAAAATAGCTTTTTATTTTGACCTCAAATCAAAATCTGACTTCGCCATTGCGTTCACCCCCAAATTAGCTAGGGGTGAAGTTTTGGATGCATTTGGAAGTCATTGGATTTCGTCAAATATTTTAATATTATTTAAATACCTCGAAAAATCAAATAAATAAATACTCGTCGAATCAAAAATCTGAGTTACTATTAAGAATAGATCATTTATTTTTGAGTCTCGGTGACTACTAGATATAATGCAATTAATTCAGCTGTAAGACTATTATTTCACATAATGACATTTTTAGGTATTTAAATTATTACAAAAATGCCACTAAAATTCATTTAGCCATAACTTTACACTCACTACCCCAAACATACCCAATATAGGTCTCAAAATACTCAGAAAACCATAAAGAATATTTTAGTAGTGTTAATTTTGCTATTTGGATTAAATTTAGACTAAACACAATTAGGACCTAACCCTAATTAAGCCTTTAATCCTAAAACTTCAAATAACCATAAGTAAGTCAATTTAGCTTCAAATTAAGTGATCCAAATATCCATTTAGATTAGAAAATCATAATTTACAGTAAACTACAAAAATATTTAGGATCCAATGATTAGATCTCTTAATTAACCCTAATTACTCTAAAACTTGATTAGTGAATATTAGTAAATTTAATGATCCAAATTAAATAATTTTAGTTTCAGATGACTCATAAAGTAAATAAAAACCTAACTGTATAATTAGTTTAATAATTTTGTGACTAAATTTACTAATCACTCACTAATCATATTAAACCCTTATTATTAACCCTAGAAATTATATTGGCTATAACTTAGCCAATACAAATCAGAATTTGATGATTTCAGGTCCTATGGAAACCTTAGGACATAATCTATAATAAACTAATAGAAATTTTATATTTCACTAAGGGTAAATTACTAAAATGCCCTTAAAAGGTCAAATTCCCAATTTGACCTTATAAGGCATAAATAATTATATAACTTAATAAAAATAATTCAAATAATCAAAATAGTCATTTTATAAACCTAATATTACAAATCATGATAAAAACATTAAATTAATAAGTTTAATTATTTTGGCAGATCAAAAAAATTGAATTGATTGATTTTGAGTCAAAACAGTCAGGTACGCAAATTTACTTATAAGTTTCATTTCAGTATTCTTATTTTTGAGCCATTTTCCATTTGAGTATTATTTACACTGCTTACCGCATTCTTAATCTGCAAAAGATTTATATCAAATAGCATGTAACAAAAAGAATGAAATATGGTATATATATTTTGTGGTGTATGTCTTTGGAGGGTAGAATGCAACACTAAGAATCTGTACAGATTGGGCCAGCTAGCAGCCCCTGGGAGTTATATGGAGGGATTTAGCCTCTTGTAGGAAGTAGGCAAATCCAGAGGAAAGACACACCATCAGTTCCTATTTTGAGTAAGCTACCGACGAGTGGCGAGATAAGCTTCCTATAGGTTATGCCTATGGGTTTACCCATTTGGGCTTAGGAGTCTACAGACTCAACTTATTGTTACAAATGCTTTTGATAAAATTTATTTCATGCTGTTCATATATATTGATTTTCACAGCTAACTTGCAGGATAGAAATTGAATTTGGAAAAAATTACTTTATTTTCTATGCAGACTTTCAGTCATTTTCATACTCGATTCATGCCTATTATAGGATGCTAGATTTATTCTTATAAGAATAATTTGCGTTCTCCTACCTGACTGGTAACTGTATTTTTCAGGTTTTGATAATTAAAATCTAGAAGATCTGCTAATTAAAAGGAGAAGAAATAAAGAAGCAGGAGAATGTAAATATTTTATTTTGTAAAAGATAAACCGTAAATTTTCATATATATATTTTGGCTCTATCTGTATAAATGGACTTTGGACTTTTATTATGTCCTTTTTGTATATAAAAATGTATATGTTTACATTGTGATGAATTGTTCTTTAAAGACTCTCGAACTTCGATCCCCGGTCGCCACACCTAATGATATTCTAATTCATCATGTTATTAATAATAAAAATATTTTATCATATGAAGGAGTTAGCAAACTTCCACTTATGAGTTTGACTTTTTAGCAGGAGATACAGTTCCCCACATGGAAACTCTATCCTTTTTAGACATTAACTACATCATCACTGAGGAGGCTCATAATGATCAAGATAATGAGCATCATGTCCTTATTGATGAATTTAGTCATTCTAAGCTAAAATATGATCAAGATCTACTAACACTAGGGATTATGAATAAAACTTCATGAATTGGAGTTAATCACATAATTCAAGGTAAGGCTTAAGGACTAAAGGTTAAGTCTAAATGTGAACTAATAATTAAGATAAATTCTATTAAGTATAATCAAACATAATAGGATAATTCTCCTAATCTTAATCTAAAGTTGAAAGATAAAATAATCAAAATTAAATTATGAAAATCTAAAAACTAATAAAACCAAAGTTTCATTGAATAACCTACTTTATTCAATGAATGAATTATAACCTAAGATCTATTCCTAATCTTAGGGAAAGGTCCTAAGGTGAATTACTGAAATCCTAATGAGTTCTTTATCAAATGACTTAGGGAGATTTAGGATTTGATAGAATTTAATTCAATTTAATTTTATTTACTATTTTTGTTCATTTAAAAGAGATAGAAATGAATTTTAGCTAAGTAAGGGTGTATTAGCCTTAGGGATTTTAAGCCTTGAAGGGGGTTTTTTTCAAATTGATCAAATTATAAAATTTATGACTTAAATTGATCATAAATCAATTTTACTAGTATTTTTAATGATTTAAATGATATTTTAGTGGTTAAGAGCACTTAACCTAAAATTTGGGCAAAATGATCATTTGCCCCTATTTAAGGGTCCAAAAAACTACTTTTTGATTTAGGACTCCAAATTGGAATTTCTTGATACTAGATCATTTCTTACTATCTAATATGAGGATAGACAGTAAGTACACTAAATTTTAATAAGAATTCTGTCTTATATGTCCAAACTAAAGATTTTGACTTAAGAGGGCAATTTAGAAATTTACCTAATAAAGTCAAAAATATTTATGCAGTTTATTACTATTTATAATTCAAGGATTTCATAGAGTCCAAAAAACTAAATTCTGAGGTCTATTGGATTAGTTATGGCCAATTCAAATCTAGGGGTATGTATGTAATTTCTAAGGTTAAGAAGGTCCAAAAACCTAACTTTTTCATTTGATATCCAAATTCAGTAAATGTAATGGCTATAACTTCCCTATAACCCACTATATACTTTAACTAGGAGTAGACTCAAATTGAACCTCAACTGGTCTAGTTATGGCCTAACTAGGATTAGGGGTAATTAGGGCAATATTAGGGTTTTTAGTGGTCAAAACTCTAATTTTATTTCATTTTACTATTGGTGATATTTTTTTTCTGATCTAACTAGTATTTTGAATGACCTAATTTGGAGCCCAATTAACTAAGTTATGGTTAAATCAATTTCTAGGTCATTAAGGGGTAATTAGGAAAGGTTCTAAAAGTGATTAGTCACACAAATGATTCAACAGTAAAACTAACACTATCACTACACTCCTGCCATTCTCCTGATTAAAATGAGACCCATAATGGCTAGGTTTGGGTCACTAAGTGCAAAGTTATAGCTAAGGGAAATTTTGGTACAAGTGTGGAGGTCCTAAAATATCACTATGTTAAATAGATGTCCGATAAAAATTTGATACTACCATATTATTCCTCTCATTTTTCTGAGCTAAATGAGATATATATTTAATATATTTGAATTATTGGATAAATAGTTATGGGGTTTAAAGTTCTAGATTAAATTAATTCCATTTGAATTAAATTAAGCTTACTGAATAAATAAAATTAATAGTTTTAATTAAATAACAATTTTAAATAAGACGGTGGGCCCTGCATTTTGATAGGTGGCAGGACCTTAATGGCTGAGAAGCCACGGGCAGAACCCATAGGTCTGACAATGCTAACGGGGCAGTTCAAGCGGCAGCATCCTAGAGGCGAAAGCAGCATTGGGTGAGGCCTACAGACCCGACAGAAAGGATAGCCGTGGGCCCCACAGATGCCAGACGGTGCGCGCAGGCGGGCCCACAACGTGACACATGGAACTACCGAGATGCAACAACTGGCTCCATGGTCTCACGTGCCCATCCAGTTGCCCACATACGTGGGTTGAGCCCAGGTCAACCGAGCCCGACCCAAAATGGTCTTCGCCTCCCCGGTAAGCCTGGGATTAGGGCAGTAGTTTTAGTAGGTATTCCAGCGGTATCATCCCCCAGCCCTCACAACAATGGCTAGCCCTAGACGAGAGCTTTTTGAGAACATGCGGACCGGCAGCGAAGACGACACGAGGCCCCGGCAGTACCAAACCCTAAGTGGTAGGGTTTGGAGATGGATGAACTTACTGTAGACTAATATGGAGCTCGCATCAAATTTCATCGATCAGGTTCGATCAAACCCGATTGAAGCTGATGGATCGACAATAACATGCATGCAATAGATTTTTGAAACAAGAAGTTACGAATTAAATGATTAGATCGAAAGGTAGGGGTACCTTACGATCGATGGCAGAGTATCTAGTGCTCGAGGAAGAAGGTCCGTGACGGCTCCTGAGGTCTCAAAAATGCAAACAGAGGGGTCTTTTTATGTGAGAGGGCCTTAATGGGTCCTAGGCAAACTCACTGAGGCCAGGGAGACCACGATTGGGCGAGAGAGGCGGCGGTTGTCGCATGGACTTGAGTGGAGACGTCGAGGGACGAAGCACGCTAGCTGTTTGATCGCTCGATCGAATGGCTAAGATCCGCCATTCGATTGAATGGCGGAGGATGGCAATGGCGCACAGAGGCTTGACGGAAGGCGACGACACTGTTTTGCTTCTCAAATATATTAAATAATATAATTATTTAAATTATTAAATTCAATTTCCTGTAATTAAAATTAAACCAATTATTGTGATTAGAAAAATTCCAAATATTCACCCCTAGCTATATGAGGGGCAAGGAACGCAACGGCGCAGTCGAATTTTTGTTTTGACGAGTATTTTATTTTCCAAATTTTCGGGGTATTTAAATATTATTAAAATATTCGACAGAATTTTGACGACTTCCGATTGCCTTCAAAAATCACCCATAGCTAATTTGGGGGCAATGAGCACAATGGCAAAGTCCGATTTTTTATCTGGAGTCAAAATATTTTTGTCAAATTCTAGGGTTCCTGAATTTTCTAGAATCAAGGTTTGATCCATTTGACCCCTGATTTGGACTAGGTCTTTGTGGTGAACTCTTAACAACTTAATTAGTGCACTAAGATCAAAATTAAGACTTCGATTAATCTTAATTGACTTGGGTAATAACTTGAGTTGTTACACACTAACATAGCAACATGATATATAACATTAAGCTTAAATGGGGAGCTAATCCATCATGCATCAAGCAACTGACAGAAGATCGAAAGGTAACTATGCTTAACTTGACAAGGCGCATAACATACATAGTTCATTTTCTTGGGTAACATTTACATGACCCTTAAGGCTACCATATATTAAGAAAATAACATAGCAGATAGTGTAGTTCTTATATGAAATTTGGACTATTGAATGCTAAAACACAAGAATAACATATTGATCTTAAAAGTCTAAAGAGTATGCATAAAACAAAAAAATAATAATCCAATCCAGACCTAATTGAGAAAATTCATTCATCATGCCTCATAATGATTAAGGAAGTGATCTCAAGCTCAATAGAGAAGTGCAACCTATAATGGGAGAAAATCCTTACCCATGAAGAGAAAGAGTGGTTGTAGGTCTTGGTCGAACGGAAGGAGGGATTGGTGAGATCCTTGCTAGCGACCGACGTAAAAGGAGATGAAACTTGTGGTCGATCCCTGCTGGTGACCGATGTAAAAGGAGATGAAACTTGCTGTCCGCTTTAAAGAGCATTGGTGAGTGAAAGAGCGAGAGATCAGCGAGAATGGGTGTGGCTGATCTTGGCCTCTAGCTGAGAGCAAATAGGCGAAGGCCTCATGGCCTCCTACCGAGAGGGAAGGAGATGAAGACCACTCGGCCTTCTGCCGAGCATTAGGAGAGGTGAGGACTTGCGGCTATGCCATGGTGGAGAAGCTATTGGCTGCTCGATCATGGAGGAAAAAAGAAGATGCTTGGCCTTAGGAGGTTTAGGCCAAGTTGAGGGGAGGAGAGATGGGGCTCGGCCAGGTAATGCAGGACAACACTCAACTTGGAGAAGATCGAGAGGATTTGAGCGCCGACAATGGAGGTGAAGAGGCGATCGACGCTCGACCGCAAGGAGGAAGAGAAATGGCAGCTTCAACTTGCGATCGAGCAAGGGATAGGCCCTCGGCTAAAAAAAAGAAAAATGAACTTAGGTTTGGCAGCTCATTAGGTTCAGGATTATTTAGAAATCCATTTAAAGCCAAAACCTAATCCAATACAGCCATTGGATTTAAAACGAATGGCTAAAATTTCTCGAGCTATGATTTATAGTTAGTTGAACTCCAAAAATTACAAACTTAGTATCAAAATGAGCATCTCGATGAGATGAACACACACATCCAAAAATTCTTGACTTTGGACAAGTAATTTAATTTATATTAATTTTTAAGCGAAAAACTTCAAAAATACGCTACTATACATCTAGAGCTCGAATATCAGCAAAATTTAAAACATAGCATCCTTATTCGATGCTTAACCTATGTATATAAAAATTCCTAAATTTTGATTTATGTTTTTGAAGTTTAAACTTCACGAATTTATTTAGCACAATCCGGGATCCCAATTACGCTCCATTTTTCGCAGTAAGATCCCCTCATTTTGATTTATCTAAGGACATTTTTATTAAATTTTTTGTTGACTTACATCGGGATCTTGAGTTTCCTCTTAATCTGCTCCGAATTAGGTCTAAACGGTCTACTAACTACGTCGGGTTGTTACATCCGGGATCCTGATTTTTGAGTCTGTATTTGACCTAATTTGCAAAATAATAACATTGGGTCATTACAATGATCACCAAGTTTGGGTCCAACCAAACCTAAGGAATATAATTAGGACTCTATAAATTCATTTTGAATAGGATGGAGCTACAAAAGCTAGTAAATTCTCTAAGAATATAACAAATCTTCATAAGATAACCTAAAGACCTTGCCAAGCTAACTTGAATTGGCTCAATTGAGGGTAAGATCAGGTAGGGCTCACCCAATCATTTATGAAGCTCAATAAGATTCTTAAGAAGTCTATTGGAGCTCTAGTAAGAATTCACATTCCCTTAATCTTAATATATATGAAGACGTGTACCTGATGACCAACCCAGACTTGCCATGGTCACCTAAGCCTAATCATTCTTGTTTAAAGGAAAGTTAAAAAACCATCCATTACTAATCTATGATTTATCGAAACATATTCATGGCCTATACTGTAGTATACAACCTTGTCCAAACTAAATATAAATACTTGAAATGTTGTGGAAGCAAATTTATATTAATTTTCATTTGTTTACTTAAGAGCTTACTTATTGAGACTTTCCATATTATATCCAAGCATGCTTATAATTTAAATAGTATTTATGAGCTTTTTAAAACATCAAGCTAGCATAGATAATTGAAGTGTAGTTATGGATCTTATTTAACTTCAACTAAAATGGCTAATACAATAATGCTAGATGTTTTAAGTGATATAATGATTCAATAAAGTTAAATGGAATATAAGTTAAGTTTATATAGCATTGATTTGTACCTATGTGAATTAAAGTTCACCTTGCCTCCATGGGAGACATATAATCTAGATCTTGCTTAAACTTAATTGTAGCCTTAATTACTTGTTAGGTCAACTATCTCAACATTTAAATATGGCATAATAACCTTGTATTAGTGCAACAAAATAGTTATCTCTTTAGATCTTGCTCATGTGTGAGATGGAGTGTTTAGATCTTGTGTAGTAAGCAAAAGTAGTCAAGATCTTGAATTCTTTCTTAAGTTCTTAATTACCTTAAATACTTTAATTATCCATATCACATCTTATTGATTTTCATGCCTACTATTGAAGCTCACACCACTATGAAATCATTTAATAACATTTTTTTAGTAAGAATATATGATTGTATGCTCGTGTTTATTTCACCTAAATAAACTATATTATTTCCTAACATAAATGAATATCAAGATAATCTTATGCTTATTGCTTCCACTCCATTTCTTGGCTATTCCATGTTGGGTTGGATCTTAACTAAACATAAAGATTATGCTTGAACTCACATTAAAATTAAATTATTTACAACCTTGCGAATATGCATTAGTCCTCAAAATAATGAAACTAACTCTCGCCTTGAGAACATGCAACATAATTGGTTGCTAGATATTTTTATATTCTTAATCATAACTTTTCTATGTATAATCATGACCTAATTTGGATCTATTACAGTAGGGTTGATCTTGAAAAAAATTACATTTTGAGCTTTGGTCACGCTTGAGTATCTGGTAGACCATCTTCGCATGGACCGAAATAATGGCATTCTTCATGCACTCTAATCTACATATATTGTTCAAAATCGATTTTTAGGGTTTTTGTCGAATCCGAAGTTCAAAATCGATTTTGTTCGACGATCAAATGTTTTCTCATACACATGTTTGAATGAAATTCAAAAGTTTTTGTTCATCAATTTATAATTATTGTAATTTAATAATTTATTTTCTAGATTAGGTAAGATTAGATAGGTATCTCTAAAATAGTTCCAAAATTATACTTTTGTATTGTAATTAATGGAACTCATAATGATTAGATAATACCGTCGTTATCAACTAATAATATATTTGTATTATTTAATATCTTTCCTACATAGTATCTTTATAAACTAATGACGCCCTATTTTAATATAATATAGTTATCAACTAATAAATCTGTAATTAAATCACAAACACTACTTAATTAATTATATTATTGAATAAAAAACAAATATATCAGATGATCACTCACAGCCCATTTGGTAATATAATAAGAAGGAAAAGTTGCACGTTTTTTTGGAAATATTTAATTGTGATATTTAAAACAATTAATAAATTGTCAGCTCAGACTTCGACTCGAATTTTAGAGTTTGAGCGAGTTAAGTTAAATGGATGACTCAAAGATTTTTATTAATTTCTTAAGTTATACAATGAGTCCCTCACAACAATTAAAATATAACCTATGTTTAATTCACGTGGCTCTAATCTTACTTAGCTGAACTACCAAGAGTGCATATGGGACAAAAAAACTTATGATGTCATCATAAGAATGGATTTCTTAAACTATATTCAAGTGTTCATTGAGCTTATAGAGATCCATGGTGATCCAAATGGATCTGGCTAGACTTCCAAATGAGCTGAGTTGAGACCTTGTACCCAAAGGTTGTTAACCAGTATTTATCAGTCAAAACAACTTATAATCATCTCCATTAGTCTCCGTAAGGTATTCAAAATCCATTTTAAAGAGAATGATTAGTGCTGAACAAAAATAAATTACATGGGTAGCTATGACGCCATTGCACGTCGCAGCGCGCCGTACCTCCTTGCTCTCGGCTAGGGAGTGCTCCAGCGCACCGCAGCGCCCGCACCTTGGAATGTTTGGTGTCGTAGCGCATCGTAGCACCTGGCTCTCGGACAATAGGGCGGCAGTGCGCCGCAACACAGAAAATCGCCGTAGCGCCTGACCTTTGGCCAGGAGGGCGCTACAGTGCGCCGTAGCGAGTAGAACTGCCCAGTTTTGCACAAACTTCATATTTTTCGTATTTTGTTTGCTCCAGAACTAATAACCCAAAAATACACTAAAATATGTACGTGATTTTTATATATGAACTCTATGTTTAGGATGCTTAGATATTTTGAACATATGTTTGTATGGTAAACTTGCACTTGTAAGCCTTTTCTTTTGATTGAATCAATGTATTATTATTTCTTAGAACCTAATATAACCATGTCAATTAAATAGCTTCATTATGTTGCTTGAAATGTAGAACATTTGACATGAAATATTGTGATAAGTTATTAGGATGCTTAGAAATTAATTTGTTTAATTAGATTTAAATTCAGAATTTTTAAATTTGTTAATTAAGTACCAATTACTTTAACTCATAATTAGTGAATGTTAACATTTATTTTCTAGTTAATATTAATAATTTATCATGTGATTTTAAAATATTAAGCCTTATGATGATAAATATGATTTAACTATCTTAATCAAGACTTTAAGTCTTATTGATTTCCTCTTAAGCAAGATAACTGGCATAAACTGATCCATAAAATATGATTGATTTGCAAAATAATTAATTTTTAAGAGTTTTATAATTTTATCCTATAATTGGAGTGTTAGGTTGGATTTAAATATGAGAGATTTACTGTAACAAACATAGTGTTGTTACACATTAATTAGTTGCTAAATCAACTCAATTCCTTTTCTAATACTTTTATAGTAGTGTTAAGAGTATGCACCTCAAATTTAATGCAATTTGGAGATTATTTAAGATTTTCTAATATTTCATAATTTTTTCGATAATTCTGAGAATGCCTATTTTATTTAAACCTCAGAATTAAAAATGGAGTTCGTCATTGGACTTATCACCCCCAAATTAGTTAGGGGTGGTATTTTGATAGTGTTTGAAAGTTGTTGAATTTTACAAGATTATTTTAATATTATTTAAATACTCAGAAAATTAGGATAATTAAATTGATTTTCGATCAAAAATCCAATTTCATTACTGAGTTGCTCACCCCTCAATTTAATAAGGGTGAAAAATTTATGATTTTTTAGAGTCTATTTTATTATTTAAATTTGAATAAATAATTGAGTTTAAATTAATTAATTAAATAAAGTAAATTATAAATTATAAATTATATTTATTATTTTCAATCAGTTAATTTTTGAAATGGCAGAGATCCGTTGTGGAGCCCATTGCACAAAGCAGACGTGTTTCTTGATCAGGACTGTTGTGTGGCTTTGATTTGGATCAGATGGTGCATATTAGATCGGTCTGATCTGGCCGTCGGATCTGGATCGGGATCCGATGGCCAAGATTATTACCAGCACTCCATCCTCTCTATGCTTGATTGTGGCCTGCAATGGCGTACGACCACCTTTCCACCGAGGCTTCAATCCACTCCATAGCCTATAGGACTCCCCACTTTCTTTCATTTTCCTCCTCTTGTTTGCTTGAGAGCTCAAAGAATTACCTGAGAGCTTCCTTAGTGGGATCGGTAGTCGAAGTCCTAATCTTAATTCCAATCGGCAAAATCGTGACATGTAATTTTCCAGGTACTCATCTTCTCTTCTATTCCCAAAATTGAATATGTTTAAGTTTATTTCACACTCTAGTTCGTTGATCCAAGCATTGTTCGGCATGATTGAGCTAGAATAAGCCCAAACCAATCAAACCGTCCATAGTAGAAGCTAGGGTTCCGACTCAAGAATCCTAGAGCTCCTTCTTGTCATTGTCCTAGTCAATTTCACGGACCATTATGAGGTCCGTTGAGTTGGCCGTGACGAGAACCTTCTACAGGTGTGCGGGCCGTGCTATGGAATCACCAGAGTCGGCCCGTAGGTATAAACCTAATTTTGCTTCACGGTTTGGGGACGGGGATGAAGCGGTTCATTTTTGGATTTGTCTCGGCTCGGTTATATTTGTCTAGCTGGACCAGTTCAGCTAGGGTGAACCGTGGATCGACGCCATTGTGCTGTGGACCCCATAGAGACACGTGGGACCCGTATGGGATGACGCGTGTCTGGCGGCTCGTAAAATTTGGAGCCACTGATAGTACTCCAATTTCCGCATCCGTCAAATCTTGAATTCTGCGCCGTTCCTCATTTTCAGTGTCGGTGGCTATTTATTTGAAATGGAATTTAAATTAAGCTTAATTAATTATTTTAAGTGTCAATTTTATTTATGTAATAACTTTAATAATATACATTCAAATTATACAAATTTATATATCATTTCGATCAGAAAAATGAAATGAACATAATGACATAATTCAATTTATAATTTGAATCCTAATTTTCTTAATGACTTTTTAACCCTAATTAAGAATCCTCCAAACCATATTTCCCAAGGTTGTCCAAATTTGAGATACTTAGTGTCATTCTTCTCCTTATGAAATAAAGATTCCATATTTATGTATATCATTTCATGTGAACAATAATTGGAGATTTTAGATTTTGGCTCCTCAAATTAGGTGATTTTGTAATTTCTTAGTTTCTATTTATACATGTTTTAGGTATTGAAACCCTAGGACAACAAATATGTCTCATTTATTTACTTCTCATGTTAATTTTTAATTGCATAATTTGAGCTTAGTTTTCATAAATTGGATGCTTGTATATTTAGCAAAGTTGCTTGATTTGATTTTCAACATTAGGAGAGATACTATAGAATTATTTTATAACTTAATTTGCAAGTGATCTTTAGAACTAGTTAATGTATCCAATAAATGTAGTTAACCTTAATGTATATGTAACTGTATATTGTGAATCTATTAGGAATAACTCTAAGTAACTAGATTGGATCCTAGCTCACTTCACCTTCAGTTCTTAAATCCTCATTAAGCCCTTTGGGATTTGAATTTGGAGTCCTTAATTCATTAGTATAGTTAAGAAATCCTATAGATTTCTTTAACCTTCAATCTATAGTAAATATAGAGCTTGTAGCTTACAATTCTTTCTTTCCAATACACTTAGATTTCTTCTATTGCTTGATCTTAGCTGGATTAGTGATTAATTTGGATAAAACCTTTTAATTGCAACCTAATTAGATGAGTTTAGCAAATAGAATCTTAACTTCCATTTTTCCTTAAATATAGTAATTCCTTAATCTCACCTTTTCCTAACTGGCTTCCTTAACCTTGATCTTAATAACTTATTTCGATCAAGTTGTTTAGGATAAGAGTAGGAATAATTTCATTCAGTATTATTATACTTATAAATTATTTTTCCATTCCATAAATTAAACTACTATTTTTCAAAACTCCAACTACTTATATCACTACTTACAATTAACTAGAGATCAATATGTCTAAGTCAATTGGGAGCTCAATTAGCTCCAATCATTAAGTAGATCATTAAAATTAGATAACCTTAGATACCACATAGTTTATAGTTATTTAATTTTCCTTGAATGCTTGCTTAACTTTGAGCCTATTCCTTTGAACATACATACAAGATTAATGCATAAATAAAACTTTCATAAGACTATAGGAGTTTTATATTGGTGGATAGCCAAGGGCAAGCTAAATAGGAGATATAAGGTGACCTCACATTCTCAGAGGGTGAATGTGAGTGTTTATTTTCATTGAGACCCTGTTTTTCTTTACTAGTTTGGCAGATGTGTTTAACTCCTTGCTTCATTTTGCATGTGCCCACAAAATAAGTATCTTCATAAAATAACTTCAATTAATAAAATATGAGTTATCTTTCAATCTTATTGATTGTAAGATCTCATCATAGCTTTCTAGCTATGTTACTTTCCATAGTCCTATGCTATGTGTATCTTAGACCAAGAGGTTAAGATTTTCATTCTTGTTTAACTTTGAGCCTATTCCTTTGAACATACATACAAGATTAATGCATAAATAAAACTTTCATAAGATTATAGGGGTTTTATATTTGTGGATAGCCAAGGGCAAGCTAAATAGGAGATATAAGGTGACCTCACATTCTCAGAGGGTGAATGTGAGTGTTTATTTTCATTGAGACCCTGCTTTCCTTTACTAGTTTGGCAGACATGTTTAACTCCTTGCTTCATTCTGTATGTGCCCACAAAATAAGTATCTTCATAAAATAACTTCAATTAATAAAATATGAGTTCTCTTATAATCTTATTGATTGTAAGATCTCATCATAGCTTTCTAGCTATGTTACTTTCCATAGTCCTATGCTATGTGTATCTTAGACCAAAAGGTTAAGATTTTCATTCTTGCTTAACTTTGAGCCTATTCCTTTGAACATACATGCAAGATTAATGCATAAATAAAACTTTCATAAAACTATAGGGGTTTTATATTAGTGGATAGCTAAGGGCAGGCTAAATAGAAGATATAAGGTGACCTCATATTCTCAGAGGGTGAATATGAGTGTTTAATTTCATTGAGACCCTGCTTTCCTTTACTAGTTAGGCAGACGTGCTTAACTCCTAGCTTCATTTTTTATGTAAGCACAGAATGAGTAACTTCATAAAATAACTTCAATTTATAAAATATAAGTTCTTTTATAATTTTATTGATTGTAAGATCTCATCATACCTTTCTAGCTATATTACTTTTCATAGTCCTAGGCTATGTGTATCTTAGACCAAGAGGTTAAGATTTTTGTTCAAGTACTATGCTTTGCAGTTTCTATTTTAGTACCGTGCTTTACTTATTTACAGTTCATATAGAATTGAGTGTATGTTGCCTTAATTTCATTTAAATGCTTCACTGCTTTTCTTTTTCTTACTTAGCATAATTTCTATTAAACATATACATGTTTCCATTTCATTTACCGTCAAATGCACTTTAGTAGTTTCTAAGCTTACTTAGGATGCTTTTCCCGTACTCTTTTTGGTTGCAGGCTAGAATATTTATTCATATGAGTATTCTTACTCATCTTACTTTTAACTGTCCTTTCTTACAGTTATGTTTATTTTCCTTCTCTACTTGAATGCTTTCAAATGCTCCACTTCCTATTTTAAATTATAAATTAGCTTATGATATCCAAATAAACTTATAAATTTTTAGCCAATCTTAAAATGTGCTTAGATTATTTAGTCTAACTACTCTTTTTCTTTTCTTGGCTTTGTCCTATCATATTAAATACCAAAATATGATACATCAGGAGCACCATAATACAAGTGGAGGTGGACTTAGCACTAGAAGACTATTAATTACTGCTTTGCACTTTGCTTCTATTTGCACTTACTTATGTGAGAGAGTGAACTTTATTTCTTATTTCTATTTAAATTTTAAGTTTGTAATAATTTAATTTATGTATTTGCTTTTACTTATTCTGTGATAGATTTATTTTTATATTTAAATACTTGGTTTGGATAAAAAGATGGATGTATGAATATTTATATATCCCCTTACATGTAAAATTCCATTAGCATGTAATTCTTTCTCTTTCTACTTCCACTTACTTGTATATTTCCTATTTGCAATTACTTCTTACTTGTAATTACAATTATTTTCATTCATTTTTAATTCATATACTTTCATTCTTCTACTTTCTCCCATTTTAACTTAACACCTCATAAAGATTATTGGCCACACTGCACTTAGTATTGGGTTAACTTTCTTCTAATTCAATATTAAATGTTGTGGTAATGCTCCAATGTTGGATTGAGTTCCTATTCAATATTGGGGTCATTACATTTGTATACTTGACTTTTGCATCTGAATCATATGATTGAACTTGTAAATATACATGGGGTATCATTATCTAAAATTCTTAGAATTTAACTTATAATTTAATTGTGATAATTAGTAGCTTTAGATCTTTAAAGTACAAAGATAGCTCTAAGCTTAAGTAAATGTTATACCTTTAATAAGGATACTTTAAGGTAGGAAATGTATTAATTGTCTTAATTTGAGGTAGAACCCTAGATTAACAATCATAGATGATTGTTCCTATGCCATGTGGTAGGAAGACTTAAAATCTTAGGTTGAGAATATATTTTGTGGTAGTTATCCAAAAATAAATGACTATTATGCTCTTCCTTGGAGCCAATTATGTAGGATTTACCACAATAAAGAAGGAATTCATTAGCTTATGAATCCTTGATCATTAAATAGATTGTTAGAATGAGAGCCTGTAGTACTATCATATGGAGATGATAATGTATATTCATAGAACTGATTTAGTTAGTAGATTATGGATTTGGTTGATTTATCCTGAATAGAACTATAGAGTCACAGTCTTATCTTAGGTAATTAAATAAGTGCAGTTTAGTTCAGGATAAATATCCCAAGTTTAAAGTGTATTATAGATTAGGAGTTTAATAGCTTAGTTTTAGAGAATAAACTATTAAAGAATTCTCTTATCTTTGTGCACCTTGATAAATGTAGCTAACCAAATTAAGTGTTTAAAGCTACCCTTCCTAGGACACAGTGATCATGCATAAGTACTCTTAACATGTGATAAATTAGGGTATAAAATAAATGTTGAATCTAGTAAAATAAGAGTAGATTAATGCAGTTCATTAGTTAACTTCTAATTTGTGGAGATAAAGGATTATTTACTTTAAGTTTTGATCATTTTCCAATTTTTGATGATTTATAAGTATTTATTTATTAAACCTTGGCATACCATGAATTACATAAGTCATATCACTACATTAGCAGAGCGTTATGCTCACATGAGATTTATTAGTGGAGCATTGTGCTCACCTAAGATTGTTAGCGGAGCATTGTGCTCACCGAGGATCTATTAGTGGAGCATTCTACTCACCTAGTAATCTGTGGAATGTCATGCGACATCAAGGTTATGCATATTTAAGGCATAATTGTAACAACCTTAGATTGTTACTTAGCCTAATTTTAACTTAATTGCATTCTAATTATCATTCCATTAGGTTCATCTGGTCATTAGAACCAAACCCTAAAGATTTAGAGTGATTCAGAGCTCAATCAAATATTTGTATTATTTTAATAATATTTATTTAATTAGAAATTTGAGATATTTAATTTGACCTTAAAATCAAAATACGACTTCTCCATTGCGCTTGTCACCCCCAAATTAGCTAATGGTGATGTTTTGGAAGCTTTTGGAGGTCATCGAATTTTCTCAAATATTTTAATATATTTTGATACCACAAAAATTAAGATAATTAAATTAATCTCAAAACTAAAATCCGACTTTGCTGTTGCATTTCTCACACTCAAATTAGCTAGGGGTGAATTTTTGGAATTTTTTGGAGCCCGCTTATTCATCAAATTTTAATTTTAAAAATGAGTTAATTAAAATTAGAAAATGATTAATTAAATTTCAAATAATCCTTTTTTTTATTCTCTCCTGCGCCTGGGACCCACTCCTCCTTTTCCTATGAACGGAACCTCCTCTCCACCTTCTGGCACATGCTAGGAGCTCTCCTTCCCCTCTATGCTACTGATGGGAGAGCTCATGCTGAAGCCATGCTTTCCCCCTACTGAAGCCATCTCCCTGTAACAACCCAGGTTGTTACTTTGCTCAATTAAGACTAATCTAAGTCTTAATTAAGGTTCTAAGTCACTAATTAAGTAATCTAGAACTTATCTCTGAAACCTAGGTCAAACCAAGAAGTCAACAAAGTCAAAACAAGAATTCTGGAAAATTTCAAACCCTAGAATTTGACTTTTTATCTAGACCTCAGATTGAAAATCTGACTTTACCATTGCGTTCAGAACACCCAAATTAGCTTGGGGTGAAATTTTGGAGGCATTTGGAAGTCGTTGATTTTTCGTCGAATATTTTAATATTATTTAAATACCCTAAATAATCAAATAATTAAATACTTGTCGAAACAAAATTCCGAGTGCGCCGTTGCGTTCCTCACCCTTCAATTAGCTAAGGTGATTTATTGGAAATTTTTGGGATGCATTTAATAGGTTAAAATTAATTAATTAAATCTGTATAATTTAATTTAAATAAATATTTAAATATTGAAACTTAACGGCCCTCCGTTATATTACTTAACCCACCGTTTCTTATCCTCACGCCGCTAAACCGCCGTCTAAGCCAGCCAGGAAGCATCTGAGCCGTTTGATCAGATCTCGGCGCAAGATCAGACGGCTCAGGCTTTGTCTTCTCCGAATGCTCAGCGCGTGTCGCGCTGAGCTCTCGCTCGCGACGCGCGGCAGATGAAGCGCCGCGACCGCTCCAGATGGATCCTACCAGGGTAAGTGCCGCCGCTTTAGGTCTAGATTTAAAACCCCTGATCCTCTCCTTTGCTCGGGTTCAACCTCCCGAACCCTAAAGAAGCTCGATTGGCCATAGCAAGCTAGAAGCCCTCTCTGCCACCCATTTAAGGTACGAATCTATACCTTGATCCTTATTCAAAATGTGCAAATCTTGTTTTGTTTTGCAATTTCATGATACAGATTAAGATTTTAATGGATCCGATTGGGTTAATTAGAACGCAGTCGATCGAATTTAGTGATTGAACTACAGTGAAATTAGTTAGGGATTCGATTCTTTTACCGTTCGAAAATCTAGAATTTAGGGTTTTGATTTTTGGATGTATTTCGATCTCTTCGCAAGCTATTTCAGTTATGAGTTGGTAGATCTGATCAAGACCTATCCATTGCTATATGAGTCAAGCTCCATCGTCGACCGGCGATCTCTCCTTGTCATGCCCTAGATCGCGAAGAGAGCGAAGAAGGCGAATTGTTTGGGCCGGGTCAGATCGGCCCGATCCCGGCCCGAGAGACCCGTGCAGATGGCGCAAAGTTTTGCGCTGTGACTGCGGGATCCACAGTCAATTATGACTGGTATTGTGGGTCCCGCTGAGGTCTCAATGGCGTATTAGAGGGAGCCACGTGGCCTCTCTCTGCCAAACCCGTCAGATGGGTCCCACCTGCAGAAACTAAATAAAAATATTATATATATATATAATTATATATCAGTTAATTATTAATTAAATGTTTATATAATAACAGATTTATTTAATTTAATAAACAGTATTAATTAAGTAATTAAATTATATACTTTAAACCTTAATAACTCCTAAACTACACCTCCAAATTATACAAATAAATATATTAAATTAATCAGAAAAATATGAGGAATTTATTGATGCCAACAATTTTGCTGTAGGATCAATATTTTGCAAAATGATTATTTAGGATTTAATTAAAATTCAAATTAAAAGTCACAAACCTTATTTAGCTCATAACTTTGTATCCAATAATTCAAACATACCCAATATGGGTCTTAAAGTGATCAAAAAACCCTAAGGATCATTTTAGTAGGATTATCTTGGCTGTTTGGATTAGTATTTGCTTAATGACATTTAGGACATAACCCTAATTATCCTAATTAGACCTAGAACTTCAATTGACCATAACTTGGTCAATTGAGCTCCAAATTTGATGATCCAAGATCCATTTAGATTAGAAGAACTTAATTAACAATAATATCCAAAAATATTTTAGATCTAACAGTTAGAATTGCTAATCTTCCTTAATTACTCTAAATCTTGATTAGGGAATATTAGCAACTCTAGTAATCCAAATTGAGTGATTTAAATTTCAGAGGACTCCTAGAGCCATTTAGAATCCATCTGTGAAGTTTGATTAGTATTTAAGTGCTCAATTTTGCTAATCACTCACTAATCACCCTAAACCCTAATTAGGTCTTAACTTAGTCAAATTAGGTCAAAATTGAGCCTACCACATGTCATTATGATCAGTGAGCTATTTGTAATTCATAGTCACTAATTTTGCTTAATTTGGACACAAATTGACAAAGTTAGGATTTTTGACCCTTAATTAAGCATTCCTTAATCACCCTTAAACCCTAGATCTTGTATTGGCCATAACTTGGCCAATATTTATCAGATTCCAGCAAATTTAGGTTTTATGGAGAGCTTAGGCAGTAAAGATTAATAATCTAAAAGAAAATTCAGCTTTCACTTTGCCAACTTACTAAATTGCCCTTATGAGTCAAATTCACTAATTTGATCTCATATGGTTTAATAATCACCCAAAATTAGCTTAGTTGCTGTCTAATCTTATATTAGATAGTAAGAAACACTTTCCAAAAGAAAATTTCAGAAATTTAGCCCTAGATCAAAATTTGATCTTTTGAACTCTTAAGTAGGGGCAAAATGGTCATTTTGCCCAAAGTTAGGGTTTAGCCTTTTAAAGCCCTAAATTTAATTTCCAATCATTAAAATCAGTAAATAGAATGATTTAGAACTGAAATTAATCAAATTTAAGTCTAAATTAGGTTTTGATTAAAATCTCAGATTTTGCTCAGTATAGAAAATTCCTAAGTCCTAAGTGAGTTTTTCTCATTCTTTAATCATTCTTAAACTCACCCTTAGGTCTTATAACATTAGTTAGGATGTGTGTCTTGAGAAATACTCCTAGTAATTAAGAGCCTTAATTCTTAAGATTAGGAATAGATCTTAAGTTAGATTTCATCTATTGAGTAAATTGGGTTACTTAATTAGATGAAACCTTGAGTTTTCTAGTTTCTAGATTTTTCTTAGTTTATTAAATGATTATTTGATCTTTAAACTTTAGAACTAAGAATAGAGATCTATCCTAATGAAATTTATTTATCATTAGGATTTGCCTTAACCTAATTTGTGAGTTTTGGGTTCTAAACCTTAGACCCTTAGATTATACCTTTAGATTAAGTGATTAGACCCCATTATCTGGAGTCTAATTCTTAATCTATTCATCTTGATTTGGCTAATCAAGATGAGATTGGGATGAATTAAATTACAAAACTAGGTCGATGATTTATTTTAACCAAATAGTCATCTTTTGATTTAACTATAATTAGGACTTGGCCAGTCCTAATTATCTTCAACAAGTAGAATTCGAGATTCTAAGTTACAGAATGTGTAAGAATTGATAATTCTAAAACTTATGTAACTTAGAGTAGATAGAACGAATAAAGTAGATAACAAAGGATATCACCTGTGTTTTCAGATAGAGTTTCTTGCACTTTGATTTTGATGCTTCGCATTCCTTGATTTTGAGCCTTATACCTTAAACATGTATTATGTACATAAGATATTTTGATAAATATCTTATGTTAATTTGGAATATTATTTATAAACAGCATTATGTTCATTTCACAAGTGGTTTGTAAGGTGTAGCTTGATTAGTATACCTCTTCGATCAACTCGTTCGGGGTCGGCTTCTTGTAGGCGGTTTCAGTCCGATAGTCTATGCCATGCCTAGTCCATGGGATAGGATGGATAGACTCTTGCCCTACTGACTATATAATCAGGATTTTGATATGGTTATACTAATTCAAGTACACTTACATTCAGTTCTGTCTTAGCTTATCAGGCTAAGAATTTCAGTGATGATCACTTCAGAGTTTCTTAGCTCATTAGGCTAAGAATTACTGAGTTCATGTTCAGTTCAGATGACTTATATAGTTACTATAGTTTCAGTTTGCAGTTACTATTTTACTAGTATATTCTGCATTTCAGCACTGTTTTACTTACAGCTTTCCTACACGTGTTTTTATATAGGATGCTACTTTTATTTACTGTTTTCATATGCTCACATAGGATGTTAGTGTTTTCAGTTTTTACTGTTTAAATTTTGTATGTCACTTAGCATAATCTGTTTGAACATATACATATTTAGGTTGTATTTTCTTATAGTTTTACTTTTCTCTTACTTACCTATTTGTGTTGCTGTTGCTTGAAGGAGGTATGTTTTACTTCCTATTTGTTTAGTTATAAACTGTAGTTTATAACTTATTACTGATCTTTTGATTCGCATTTATGCACCTATTTTGCTCAGTTCTATTTTTATGGTGATATTCAGTTAACTTAAATAAACTTTTACCCTAAAATGTAC
This sequence comes from Gastrodia elata, assembly GCA_016760335.1. NCBI lineage: Eukaryota > Viridiplantae > Streptophyta > Magnoliopsida > Asparagales > Orchidaceae > Gastrodia > Gastrodia elata. The sequence goes on from CM028669.1 coordinate 113,124,410, forward strand.
TTAGACTTATTGTCTAACCAGTTTTTCTTTTATTGGCTGGGGCCCTACCATTATGAAACTGATAATGGTAGGTTCTGAGTTTGTTGGATTAACAGATCCAGTGAAGAGTTTACCATTAGAGGAGGAGCCCGTTCTTGAAGATCTATAGCCTAGTTTTCTGTTTTCAGTGAGATTGAGAGTTTTCTTTCAGTTCTTTTAAACTCATTAAATGTTGTAATAATACAGGATTATATTTCTTTTTCAGTACTTTACTTATTTTGTATTGTTGTATTTATACTGTATTGGATGGATGTTATGTTTTATGCTTCTGCACTCTGAGTTCATGTATGATCATTTAGTGATAGTATTTCTGGATTGAATGGCAAAGTCCTTATTTAAATTGGATTAGTATGTATATCTAATCCAATCTTAAGTGGGGACCTTGTCATTTGGTGACCCCTCCACCGTAATCATGTTAACTTAAGGGTTAACAGGACCTCGGCGGGGCAGGGCCGCCACACTCCCTCTCTCCCTTTAAGTTGGAGCCACAACCCTCCTCCCTATACATTTGCTCTAGAAGAAGCTCCCAAGCACTTAAAGAACCCCCAACCCTCCTCTCCATTTTTGTTGGAAACTAAAGCTTCATCCCTCAAGCCTTGAAGAAAATGACAAGACCTCCATTTGCAAACCAAGGTACCCTTATTGTATTCTTCCTTGTACCTTACATTTTTCCCATTGGTTGGTATAATAGTTATTTCATTTTATTTGAATGCTTAATACTTATTGTAATAACCATAGGTTGTTACACAGTTTAATCTAAGCTTAATCATGCCTTAAATTTTAGTTCCATTGAATTTAAAATACCATTAGAAGATAACCCTAAAAGTTTGGGTTCAATCGAACCTCTCTAGGTCAATCGAGTATTTTTGATCAATTTAAATACTTGGAACAATAGCAAAAACATTTTGATCTCAAAATTGAATTATGATTGCATTTTTTAATTCCTCACCCCTAAATTAGCTAAAGATGAAATTTTGAGAATTTTTGAAAGTCATTAAGACCATAATTCAATTTAAATTAAAATAGTCTAATTTGCAAATTTACCAATTAAACCGAATAAACGGCTGGCATCCACTGTGCAGATCGTGGGCGATCCAATGTGGAGCCTGGGTCATGTGACAGCGGAGTTCTCGCTAATCTCACCTATGTGCATTTTGATTATACGACTTGTATTTAATTCCGCGGTATCGTAGATTCGTCACTCGATCTACTCGTCAGATCCCACGGCTTGGATCACTCCGGATCTGGCTGCTATGACCTGGACCATTCCACGGTACTGATCGATAGATCAGATGATCCACAGTGAACCCACACTGTGGATCTTTGCCCCCGTTTCACCTGCGCCTGATAGGGAGAATACTATGATCCTTGATAGCCTGGCCTATCTCTCACTCCCTTAGCAAGCTCAGCCAATCTATTAGGATCTTCCCACTCTCAGCCTAACCTTTTAATTGAGATCCATGGCCCAATAGTCCTATATTGGAAGCTCTGAGGGCTCTCGGTGACCCAAGCTCTAGAGCCACCTCCAGCCCGCTCCCTGCTCCCTCCATCTGGAATGATCCTAAGTCCTTGCTAAGGCTATAAATAGTCTCAACATTCTTCTTAAGCTTCCTTTGCTGGTCAATAAAAGTTGAAACCCCCTTTGCCAATTTCCAATATGCCTAAGCTTCCCTAGACATACTAGGTGTGAGTACTACTTATAGTGGTGATTCCTGGTGTTCAGGATCCCAAGGTGCTCTTCTCTGAAGCTCAGCATGCCCTACCTTGATCCCTAATGTCCGATCCAAGCTTACCGAAGAACTAGGTACCCTTCTCTATCAAAATGAGCAACTAAGGCTCAATTCTTCCTCTCTGCTATTTCGTTTCATTACTCTAGGGTAGACGAGTGTATCTTGAATGATTGCAAGCCCTGGGTGGATCTAATCGATCTAATTTATTAATTGGGTCAACCCCTCTCATGCTCATTGGGTCAGAGCAAGGACCCATTGATCTAGTCCACTCTAGACCCTCAAACCAGAAGGCTTTGATCCGCCTCACCTTCCTGAAGGTGTAGGGATTTAGCCCTGGGGTAATCATGGCCTCTGTGGAGAGAATTAACTCCACACAATAGGTCCATAAGGAAGGCTCTCGGGTGAGTAAGGTTAGGGCAAACCAGACCTTCTCATACGGGATTTTTGGTCCCAATCAGTGCGCCTTGACCTTTAGATCAATTTCCAATTGGTCCCAGGCCATGGCTTGACCTCTCAGCCGAGAATTTAATCGATTAGGGTTTCCCGAATCGACTGAAGGTCGGAGATGACACGGGGGGGGGGGGGGGGAGAAGGAGAACAGTGCGGGTCGGCCCGACTCGTGACCCGCGCTGTTCGACAATAACGGGTCCCCAAGTTGATCCGACCTGCGCTTTTGTAATCGGGCCGAACCTGCTTTAATAACATTCTATTTAATTGGATTTATTTTTCTTAAGGAAAATTATCTAATTAATGGAATCATAGGGAAATTTGAATTTGAAAAATGCTGAATAAGTTATTTGAATAACTTTAGATCCACTGATCTAAACTCTATGATATTATATACCAAATTAATCAAAAAAAAGCTAGTAATTAGAATATAAAATAATATTGTAATTTTAATGGTTAGATTTTCTAATTTTGCTTAATTATTTCAGATCTTGATTAGTGTTGATTAGCATATATACTTAGCCAAATTGCATGATTTAGGTGCCATTATATTCCTTATGCCTTGTAGAATGCATATGCTAAGTGGATTGATTTTTTGATTAATATATTCTTAATTATCCCCTAATCTTAGAAATGCATGATTAGTGAAAATTAGGGTTTCTTCTTAATGAAATTTAGCAAACTCAGTCTCTAATTGTTCATATAAATAAGTAGAATGAAAATGCTAAGTTTTATAAATTTTTGGTGGTTGGATTTATAATTAAGTGCTAATCCATTTGGATTAATCTAGGATTTGATTATACTTAATTACTTTCTATTTTATGTAAATTTATGATAATTTTGTATTCATAATAATAGATATATGTTAATAACCTTTCACATATACATTGAACTCTTGAATAAATTAATTTGGGTTAATTTTTACTTAGACCTAAGAATTTAATCAGAATTGATCAAGTAGCTAATTATTGATATAAATCTAAAATTACCATCAATAATACACCAATATTGCATTTGATTTGTCATTGATATAATAATTAACTATCAGTCTTAGTTTGGTAAGCTAGGGGTTAAAGCTTAACCTGTCTGATTAAGATCTTAACTCTTAATCACATAATCAATCAACTTGATTGAAAGATAATTCAACGGACATGATTCCAATAGAGCCTTTGATTTGGCACTGATCTTAAATCATTGAATTAGAAGTGCTAAGGTTATTAAAGAACTTATGTGATTAAACATCTAAATCTAAACTTGAGATCTTTGATTTTCTCTTAATGTAAGACTCTTAGCATGTCATAAATCATAAAACTATATTGATTTGCAAGTAAAATTATATGAACTAAAATGTTAGAAGTGTAAAATATTAATGATATTGCAATGGAATTAATAATGAAGTAATTGAAAATCCTAATAAATGATACCACATTGAGGTAGGAAGAACTTCTTATTAAACTTTGAGGTAGGAACATAGATGTTCCTTCTTAACCTTAAATATTTGAACTTAGATCCTTATGGTAGAATTACCTAAAATTCTTAGAATGATATTTTCTCCATGTGGTAGTAACCTACATTGAGTGATCTCTTGGTCACGTCCTTGGAACTTTATGTAGGATTATCCAATGAATTATAAATTTATAGAATTCGTAATCCTTATTTATTAAATAGAATTGCCCAAACCCAGATTATTAGTTGGATATGATAGTGTATATCCATAGTGCAGAGTCACTTCAGCAACATTTCAGGATTGGTTGATTCACTCTAAGTAGGATTATAGGGTATTGGTCTTATGTTATGGGATTCGATAAGTATAGTCCCACTTAGAGTAAATCTGCCAATCTTAAGAATGTTATAATCAGGGACTTATATCCTTAGTTTGAAAGAATAAAAATTACAATCAGGTACTACCTCTTATCATCATGCACTTTGATAAGTATAGTTTTAAACAAACTAAGTATTTTAAGTCACCCTCCTTAGAACACTAAGTATGCTTGTAATTAGGGCATTTTACAGCTTAGTTTGAGAGAAAAAGACTGCAACCGAGTACTACCTCCTATCATCGTGTGCTTTGATAAGTGCAGTTTTAAACAAACTGAGTGTCAGATTCACCCTTCTTGGAAGCATACCAACTATGTGTATACAATCTTTCCAGCCGTTGATTTTAATAAAATTATTAAATCAAATCATTTGAAGAAACAAAATTAGTAGATAAAATCCATTTAGATGGATTCTGCACAATGGAAACAAAAGATTCATAGTCTGATTTTAAAGTAGTTTCTAGATTTCTGGATTTAAAACATGTAGTTTAGAAGAATGAGCATAAGCATAAGCATGAGTATGTGTATTAGTGATTATGTATGGATTATGGGATGTTTTATACATCATTTGAGGAAATTTAGAATGTTCAAACATCACAATAAATTGTATTTCCTAATAGAATGTATTTATAAATTAGATTGTATATCCATGGCAATTTAGTGATATTTTGGTTGCATATCAGTAGCATACAATATTGTAACATATACAAATACATGACTTTAGTGTCATACAACATAGTTTTATAGTGCTATTACTCAGTATCAGATCATTTACTGGTTTTGTTACTTGCATTTAGTATTCAGTTTATAGTTTTGCATTATTTTTCTTTAGTTTTATACAATTTTTATACTTTTAGTTATTTTACTATTTTTTGCAGTATTTAGTATACATTACTTAAATGTTAATTAAATAATTAGAACTATTTAGATTAATTTCAATGTGTTAGACTTATTGTCTAATACGTGGTACTTTTGGGATCCAACAATTTGCTTAACTCCGAGTAGCTTGTTGAGCCAGATCAGGTGGATATTCAAAAGATCTAGGAGGGGTTTGTGGAGCATTAGTGGACACTTCCCCTCCAGCCTTTACTATTTTGCTTACCTTTCTTTCAGTTAAGTACTTAAACTCTGATTCTATATTTCAGTAAATCATTTATAATAATTCTGGATGTATTTTTTTTCTTTTCTGAGATGAATGTTTATTTCAGCCTCTGTGATGAATATTTTCTGGATGTATGCTTTAGCTTCCTCACTCTATCTTTATATTACTTATACTTAGTATTGTGATGTGATTGGTATACTAGAAATGCTAATATTATTAGACATATATTAGATTCCTCATTTTATTCTCATAATCTAATATATGTATTAGCCTAATACTTAACATAAGTATACTACTCTTATCTTAAGTATTAGTACTCGACCCTTCTTGTGGCTGAGTCAACAATCTTCAGTGTTTTATTTTTAGCTATTTGGGGAGATGTGGATTCCTTCTCGAGTAGCGCATCGCTCCTCCATCGATTGTTTTGTGTATTACTCTCTTTTGCACGCGACGACGGGGAGGGGCACAATTTTAGTAGTCGAACTCAATGGAGTTCAATCTAAATCCAAAAATGAATGATGATGTGTAAAAAGAAATCTCATTTAGGTAGCTAGGGTATCATGGTTCGCAATATTAGAATAATCTTTTTGTGTTAGTTTTGGTATTAATGTAAAGATCTTGGAAAGTCTTTCTCCATCAGTATATAGCACCGCTCTTGAGGTGCCCTGAATCGAGGGAATTTGGTCTCCATAAAGGATATTGTTCCATTTTCATTGTAGGCAAAATGCCTGTATGGCGCTACAACGCACCGTAGCGCCTGGCTTTCAGCCAAAGAGCACTATAGTGCACCGCAACGCCCATGTCTTAGAAAAGCTGGTGTTATAGCACGCTGCAGCGCCCGCGCCTCAGAAAATCTGGTGCCATAGGGCACCGTAGCGCGTCGTAGTGCGCCGGAGTGCCTGAAAGTGCTGCAACGCGCCGCAGTGCAAAAACCCTCAGTAGCGCCTGAAAGCACTATAGTGCACCGCAGCACAGCAGCACTCCACAACGCGCCGTAGTGCCTGGCTCTCGGCCAGGCGAGTGCTGCAGTGCGTCGTAGCAGGCAGAAACGCCCATTTTCACCCAAACTTTATATTTTTTGTATTTTGATGACTCTAGGACCCTAATAATGCAAAAATTTACTTTTTTGCTTTAGTTTTACTTTTAGTTCGAGTGAGAGACTCTTTTACGATTATTTTAATTAAGAAAATAGTCTGTAATAATTAAATTCTAGATGTGTTTTCTTTCCTTTATGTGATGAATGCTTTACTTAGCTTTTGTGATAAATATTTGAATGAATGCTTTTGCTTCCACACTTGGTACTTACTACTAGTTATACCTAGTATTATGATGTGACTAGCATATACAAAATGCTAACACTCATGTATATTAGATTCTTATTTTGACCCACTCATAATCTAATGTACATAAGTATTCTATCTAATACTTAAGATAAGAATTTCACACTTATCTTAAGGATTAGTTATCAACCCTCCTTTGCGAATAAGTCTCATCAGGTTAGTTATAGAAGATATTCGAGGAGGATCAGCAGTCCTTCAGAGTAACACACAGTTCCGTCGCCAATTGTTAGTCCTTAAATTACTGTAGTTGTGCGTGACGACAGGATGTCGCATTACAATAATATTCAGTGTCATATTCAAATATATATATATATATATATATATATATATATGTATATATATATATATATATATATACATACATACAGTGGTATTCAATATAATTTTATTTCAAATTTTATTTAGTCTCAATTTCAATTTCTTTAGAGATTGTTAATTTTAGTAGCTTATCTTTCAGTTACTATTTTACTTTTCTTTTAGTTATGTATAGTTTTATATCTTTAAGTTATTTTAGTGATTTTCTGCAATATTATTTTATTTACTCAAATGTTAACTCTGTTTTAAAACTATAATAAGGTATGTAGTTGCTTTTGATGTGTTAAACTATCTGTCTAACACGATGCACTTTTTTTTCTTTGTCCAAAAAATAAATCAGCATTTTGGTATCCAACAATTTGTCAGATCCTGTTCAATTTGAGGAATAGGTTTTGGAACTATCCTAGGAGATCTAGGAGGAGCTTGTGGAGCACTAGTCGGCTCAATTTTTACTTATTGCTTTTGGTTACTTGTTGTGTGTGAGGGATACTTACTGCCTTTTTATTTTAAGCAAATTGTCTATAATAACTTGACTCTATATGTATTTTATCTTTCTTTTATGAGATGAACTTTTCTTACTTAGCTTTTGTTATGAATGATATGGAAGAATGATATTGCTTCCGTACTCTATTATTATTACTACTTATACTTAGTATTGTGATGTGATCAGTATAAAAGTGATGTTAATACTCATATATATTAGATTCCATTTGAAAACTATCTCTCATAATCTAATATATGTAAGTACCTTATCTAATACTTAAGATAAGAATTTCACACTTATCTTAAGGATTAGACCTCAGCCCTACTTATTTCAGTAATTTTCTACAATATTATTTTCTTACTCAAATGTTAACTCTATTTTAAAAATATAATAAGGTATGTAGTTGCTTTTGATGTGTTAGACTAACTATCTAACATGATGTACTTTTTTTTTCTTTGTCCAAAAAATAAATCGCCATTTTGGGATCCAACAATTTGTCAGATCCTGTTCAATTTGAGTAAAAGGTTTTGGAAGCATCCCAGGAGATCTAGGAGGAGCTTGTGGAGCACTAGCCGGCTCAATTTTGACTTATTTCTTTTGTTTACTTGTTGTTGTGTGTGAGAGATACTTACTGCCTTTTTATTTTAAGCAATATGTCTATAATAGATTGATTCTATATGTATTTTCTCTTTCTTTTATGAGATGAACTTTTCTTAATTAGCTTTTGTGATGAATGATATGGATGAATAATATAGCTTCCGTACTCTGTTATTATTACTACTTATACTTAGTATTTTGATGTGATCAGCATGAAACTGATGCTAATACTCATATATATTGGATTCCAATTGAAAACTATCTCTCATAATCCAATATATGTAAGTACCTTATATAATACTTAAGATAAGAATTTTACACTTATCTTAAGAATTAGACCTCAGCCCTACTTTGGGTAGAGTTTTAGCAGTAATAGTATTCGAGGAGGTTCAACAGCCCTTCATGAGTAACGCACTGTTCCGCCGCTAATTATTTTTATTTCCTTGAAAACACCTCGGTTGCGCACGACAACGGGCAGGGCGTTACTGTAACAATCCATAGTTGTTACCCTAGTCAATTAGAACTAAACTAAGTCCTAATTTTTATTCTAACACTCTTAATAAGTCAGTATAAGCACACCTTGAAAATTTGGAGTGATTCGGAGCTCAAATGAATATTTGGATTATTTTAATATAATTAATAGATTAAATAAATTGAGATAATTCATTTGACCTCAAAATCAAAATCTGACTTTGCCATTATGCTCGTAACCCCCAAATTAGATAGGGGTGATATTTTGGAAAATTTTGGAAGTCATCGAATTTTCTCGAACATTTTAATATTGTTAAATACCCCAAAAAATAGAATAATTAAATAGTTGTCGAAATCGGAATCCGACTTCGCCGTTGCGTTCCTTACCCTTGAATTAACTAAGAGTGAATTTTTGAGATTTTTCGGAGCCTGTTTAGTTATCCAATTTTTAATTAAAGAAATGTGTTAGTTAAAAAGTAGAAAATGATGTAATTAAAAAAAAAATCCATTTTTTTTTCCTCATGCGCCTAGTCCCCTCTCCGCCTTCTTTCTTGCGTACAGCTCCCCTCTCTCATGCAAGAGAAGCATGGAGTGCTCCTGCCCTTTCCTTGCTACTGATGGGAGAGCTCATGGTAAAGCCATGCCTTCTGCTCTCTTAAAATTAGAACCCTCAACTCTCTTCCCATTTTTTTTGCTAAGCTGCTGAAGGAAGAATCTCTCAAGATCCCAAGGATCCCTAGAAGAAATCTCAATTTCAAGCTAATATACCTTCCCTTTCCCCTATTAGTTTGATCCAATGGCTACTTCATTTTGTTTAAATGCTTAATATTTTTCCCTCAAGAACTTGTAATTGAGCGATCGAGCTCAATAGAGCTCGATTAGAATCCATTTCTTAGAAAAGATGAACTGTGCTGTGTACGGAGAAATTTGTGAAGGTAGCTAGGGCTTGATTGTTTGCATTGATAAAATGGTCCATTGATGTTGATTTTGGTATCAATGGAAAGGTCTTGGAATAGTTGGGTGTAATAGGGAAAGGTATCCCATCTTTTGCAAGTGCTAAATGTCCATCGGGCGCTACAACGCGCCATTGCGCCTGGCTTTGGGGCCAGGGAGGGCTACAGCGTGCTGCAATGCCAGCGTCACAGGAAATTTGGCGTGCGACGCAGCATCTAAGAATACGCCATTGTGCCTGAAAGTACTGCAGCACACTGCAGCACCCGCATATTGTGAAATTTAGGGCCGTAGCACCTAGAAATGTTGCTACGCGCCGCAGCGCCCGTGTCTCAGAAAATTTAGCGTCGTAGCATGCCGTAGCACCTGAAAGCGCTGCGGGGCGCCGCAGCGCAGAAAGCACCACAGCGTGCCGTAGCACCTGGCTCTCTATCAGGCGAGCGCTATAGTGCATCGTGTAAATGAAAAAATATACCTAAACTTCATATTTTTTGTATTTTGATGACCCCAGAATCCTAATAATGCAAAAATATACCAAAATAATGAAATCATGCATTGTGTAAATATATAAGTGATTTTGAAAATGGGATATATCTCTTATCCTAAATGACATGTTTTAATTCATAAAGATTTACTTGAATATTTTGTACCGAATGATAAAGTTAGGTTTTTGGATCTTTCCTAAATATCATAAATTTCCCTTTTAGACCCCAATATTATTATGGCCATAACTTGGCCAAATGTTATCAGAATTTAGTGATCTTAGACTCTATGGAATCCTTAAACCTTAAATAACATAAGTATAACTATAATTCTATATTTACCTAAGTAAAATTACTAAACTACCCTTAATAAGCTAAGACTTTAATTGGCCTCATAAAGCTTAATCCTTGGCCAATTTGGGTGTACTCATTGTCTATCTTCATATTAGATAGTAAGTAACCATTTGACATTAATAAATTTTAGTTTGGTACCCTAAATCAAGAATTTGCAGTTTAGACCCTTATATAGGGGCAAAATAGTTATTTTACTAAAAATTTAGGTTTAAGCATTCTTAGATACTTGAATTTGTTAGTAATATAAGTAATTTGTAATCATTATTAATTCATCTAAGCTCATTAAACTAAGTTTCCAAGGAAAATCATAATTCTTCCTCGATTAGGATTCTTCCTTTAACCTTAGGAATATTCCTTAGGGATTAGATGTAGAATTAGGTTAATATTTATTCATTGGGAAAATAGGTTACATAATGGATAAAATCTTGATTTTATTAGTTTCAAGATTTCATCTTTTATTTTGATTATTTTTGTATTTAAACTTTATTCTAAGTTTATAGATCCATCTTATTAAGCTAGACTTTGCTTAATAGGATAGTCTTAACTTGTAGAACATGAAAGTTGGGCTTAACCATATATTCTTAATCTTTAGAACCTATTGGATTAAGAGGTTAAATTCAAATATTTAAAGTTTAGCTCTTAATCCCTCACTTTGATTTGTCTTAAGAAAGATTGGTTTGGGTTATTTAAAAATCATTAATTATGATGTTTGATTTATAATTCAACTTAAGTAAGCGTCACTGATTGAATTATATTAAAAATTGATTAGTTTTAATTGTTTTAACCTTATAAAACAGTTGTTCTGCATTTATACTAGGTAATTAGATATTATAGATCTTGACCTTGTATAATCTCAAATTAGTTATAACAGATTAAATTAGAAAACTAGTGATGTCACAAATTTTTTGTAGTGCTATTTGTACCTTCTTTTGATACTTTTCTTCTTTATTTTGAGTATTTACATTATGGCATATTAGGTGAACATAAGATATTTGATGAATATTCTATGTTAATTTTGAAATTGCTTAAGTCATAAACATAAAGATGATAAGATTGATTAGATAGGATCATATAATATAGAAAGATAACAGCTTAGTCGAATGTATTCTTGTTAGACTGCCTCTACAGTTTGGTTTTACAGTGCTGTTTTAGTTCCCAGGCATTAATGTCCTGGATGATTTCAGTACAGTTCCCAAGCATTAGTGTCCTGGATGATTTCAGTTGAGATTTATGGACCAAGAGATCTAGGCATTAGTGCCCTAGATGCTTCAGTCATGGATTCAATGAGTAGCTTAGCCAATTTGGATGTTATGGCAGTTCTAATGTAGACACATGTCGACTAATGAATATTTTCAATTATTTCAGTTAGTTTTCAGTTGCATTCAGTTCAGCTTCAGTATTTTTATAGCATTTTAATGCTTTTCAGTATTTTCAGCATGTATAGTATTTATAGTATTTCCAATAATTTTAGCTTTGGATTTATATGCAAGCATATTAGGATGCTAAGCTCTTAGTTCAGTTGATTTATACTACTTTTATTTGAAAAATCAACATGCTTAGAATTAATTATATTTACTTAGGATGTTTATTATCCTTAGTAGTTTTTACATATACACTGCTTAACCTTTTCTATAGCTTTGGGTTGAGGTATGTTGCTTACCTCACATTTTATTTTAAGTTATAATTGAATGATTATAGCTTTTACCATTTTCCTTTGTTGCTTATTTGCTTCTAAAATTCTTAGGATGTTTGAGATATCATAAAATGCAAATAATAATAGCCTAAAATGTACTTAGACAATATGTCTAACTAAATTTTTCTTTTTTTTTGGCTGGGGCCCTGGCATTGTGAAACCGACAATTTTAGTTTCTGAGCATTTAGAGGAATTAGCACTCATGGAGGAGCAGTTCCAGGAGGAAGAGCGCCTTGGAGCGAGGAGCCTTAGCTTAAGTTGCCTTTTACTTAAGTGAGAATGAGTGTCCTTCCTTTCTACTTAGAACTAATTTAAAATGTTATAATAATATAGGTATTCTTTATTTTTTCCTTTACTGCATACTTTATTCTGAGCTGTATGCTTTCCATTTCTGCAATATGGTCTCAATGGATTAAACTTGTTATTCCTTTTTTCAATATTCTGATAATCATGTATGTTATTTAGTGAATGATTTGGCCATTTCTTATCGCACATCCCTCCCTTATTAGCGGATTAGGGATCATAAGCTAATCTAATGATAAGTAAGGGGTTGCCCAGTGATAACCACCCCAACTTTCCTTATCGAGGCACGGGTTGCCACAGTTACACCTTGTTGGCCTGGTCTACACTTGGGTTAGTCTAATTAAGAGAATATAACCTCCTGGGTCCTCTTGAATGGGTTGGATTCCAACTATTGAAGCCTCCACCCATATGTTACTAGCAAGCCTATGCTTATTACCATTTTTCTAGGGCCACAGAGGAGAGGTGCTTATGGTGTAAGAGAATCGGAGAATTAAACTGGAAACAAAGTGATCCATGGAAATCCTGTAATTAAATCATGGATTTTGGGCTATATTAGAAAGCTAAATTGGCCAATAAGGCAATATTTATGAGTGGCCACTGGCCATCAATAGCCAAATTTTCTTTTTACACGATGTGCATCGTCGCCTTAATAAACCATATGGGTAGTTACTGTTGGACATATAGAAAGGTACCAATGCAATTGGAGCATGGAAGCATTTTTAGAAGGACGAAAATGTTATCATTGATGAATATTTAACTCTTATTTAGGGTTCTAAAGTGAGTTACTAAATCTGCGTTAATTTAGGGTTTAGATAAGTCCCTGAGATCATGGCGCTACTCTTGGTGTCAAAAGTTTAAAGGGAAGTCCACTAGAATGTTAAGAACTAGGGTTATAATTTTGCATTATGACTAGTTCATACAACATATCTAGGATGAAATATAGATTAATTTTCTTATCATTTTTCATCTCATAGTACTTGGTTTAATTTTGAATCTCAATTTTCTAGGTTGGAAGCTTCTATGCATATTTTCCCATAGGCTAGGGTTAGGGTATATGGGTAAATCCTTGCATGGACAATGGCATTATGGAATAATTATCAACAAGAGGTTTAATAGCTATTCAATTCAACCGATACATAAATCCTATAGTAGTTAATCATTCTGTGATTTTAAAATTTTGATAATAACTGGTTGCTAGATAATAATCCAATGATTCTAATTTCCTCTACCTTCTATATTTTAATCTTGTTGTCAAATAAAATCTGATGGCATAAATTCCATATGTATTTTTATTATCATCAGCCATCAAAGCAATTCTAGCAGATCTGATAGTTGATTTCTTAGCTGCTATTTGGATAAAAAACTATTGTCAAGTAAAATTTTATAATCCGATGTGAGAGTTCATCCGCTATTAGGGGTATTTTATTTTTATCATTTCTATGTTTTCTTATAAAACCTTTCATTTGTTTAGCTTTGATTTTATTAGGTTTAATTAAGCTTAGTTAGACTAATAAGAAGCTAAGGTTATTTCAAGTTATGCCTTCTACCACAACATTTGTTATCTTATATTGCTTGTTAGTTGATGAACATCTAAGAAAGTTGATTAAGGCAACATACAAAAAAGATCATGAGTATGAGATGTTGGTTACTTGTATTTTATTTTTAGCTAGAGCACATATTAGATCATATGCTGAAGGGATTATTAATCTTGGGAAAAAGCCTTAGATATTTAAACATCTGACACTCAAAATGTATATCCTTACTGAATCCCATGCTGTGGGTTGTACTATTTATCCAAGAGCCACAAATATGTATTATGATTTGAATCCCTTATTTTTGTGGTTTAGATCAAAAAAAATATTTCAAAATAAATCTCTAGGTTGGAGGCCTATTATTTTGTTATGATAGAACACCAAAGACTAGGGGTTCTTTTAACCCTTTTGATTCATGAGTGTAAGTGGAACGATATACTTATAGATTTTTTATAAAATTTCCATCATTAAAAAAGTGGCAATGTTTCTATCTAAGTAATTGTGGATTGACTCACTAGGTTTGCATATGTACCTCTATTAAGTTATCAGATCCAATGAAAATTTTTACAAAGTCTTACATCAAAGAGATGGTAAGAATACAAGGGGTGGCAAAAATAATTGGTAAATTGTAATAAGAAAATTGCCTCTACATTTTGAAAAAATATTCATCCTGATTTAGTAACAAAGCTAAGTAGAACAACAAACTTCTACACACAGGCTAATGAGAAAACTGGGAGATTGAACTAAGTAATAAAAGATCTACTTCATTTGTGTATACTTAGTTTTTGTTGAAGTTGGGAGGACGTTTACCATTGTTGGAAGTTGTAAATAGTGGTCATCACCAGACCAGTATTTGCTTAGCACCATATAAGCCATTATAAGGCATTAGGTGTACTACTCCTATTTATTCTAAGATAGAAGTTAATTAGCTACTTGGCTCTGATATTTGGTAGTGACAACTAAATAAAATAAATGTACATAATTTATTTTACATTTTCTTATAATAAATATGTTTAGTGGAGCCATCACAACATCTTTCTATCGAGGCTATATCACCCCAATATAATTTAACCTATTTGAAAGAGCTATAGTAGATTTTAGCTTAAGACATTAGAAGATTGAGGAATAAAGCTATTTTATTAGTATGCATGCACTAAAATAATTATAGAATAGAACAGATCACATAGGAGCTTGCCGATATAAGAAAATTATATCCTCATTTGTTCAATTAAGTTAATACATAAAATATTGTATTTTAAAATTATTAGTACTAAGAAAAGTTATAATGCACACCTTCCTTAAATGATTTCACTAGTAATTAAAGTAGATGTTTAAAACAATATCCTTTTAAGTTAGAAAGATTGTGAAAGATAAAATATGAGTAAAGTATAAATAAAATGATATTTAAAGAAATTAAATAATTAAAATTAAAATAATAAATATTCAATCAAAGTAATATTCGGGACCTTCGGTAAAAGGGCAGAGCAGAGCAGTCGCTAGCGTCCTGTTTGTACTGAAGATGTAACACCCCGTCCCGTTGTTGCGTGCAATCGAGGTATTAAAGGTAGAATAATTTGCGGCAGAATAGTGCGTTACTCGGAAAGAACTGCTAAACCTCCCCAAATGCTTCTGAAGCTCTACCCAAGGTAGAACTGAGGACTAATTCTTAAGATAAGTGTGAAATTCTTATATTAAGTATTAGATAAGGTACTTACATGCATTAGATTATGAGCGGTGGTTTTAATAAGAATCCAATATATATGAGTATTATCATCACTTAGATGCCGAGCACATCACAATACTAAGTATAAGTAGTAATAATAACTGAGTGCGGAAGCTATAGCATTCACCCATATCCTCCTCATAGAAGCTAAGTAAGAAAACATTCATCTAATAAAAGAAAGAGAAAAGACATCCAGTGTTAAGTTATTACAGACCATTTGCTAAAAATAAAGGGCAGCAAGTGTCTCTCAATTACAGCATAAAGTAAAGTAAATAAAAGTTGAGCCTACTAGTGCTCCGCAAACTCCTCCTGGATCTCCTGGGAAGCCTCCAAAGCTTGCTCCTCAAACAGCACTGGATCTGACAAATTGTCGGATCTCAAAATGCCAGTTTCCCAAACAAAAGAAAAGAAGAAAAGTACTTCATGTTAGACAATAAGTCTAACACACAAAAGCTACTATATACCTAACTATAGTTTAATAGAAAAAGATTAACATTTAAGTAAAATAAAATGATATTGTAGAAAAGCACTGATAATAACTGGAAGATATAAACCTATACATAATTGAAAGTTAAGTAAAATAGTAATTAAGAGATAGGGTGCTGAAAATAGAAATCTGTAAGGAATCTAAAGCTGAATAATATATTGAAATCATGTTGTGGGCCACTGAATATACATATGTAACTGAGTATGTCATAGAACATTATGCATTAAATATGCATAACCTTGATATCATATAACATCCCACAGCTCCTAGGTGAGCAAAACTACTTTGCTAACAGATCTTAAGTGAGCACAATGCTCCACTAATAGTCCTAGGTGAGCATAATGCTCCACTAATGTAGTGATATGCTTATGCAATTCATGATATGCCAAGTTTTTAATAAATAAATGCTTTAAATCATTTAAAAACTAGAAAATAATCAAAGCCCAAGTAAATATCCATTTGCCTCCACAAATTAGAAGTTGATTGTTTTGCAAATTCTATTTTAAATGAAATGTTAAATTCTATTTTAACTCCACTGAATTTAACATTTAATCCACCTTGAAATATCATAATAGATGTGCAAGATTAGTATGTCCTAGGAAAGGTGAATTTAAGCACTTAGTTTGCTTAACTACACTTACCAATATGCACAAGGGTAAGGGATTTAATTCTTTTATAGTTTATTCTCTCAAACTAAGCTGTTAAATTCCTAACCTATAACACACCTTGGGTTTGGGATGTTTACCCTGAAATGAATTGTACATATCTAATTACCAAAGATAAGACCGAAAATCTATAGTTGTATTTAAGGTAAATCAACCAATTTCATATTTTACTGGATAACCTAGTTCTATGGATATGCATTACAATCTCCATATGATAATACTAAAGTTTTCACTCTAACAATCTATTTTATAAATAAGAATTTACAAGCTAATGAATCCTTTCTTCATTGTGGTAAGTCCTACACAAATAGCTCTAAGGGAGTGACATAATAGTCACTCAATTTTGGATACTATCACAAAGGGTAATCTCAATCTAGTCTCTTTAGGTTATTTTACCACATGGTATAGGGATAATCATCTATGGTTGTTAAGGTCCATCTAAGGTCCTACCTCAAAATGAGACAAATAAGGCATTCCTACCTCAAAGTAAACCTACTTGAAGATAGAGTATTCACCTAAACTTAGAACTATCTTTATACCTTAAGAATTTAGGGCTGCTAATTATCATATTTAAATTATAAGTAAATGTTAAGAATACAAAATAATGAAACATTATGCAAACTTATAAGGTTAATCATGTGATCTAGATGCAAGAGTCAAGCATACAATTCCTCTAACTATGACTTAATCATAAGCACATGAATGGTGGGAGAAAATCAAGTAAACTATTAAGAGTTGGTTATTTTGCAATTCAATCCTATTATAGAGATCAATTTATGATGATTGTCTTACTTAAGAGAAAATTAAGGATCTAAAGTTTTAATTAAGATGATTAATCACATGAGCTATTATTAGATTTAATTCTTCTAGTTTGCTAGCCTAGACTTAATGTCAAATCAACAAATGATAACTAAGTCTACGCAAAGTCATAAGAAATTCAAATTGTAAGCTTACATTATTTGGAAAACTTTATTAAAGCTACAAGAATTAAAACTAATTAGACATAATTAAAGGTTTCACATGCCTAAATAATTTACTTATTCATTATTGAAAGAATTAGTAATAGTTCTTCTTTATTTAATTCAAACACTTAAATAAACTAATTAGGGTTTCACCCTAATTAGAAGAGATTTAATAGTCAAAGGTTTTCAAATCAGATTATGTTGTTTACCAATGCATTTCCTATTGCTCGATAGTCATAAGAATACTAAATATATCATAATTAGAAAGTGATTAAGATTAATTAGCACTAATCCATTTCTAAAGTGATTAGCACTTGGATATCAAAATAAAATTTAGAAAGTAAATCTAATTTAACCTATTGATTTTAAATATTCAAGAGAACATTCAGAGGCTAAGACATGCCCTTTAAGCTAAGTAAGAACCTTAATTATTATGAATCATGCAAATAGGATATTAAGGAATTATTAACAAAAATTGATTCTAGAAAATTAAGCCAACATTGGGAATACATTACACATGCCATAATTAACATTTAGAAATATAAATCAAGGCATTTGGACAAATATAAGTGCTAATATTTACTAATCAAGTCATTGGAGTGTTTAAGCAAAATTAAAAAAATTGTCCACAAAAACTAAAATATTTTTATATATTATTATTCCTTACATTCTTCTGAATAAAATGGTATATAATTTCATATAGTTTGGAGCTAATATGACAAAGTTATTCAATTAATTCATTTTTAATGTTTTTAAATAAGATTTGAATTTATTATTTATTTTTCTTAAGGAAAATAAATCCAAAAATTCTTTTGTTACTAACAAAGATGGCCCATTTAGAAAGGCGCGAGTCGGCTGGGCCTAACCGCTCATTACTGTCACACTGCGCGGGTCATGGGCCGGCCTAGCCCGCATAGTGTCTTCGTCTCTCTCCTGCCTTCTTCAACACTATAGGATTTAGGGTTAGGATCTGAGCCAGATTGTCGGGTGCCCCAACCACGCCATGGCCCAAACTCAATTGCTACATGATCAAGAGGCTGAGGCACGTTGAATGAACGAAGATGCTCTTTGTGAGGAGGTCGGATATGTCCAGACCTTACTCACTCGAGGCCCTCTTTCAGGGTTTACTGTGGGGATCAAATACTCCCCACAAAGCCCATTAAATCACATGGGCCAAAACCTTACACCTTCATAGAGGTGAAGTGAATCGGAACCCTATGGCCATGAGGCATGGGATGCGCCCAGACTTTAGGTCCTTACTCAAAACCAGCCTATGGAAGGATTCCCAGACCTTAGGAGTATTAGTGTTGAGTTCAATTAGCCTACATGTGCAATAACAGATCAAATTGAAGTGATGCTGAGCCTACTTGACATAGCATAGAGACTACTTGGCCAGATGGGAGAATTAGTGTTTGAGTGATTGAAGAGAGATTAGAGATTGGCAGCACCACATAAGCTCGCTAGGGGACTTGAACACCAGGTCTCACCCTTGAAACACATGAACTAAAACTGAGGATCATCGGGAGAGCTTGCTGATAATCAAGAATGGGAATTGGAGAGAAGGTCAATTGGAAACTCATAGTGAGCAAACAGTTCATTGGGCAATTTCTAAGGCTATTTAGTCTCAGGGGAGTGTTGGGGGTGCGACTAACTGGATAGATTGATCTGAGAGCTTGGGTCAGGGCTAGGCTATGAAATTTCCAAGTCGGGGATAGCCCGGGCTTCGGGGCACATGCGAGCAAATCGAGAAGGATCCTAGCAGCATAGCTAAGGTAGTGTGAGAGTACAACCGAATCTCCTCTGTTGGATGTGCAATCAAATTTGGGATGATGATTCACATTGCGGGAGAAGCGAAAGCTGTTTGATCGATAGTAGGAAAGATACGACGATCCTGATCTTCCGGATCCTAATGACTGATCGTGGGAGTGATCCGAGCCATAGGATTAATGGCTAAGATCTAACGCCCTAGATTAGGCACCGCAAGGTTTAAATCTAAGTCGTTGGATTCATAAAGTGATGGTCATATGTGGTTCGAATACACTACCGTGAGACCCAGGCTCCGCAGCAAATTGCCTGTGGTTCACACAGTGGATCCTGGACAAGTATTAACCATTAAGGGTAAAAGTGTAAATATGAAATGTTAGAGGCCCCTTTGTAAGATTTCCCCATTAAAATTAAATTGAATTAGTGTGGCAGCTACCCCTTAATCAACTAAGATTAAGTGGTGATCATCACGGGGCAATACCTCGCATATCATTAGATTAGGTTTTTATTCCTAATCCACTAATAAGGGAAGGATGTGCAATACATAACAACTCAAAAATTCATTAAATGAGTATACCATAATATCAGAGTGTGGAAGAAAAGTGTTTCAAATGCTAACATCCATGCATCCATAATATAAAATAAAATGACATTTAACTTATAATAAAGAAGCAATAAAGGAAAATGCATGGGTACCTGTATTATTACAAAGCATTAAAAGCTTAACTGAAAAAAAAGATAAATACTCAGCCTCACAAGCAAGAATAAAAAGAAACTAATGATCCTTAACAGCACGTTGCTCCTCCTAAAAAAGCTCATCAGAAGGCCCAACCACCTTAAACAGCTCAGAATCTACCATTGTTGATTTCATAATGACAGGGTCCCAGCTAAAAGAAAAGAAAATATGATTAGACAAATTATCTAAGTACATTTTAGGCTATGAAATTTATGTATTTAATAATATCACAAATACCCTAAGCATTCTAAGAGCAATAAAGCAACAAAAGAAAGTGGTAAAAGTTATAATCATATAATTATAACTTAAAGCAAAATGTGAGATAAGCACATACCTCAACCTATAGCTGCAGAAAATGGTTAAGCAAAGAATATGTAAAAGAGACTACTAAGCATAAGAAATGATCCTAAATAAATATGATCAATTCTACATATGTTGATTTTATAAATAAAATGAATATAACAGAACTAAAATAAAAGACTAACATCCTAACATGCTTGTAGATATAAACAAAACTGCTGATTATGCATATAACTACAGGAAATATAATAAATACTAAAATACTGCATAAATATTGAAGAATATAAAGATGAAAATATTAAATAAAAGTGTTATCTCCTATGGACATGTACCTACTTAATACTACCAAAATAGTAAATACTACTCAAATTCTCTTGAACATCTAGGAGAAATTTCTCAAATTAATAGGTCCATAGAAATAATAGCATCTAGGAGAAATTTCCCTGATCACCATTGTCTCAAAATATAAATTTACTGAATCCAGGAGAAATTTTCTAGATTAACATCATCTCAAATATATACAACCACACTATAATGGCAGATTAAGTAAGACACATTCCACAAATATGTTATAATTCATTTAATTAATTTCTCTTCTTTTACTTATGAATATGCCTTTTGAAAATTTCAAATATAACATAGGACATTCATCAAATATTCTATGTTCCATCTAATATGTCAAAAACAAAGTCTCATGACAAGGAAAGCCAAGCATACAATACAAGGTGAAAATAACAATACACAAAACTTTGTTCACTTGTTTTCTAATTTAATTCGTTCTAACTACTCTGAGAGGATATAAGCTTAGGATCTCCAATGTCCAGCTATCAAGTATAAACTCAGAATATCAGTCATATAAAGTTTAATATAGTTAAAATTAATCAAGATCTATTATATTTCAATCAATGATGCTTATATGAGTTGAATAATAAATCAAACATCTTAAATAAATAATTCAATTATTCCCAAGCCAATCTTGATTAATACAAATCAAGCTTGAGAGATTAAGAGTTAAACTTCCAATATTGGGGTTTAACCTTTTAATCCAATAGGTGATAGTATAAGCTAAGGTTTAAATCCCAATTCTCATGAACTACAAATTATGGTTATCTTATTAAGTAAACAAACTTACTAAGATGGATCTTCTAAACTTAGACTAAAGTTAAAATATAAAATAATTCATAAATAAAAGATGAAATTCTAAAAATCTATAAAATTAAGGTTTCATCCATTGAGTAACCCATTTACTTAATGGATGAACTTTAACCTAATTTATATCACTAATTTCTTAAGGAAGAAGATCCTAAAGATTAGAGGAACTCCTAAGGAATTAAATTAGGATAAAAGTGAAGATTCAAGTATTGTGGTTAATTAATCTTAACTATATATATATATATATATATATATATATATATATATATATATATATATATATTTCTAATGTGATTAACTTATAAAAGGCATAAGATGAGTTAAATTCACCTTATGAAGCTTAATTTAAGACTTAGAGAATTTTAAGTGAATTTTAGGTTTTTCTTAAAATCACAATTTAATGACTCTAAACATCCTAAATTAATTCCAAATTAGTTATATTACTAATTTTATTAATTAATTCAAGTTTCTAAGGCATAAGAATTCTTAATCCTAAATTTAGGCAAAATAATCATTTTGCCCCTACTTAAGGGTCTAAAAAGCTACTTTATGATTTAAGGTTCCAAACTAAAATTTAGTAATGGAAAATGATTACTTATTGTCTATTATAAAGATATACAGTAAATACACTCAAATCGAATAAGTATTAAGCTTAATGAGCTCTAAATAAGGATTTATCTCATTAGGGAAAATTTAGTAATTTTACTTAATGAATTTTAATAATTTAGTTAGACCATTGTTGTTTACTATATAAGGAATCCATAGAGTCTAAGATCACTAAAATCTGATATCAAATGGCCAAGTTATGGCCAAAACAATTTTAGGGTTCAAATATGTAATTTTTGGAGGTTTATTAATAAGTCAAAAACCTAGCTTTCTCAAATGGTGTCCAAATTCAGTAAATGCATTGGCTATAGCTTTCCTATAACATGTTGAGTATAATGATTGGGAGTAAACCCAAATTGGACCTCATTTGATTAAGTTATGTGCTAATTAGGGTTCAGAGTGATTAATGAGTGAT